>JAWNOV010000163.1:0-600000 GCA_035045575.1 Drosophila falleni | reverse complement strand
TTTCCACCACTCGAAGCTGTGTTGGCTAAGGCCTGAGACCTTCATACGTACATACATGCATATATGTATAAACACATGAATATATGCAAGTGTACGAGTATCTGTGTATATCTTTGTTCTTACAAGTACGTTTATCTGAGATTGATTACAAAATAAGTTCTTATCCCTACATATTATTGGGTGCTTAAATATTCACAATTATTTATGAATGCATGTAGTACTTCCGGACACGCTAATAATTAACAATTATTTGTTTTCAGAATGCATACAACTGTTGGATTGCGGCGTGTATCTACGTATTGACACTGTTGCTGTCAGCACATCAATTCTACATGAATAGCAGAGTAACTGCCAACTAACTTCAGTGCTTCAACTTCAAACTATGAGCTGCTTGTCGAAGCTGAATGCGAATTCATGAAACACAAAACATACAAACATAATAGTAACGTGTGCATTCGGCGACGATGGCACCAAAACCACACTTAGTATTGAATTGTTTTATTTAAAGTTGAAGAAATTTGTTTATTTACTGTATAATATCCCCAAAGTTTTGTTGCTAATGTTTATATTGAATTAAATATGATAATTATTAAGTAAAAACTTCATGTATGTATGTACGTAATACAATTGTTTGTTCATAATAATCACATTCCTTTGTTAGTTCGATTATTTTTATTTTATTGGTCGTACTCGTTAATTAAATGAAACCAACAAATGCCATCAATATGTATCAAAACGATCTGCCTCCAGTAAGAACATCTCAAGCGTTAATAAGTATCTTTATCGTCTCCAGGAATGTATTCTGTATTCAATGTCAAAGAAAAAGATCAACTATTGCTTAGCTTTGTAGTCTATTTGGGATGGTAATACGAAAAAACATAAATGTAAAATAAACAGAAATTTCCAACAAATACATTTAGATTTGGTCATCTTTATTACGCTCTACATCCGTGTCAACATGTGGAGATAAACATTCTGCAGTAAATTTTAAGATCATGAATGTTTAAAAGAGAAAGCATTAATGAATCAAACTTTAGTGTCCATTATTGGTTAAAATATAAACTAATAAAAAAGTCGCAGTGATTAGGGAAGCTGCGGTTCTTGAATACTTGGAAAAGTACTTGATGATATTAAGCAACCTGGACAAAATTACAAATTACCACGTGAATTACCAGGCAAAAACCACATTGGAAGTGTGAAAATATAACCTTGAGATTCTGCGCTCAATGGCACCTGTATGAGTAAGCAATTCTTAGAGTTATTGATAAAAAAAACATTCATTTTTAAAACAATAAACGTAACATTTTAACATTGAGTCCTTATTATTTTGCTTGTCCTCCGTAAATTATGAGGAAAAAAATTTAAAGATCTTGACAAGGAATGTTGTTAACCAGCATCAACATCCTAAAAATAAATAAAAAAAACTTTTGTAAAATAAAACGATTCAAGTCCTTTAGGTACTTTATTTGGGATATTTATTATGTACTTAATTGTAGTATATATATTTAAATTACACAAATATTTGGGTTTTAATAAATGTAATCGTATATAAATATACTATTTAAATATTTTACGAAATCAATTTGGTTAATTGATATTAATTCGAATCCAAGAAATATTCGACGAGTTGTCCTTAACAATCATTGCAACAGTCCTCAAAATACTAGATATACATATTAATGTACATAGGTACATATGTATGTACGCACATAAACATACGTATAGTATACTATGGACTAGATACTAGTAGCTACATACATAATTGTAGGCATTCTTAAATGTAAGTAGATAATCATATTTTATAATAATTTATTAACAAGAAATACTTTAGAGATTTCCTAATGTACACTTTTACAAGGCTTCATGGCTACGGGGTTTAGGCGAAAGAAAAAGCTGAGAGTAGAGATTATTTGGATATTCCATGAGGAGTGTAGTGTTTATAGTATGATTCAAATATACGATAAAAGCTCAAATGCTGTGGTCTATCTTATAGATAGATTAAGTTTTGAAAGCGTGCTGTAGAGTATTCGTAAGCCGATAAAATGTTTGGAGAGAGAGAGAAAGAGAGAGAGAGAGAGATGCGTAGTCTGTGTGTGTTCTTCCAAAGATTTATTTTATATTTATTCGCTCCTGATTGCAGCTCGATGATCGAGACGATTTTCGATTGATCGATTCCAAATATGCTCCCGGGGTCCATCCTTCTGAATTGGAATCTGTGAAAATGTAAAAGTGAAAATTGGTAAGCGAGTTGCATTTTCAATCTCAACTGATATATTAGTAACCCAACACCATTAATGTTAATAAAATGCATTTACCTAAGACGCGCACATACCACCAGCCAGCACAGCCCACTTTCAATAGCTCGATAGATTCGCCTTCCCGCATCGAAACTTCCGAGTGTCCCATAGCCGAGTAATCAGCCAGGGCAATGAATTTACTGCCCTGAATTTAAATGTATACAAGAGGTTATTGTGCGGCCAGGTACAATTAGATTTTAGATTTTTGTATGTAAGTGTGTTAGTAATGTGTGCTTTGGCAAAAGGCGTTATAATTACACTAACAAAATAATTCAAATAATTTTACAGTGTATCAGGCATATTCGTACATATTTTAATGTGTGATCAGGTCATGTCATTCCTGTGAAGCGTTCTTTTGATTCTTTTCTCTTCTGCGCTCGCACGCGATAGTAGAACCTTGCTTTTATATGTCATTCTTTAAAAGGCAGGCCATTTATTCTTTCTTTGGCTGGCCTTAAGAGCACAACAAGTCGAGTAGTTATTTTAATTAAATAAAAAAACTCTTATATTTAATTTTTTATTTATTTAACTTGTTCTAAGAACTAGAAGCAACTATAATAAAATAAAAATAACAAAAATTAAGGAAAAGGTTTTTTTTTTAAGAAAATATATAAATTTTTTCTTGCCACAAAATAACTTAACTAACTGTACACGATGAAAAACAGCCAATAATCTACGAAGCACTGAAAAAAATCCCTACTCTTCTCTATCTCTCGCGAACTACTTTTTTTCTTTCATTCTTCTTACTCGCCCACAGACACACATAACACAACCCCAATACACACACACACACACAATTCAGCGCAGTGTAATTATTACGTCTTTTGTGGAGGAAGGAAAATCAATAAGTGTTAATTACTAGACCAAATAATAAATATATTTCTATATTGTTTGATTCGAGTTTCTAGCAGTTCTTAACATAGCCAGCAATATTGGGTAAGCTATTTACACTCACTTAACTATATAACTAATGAGTAATATAGAAAACCATGTTAAGATTAATAGTAGTAAATGTGTGTTAGATTATAGGGATAGTAACATAGATACGATATTATTTGATATTTGATGCCTTGCTTCTAAATTTGCTATAATTAGCAGGAAATTATTTAAGAATCGGCTCTAATCACTTTTCTGATGCATTATCTCTAATTTTCTTTAGGAAAATATTCTCCTGGGAATTTTTTAAAGTTTAAATTTAAAGGAATGCAAGATCAATCAACATGCGGATCTGGCTCTGATTGGCAATACTTTTAGCGGAACCGTAATTAATGAAAACGCAATGTTAATGCACTGTTATGCAAATGTTATTAAGAGCGCATTAGAAACATTCTTTTTACATTAAGAGCGTGCATACTAGACTTGAACGTCTCGTACCTAGTCATTTACACTAGTCAACGGAAACATAAAATTTGGAGTTTGATTTGTTGGTGCGCGTAAAGGATGTTGACGAAGAACCATCGGCATTGTATGAGGCCCACTGTGCGAGGACATTCAGGAAGCTCTGCCGTTTGACGATTGATGTTCAAGATGTAAAATAATAATGCATCGATCGTACAGATAACATATACATGTTGTAACGAAGGGGAATTTTCGTAAATGTTTGTATTTTTTTGTTGTGTTTGTTCATGAAAGTAAATAAGATAAACTCAGATATATCCAATGAAAGTATAAAAATATTATTTATAGTTTGATTAGATTAAAGTAACTTAGAGATCTATCAATAACCGATATATGTTTGTAGATTAGAGCTTTGAAGGATTTATTACCGGCGTGCTATTATCCTCGTTCAGGGACATCTCATCCTCGCTGTTGGAGTAATCTGAACTCCAACCGCATGCCTCTTGATGCTCCCTCTCCCTGTCTCCGATGCCAATGCCGATGCCGCTGCTCGAGTTGCCACCGGCAACTGTCGAGGATCCATTATCCTCGGTGCTGCAGTTGGAGTTCCGATTGGATGACTCCGAGGAGGCGTCACAGCTGATAGTGCGACTTGCTGAACTGAGAATAATGTTTGGCGTGTCCCAGGACGTTGTCTGCTTAAGTCCTCGATGATTGAGGCCGTACTGTTTAATCTTCTCGCCCTTCAACTCCTCGAGCTGGTTGAGTAACACTCGCTTGATTTCGGCAACCCATTTGTTCTTCACTTCCAGCGATGGAGCCTGCATTGTGTGAACCTCTTGACGTCCTTGTAGCCAAACCTCGAAGCGTTTAGCATCGCCACGAACAGACTCGGTTAGACCGATGTGCGACATCTGTGAAAGGGAAATTATTAAAGGGAGTTACATAAATATTTCAGGGATATGGAACGCACCTTGACGTGGTGCTTAAACTGATAGGTGCTCTTGTTGTGACCCGTTTTTGAGGTTTGCTTGCAGAATAGCAGCGATTTCTGGTAGAGAAAGATGTGACGCTGTTGTGGCTTGATGCGCAATCGGATGTCCTTCTTTGATTCCGTCCACACCTGGAACGAATCCTGCAATAGCAGGTCCCCCTGTTGAGCCAGATCGGTCTGAGAAGAGAGAAGTGTTTACAATTGAGTATCAACAGTGAATGTGCTGTTACTTACAGGGAATCCCGTGATGGCCACCTGATGCATGGAGTCATTGACGCACTTCAGCACGATGAGCATACAGTCAAGAGCCTTTTGTAACTCCTTGGTACAGCTGCCGCTGTCACTGAATCGCAACAGATCCTTCAATAGCAACTGATACTTGGTTATCCTTTGGACGGGCTTCAGCAGATATGCGGCCAGTGGCAGCTTATGACCCAATCTCTTTTGGCATTCCTGTAGGAAGAGATGCGTGTCCACAAGTGTCTCACGCAGTCGTTCTGATCTCGGAATGTTCTGACAATAGAACGAGTACAGTCGATAGAAGGTATCTCGCTGCAAGTAAACATACAACATCAATATTTTGGAGTCTCATCCTCCATCATCCGCCTGGATAAGCTTACCCTTTGTACAAAACAGAGCGCCACGAGCTCGGTCGTGGATATGCAATTCTCCAGATCCTTGAGGAACACCTCGTTGTGGAAGGTGTAGAGCTCGTGCAGGTTACCGAAGAGTATGTCCTCCTTGCCCTGCAGACTGGCCGGCACAAGATGCATCAGTTCGTCCGACTGCATTTGATCGTAGTAGCCCTGGAAAGGATTGAAAAAAGAGAGAGGAGTCGCTACAGTAAAGGAAATGCTTAAAGGATCGGGTAAGTTGATGTTACATGCGAATCGTGGAGATCGTGGAAGGCTTTCATTTTACTGCTAATAAACTGACCAAACTTCTGCTCCACATACTCCTCGACGCTTACGTAGCCCTGGGCCAGGACAAAGTCTTTAAGGACCCGCTCATATTTAGCCAACTTGAACTTGGTGTTCCTGATTTTGGGCAGCTCTCTCGACTCGCCAGTCTCCTCGAAGAACTGATGACAGAAGCTGAGTATCTCTCGATAGGAGCTGCTCCATTCACTGCCAACATTATCCGCTTTCGTTTTTTCCGTTCCCCTTTCCGTTCCCGTTTCCTTCAGCCTTCCTTTTCTAGTTCCAGGATGCGGCTGAATATTGTTTGGCCAATTGGAGCGACAGGAGCTACACATTTGGCTCTCCAAACCAAGTATCTGCTTAGGAGCCTTCAGAGACTTGGGAGTCGAAAGAGATTTGGCTATGTTTAGCGATCCCAGGGAGCTTTGAGCCCGTGCTATAGAGGAGGAAACGGACATTAGGCTTTTGGGCTCGTTGTCGTCGAGATATGCCAGGATATCCATGTAGTTCTTGCGCTGCAGGTAGTCCTTGAACTCCGTGTCGTTCTCAATTTCCGAGTAACTATTCGACTCCAGATAGTCCTTGACCAAACGATACTCCAGGGACTCGTCACAGCTGGACAATTCGATCAGCTCCTTGAATATGGTGCGTCGTTGATCCTTTAAGCGCTGCAGACTATTGCCAACGTGGTTGATCTCCGTGGGTTGGCAGTTCAGTTCCTCTTCACGATTACCTAGGGAGGAGGCTTCTCGTTCCTCACACTCCTGCAGTGTGTTTATTATCTTGATGGTTGACTTGCCGTTTAGTATGTTATGTGTGGCAAAGTTACACAGATTGGTGCCGAATATGTAGTTGCCCCCAAGATCGAAGCGGGGCCGAAAATCAGATGGTCGATAACTGACGCCTTCGCAGGATGCCTGCGAGTCGAAAAGGGAGCCTTGAAACGAGAGCGGCGACTCACGAGGCTCGTCGGTGTTGAATCTGCGGACCAGAGAATCGCCAAACTTCAAGTTGAATCGTCCGACAATATTGCTAGCCGTATTCTGCACCCGTCGCAGCCGGAATGAGCTTTGCGTTGTCGGCGTCTTTGGCTTTGAAGCTTTGCGAAGATCGTAGCCACCGTATCGCATATTTATGTAGTTTAAAGAATCAAAATTGAACCTAGAATATCTCGTATTGTACCGTCGTGCACAACAGACGATCGCTAAATGATTGCTGGCAACTCGCTGGGGGCTGTCGGCCACAAGAATTGGTTACAAATTATTATTGGTATCTTCTTTAGTTCGATGCCACTGTTGCCACTGTTAACTGTTAGCCTAATGAGTTTAATGCACTAATTACAAGCATAAGCATTCAAGCGCTGCGCTGCCTGGGCATCATCATCATCATCCTCATTATCATTAACATCATCATGATGAAGAACTTCCAGCAACTTCCATAACAAAAAACTCTTTTGGTTTCAGTTCGCTGACCACTGGGCAGTTTCACAGACTCAAAGTGAGAGACTTACTTAGACTAAGACTAAAACTAAAACTCCAGGCTTCATGCTTCCATGCCTGTGGGCAGGGTTATAATACCGTTGTGTGACTTACTTACTTACTCAATACACTTATCGTTATCTATTTGAATATTATTTACCTTTAGAATGGAACTCATTTCATTAACATAGATCCTTTCCGTCTCCAGTAACTCAGATAGCACGTGACCCCGCTTAAGTCTTCGCGCCTCAGCATCCTGTAATTTTAAAATGGTTAATTACTGTAGAAAGTACTCATACTTATAAATAACAAAAACGAAAATTACATTTAAAATATATTTAATTATTGATCTTAGCTTTAACACTTAAGCAACACAAAAAAAGAAAAGTTGTCTTGACTTGAAAGCCTACCCATTCGTTGACAGACAGGGTATATTTAGTTTGTGCAATTGTCACTCTGTCTGTCGGAATTAGCGAAAGAATCTCTGAGATTATAAGATTAAGGAACACCTAATTTTGCATGAGACTCCTTATACTGAATATCACAGCAAACCAAATTATGTGTTGTAAATTCATCCTTTTAACAGAACTACATTCTATGATTCATCCATTCCAAATTTGCTATGTTTGCCACGGTGCTGCCATTTAGTAAACATAATTGTCATTCTTATTCTCGAAACCATCAGCAATCTGCGTTGTATCGAGGGAGGATGCTTATCGGACTATTGCGCTTTAGTAGTACTTTAAATACTCATAGGGGCAAATAAACCCGATGATTATTACATATTCATTTGTTTTAATGCTTCGTTGCAAACGAGTTTAAAATAATTATTTTAATTATAACAATAGGCTCTGGCAAAAAATAAAAAAGTATAAAAAAAATTAAAATAATCCGTAGCTAATTGGAGCGGCGACTAGTTATCAAAATCTATTTTACGGTCGATTAAAATCAGCTGTTTTTTTTTTGGCTACGAACGTATAAACTGCACTCATGATATAAAAAAATTTTAAAAAATTTGCGAGTCCTACAAAAAACTTAAGAATTTTTAAAAAACTGATCTTATGTACTAGCATAAAAAAAATACTAGTTATTTAACATATTAACCAAATGTGGCAATTGTAATAATTCTCAGCTTTTGATTTTGGCAATAAAACAAGGATAAATCGATAGCTTAGATCGATCACTTGAAAAAATGCTCATAACCCAAACTCTCAAATGTAATATATTTATTATAAACTATGTAGTCGAAAAGGATAGACTCGAGACCTCGACTATAGACATACTTTTCGGAGTTTATATTTCTTTAGAATTTAAAACAGCCATTACTGCCCTTCTGTTTAACCGATCTTGATACAATTATGGCTATATATAATAATGTATGTCACACATTTAATCGAATACAATGTACCTTGTTACATAATGGGTATACAAATAGTTGTATCTTAGAATAAATGTTCTTAAATAATTAACTATTTAAATCGATGTGTGATCTTTCTCGTTGATATTTAAGTTATCAAATAATAACTCGAAGCTTACTTTTGATTAAGTATGTTTAAGATATGTTTTATGAATTATATAATGTGGTAATTAAGCTCTGACTAACCTGTTGATGTTGTATTGCATGTTCAGCATTGTCTGGACTCGAACTGTTGTCGCCAATCAACGAGCCCGAGTCAATGACACCGTCCATAGATCTGGGTCGTAACTCATGTATACCAGTCTGAAATAAAAGAAGAATAACCAATATAAATATAAATGGCAATAATTATTAATATACATTTAAGAGATTCACGATAGCTCGCCAAATATCGAAATATGTAGGTATGGTTTCCTCTGCAAACTCAAATTGCGCTTAACACACTTCTAAAGGGAACACACTTGACAAGAAAGAAGACCTTAAGTCTACTAACTCACCAAGACTTAAAAGAAACAACGGTTGGCACAGATCTCAGAGACGAGTTTGTGTCGCTTTTTGGACAAATCTTAAGGTTTCGACAGCTTAGCAATACCTTAGACTTTTCTAACTAGACAAAGTTTATTTAAATGTAAACAAACGGTTCTTTTTTAGTTTTGTTTTGGCCTGTTTAGTAGGCAAGAAACCAGTGAGCCACTGAACCACCGGTGGCAGCCACTGTTACCACTTTCGCTTCGCCGTGGCTCAGGTTGACCGTTCGCCTCTTTCCACTCTCTTACCGTTTACCGGTCAATTCGTTCGACTTTCCATGCTTCTACGCTTTTTTGGTTTCATACTTAAACCAAAAAAAAAAGAGCTGCTCATTTTGAATGCTTTTAATGGCCAAGTGTCGCCCATTTTACATTTCACATTTTCCATTACTCAATATTGATGTGTTCTTAAGCAGTGGGAGGATCTAATTACTTGCTTTAACAGTGTTTGAGATAATTGCTAAACAACTCGAGACTTTGCGCTTTCTAAACCGCCAACAGGCAACAACTCAATTGGCCAAGTTAGCAGCTCACAGTCTGTTTCTGCTTTTAATTGCGACTTCCCTCGCCTGGTTTGGCAGAATTAACTCTATTCTTTGGTTCTCCCATTGCCACGAGTATTACCAGTAAATGTACGAGTACAAGGTCTAAATTGGCTCAGTTCTTCACTTTTCCATTTCTATTTCGATTTCGATTTCGTTCACTTTCTGGAGCAGAATCAAAAACTGGGCCACTGAACTAACCCCTGTCCATTTAGATATGCCCCTATATAGTTATTATGTAGGCCTACGGTTCAGTTACTCTGCCATAACTATACTTAATTAGATTGTAAAAAAGTGAGAGTACGATTTGTCAACAAAAACAAATAATTAACGCTGTTCCCCGAACTTGGTTAACAACAATCGTCTCACTGAGATGCCAAATCTCACTACAAACCTGACAAATTATGGCATTAAAGTTACTGACAATAATTTCAGTTTCTGGCAGTGCTAATTATCCACTGAGCCAAGCTTTGGAAAGCCCATGAAGGTCACAAACTCGAGTTGTCAGCCCAGACAGATACTACGAATTTTTGTTGTTGTTTTGGGCTGCTTTCAATCGGGGCCAATAAACACACAAGCAGAGAAATTCAGATCAAGTGTTAACGGTACACGCTCATAAAGTTCGGTATTTTAAAAGCCACGTCCAATCAAATCTTAATCGTAAGACTTTATGACAATTGATTGAAATGAGAAGATCAGCTCTCTGCAGAGATTGAATTCTTGAATTCTTTCAACATGGCAAGAAGCCAATAATAAAATACATACATATACATTTGACAAAATCTATTGGAAACGCAACAATAACAACAGGGAAAGTGAAAGGTGTTAGCGGTAAATGTGACACACAATAAAATCGAAGATGATAACTTGGGAAATTTGCGTAGGTATTTATTACCCAAATGGTAGAAAAGTGTATTAATAAAACATACATGTATGTGTAGTATGTGGAGAGAGAATTTTAGTTTAATTCTTACAAAAATGTGTAAGTTGTATTAAGTACTCATATGGAACATTTTGGGCAGAAAGCAACCAAAATTTACCCAGGGAATAATATTAATTCCGGTACCAGAACCGATATCTATTTTGCCCTGTTTTCAATGAAGAAAATCAAAACAAATATTTTTCAAGATCCGAAAAGCGAAAACAATTTGTTTGTCATTTTTTGTAATTAAATACTTTTGTATTTAACTTAATCAACGTTTTTTAAACTTTAAAAATTAAAAATTAGCAATGGCTCGAAATCTCAACAGTAGAGAATTTGCCCTTTATAAGAATCAATCAAGTTTCTCATGCAGCACTGTACAGTGACGATTTGGAGTAGCTTATAAGAATGCTGAAAATTCGTAAAATTCGCAAAATAAAAATTAAACTATTCTGCATTTTTTGCAGAAATGTTAGTGGGAATGTAATCTCCACTACCTAAATGTTTCTGAATAAATTTGGCTAGCCAGATTGTCACACAAACTTGTCGTTTTATGTCTGCTTACATATAAGCACATATTTGAAGTGAACAGACGACGCGACGGATGCCAATTATATAAACTTTAACTACTATCAACAAACAACGGATCATGTTTTGGACTGGTGTTAATGAAGCCGCAGGCTACTATTTAAAAAGCAAACGCAAAAAATCGTACTAAAATAACAGTAGAGTATATCTGACGAATTGCTTCGTCGTGAAAAAATGCAAAGTATCTTCATAATTTGTTACGAAACCGCGAAATGAAAACCACAACGGTCCAAATCAAACATAAAGTGTTTTTTTTTTCGCTTGCTACATTTGAGCTGTTGTACTTATTAATGAAACGAAGCTTCCTGGCACACGGTAACATACTACAGGTATATTCCACGCTACCTTCACCTTTGATCAGCATATTCGCTCGTCTCTTTGGGCGCCTCGGATGTGTGACTTTCGGTTATATAACAATTGCATATCGGTTGGAAGCACTATGTATATGTGTGATTAATAATTATAAGAGCAGTTCATCCGTTGCAAAGATGAACAGAGACCTAATTATATGCTCCATCTGGGCTGAGTTTGAGTATTTCGTGTCATTAGAGTGTGTCGGATAAGATAGTGAGCGAATCTCAAACCTAATATATTTCCTGTTGCAGATTTCATGTGCTATATATACAAATAACTTCAATCAATCCGGATATGAGCTATCAACCGTTTCCACTCATATATAATTATCTATTCTTAGCAGTATTTCAAAACGATCATTAACTTAATGAGACCATCTGTCGTTTGAGGGTCGAGAGGTTTGAAAGAATTCACTTCAATTATACATCCACAAGTAAATATTATCAAAGTAGTATAACATCTGATAATCTATTAATCTGTTGATTATTCTCTAAGTCTAAGACGGGACTTGTTGTGAAATAAGTAAGCTTCTTCTAACTATACACTATGTGCAGAGCAAACGTTCTACTGAACCAAAAATAATTCAGATTTTGACGAAAAGGAATAACTAGAATTGGGCGTTAACCTAATTCGATTTGTAGAAACATAGGTCAAATAAATCTAATTAATCACTGATTAAGAGACAACGGAAATACATAGTAAATATTAGAGATGTAAAGATATACTGAAGGAACATAAATATTGATCTCAAAAATCGGTCTAATTTCAAGCCCAGCTTTTTTGCAAAAAAAAAAATGCTAAATTCAAGTGTAACAAGTTGTTTTTTTGAATTCCAACAAAAAATAACGCATTAATGTGAATTTATATCCCACAAGACACATTTTTCCAAAAATTTGGGCGGGAATGCTCAACCCTGTAAAGGGGAGTGTCGTATTTTGACGTGAACCAGATTACATAAACTTCGCTTATGTTGACTACAAATTATTATGTAACTTGTTGTCAGATCGCCACACTTCAACGCTGATAAACAAGAATCGATTAGAGTAATTAAGTCGTAGTCATACACTCTCAATTAGATAATTTCCTGACTATGTTTCTAGTGGTTCTCTATATGCTTTAACTAGTAATTCACAAACTGTAGTTAAGTGACAACTTATCGAGTAAGTGCAAAAGTGTAAACGTTAAATTGCTGAGCAACGGTAAATGCAAATAGTTCTTGGCGGGGAACTAAAATAACTGCAAGTTCTGGAAACTATGCGGATAATTCCCAGTAAGATATGATCAGTACAGGCATTAAGAGTGTGGATGATGATAGCGTGGAGAGCGGAAACAACGACAAAGAGCCGCACTTCCGCCTAATTAGGGGCGTATAATTATTGGGTCTCGAGTTGCCCTTGGATCCTACCTTTCGCGGTAATTTATTGTTATGTCGAGTCGGAGTGGGATCCAATTCAACGACATAGTCTCCTCCGTAGTAGGAGCAATCATCCTCGTCACAGCTGGACAGACTGCAGCAGCATCCGGCGCCTGCATCGGCTTCAATCTGATAGCACGCATTGTTCCAGTAGACGCCTCCGACGGCATTGCAGCAGTCGAAGGACGCACAGCTCGGACTGGAAGGTCGAATGCCCTGATGTCCCGCGCATGAACAGCAATCTTGCTCCGACTCACACAGGGAGCTGTTGTCTCGACTGGAACCGCCGCAACCCGAGGATGACATTGAATCCCTTGACGATGACGTCAGGATACGAGACCTGCTGAATTCTTTGCCGCCATTTCCACCGTCTACAAAGATCTTGACACTGTTTCTGTTGGGCGGGGTCACGGGTTGGGGGACAGTCGGGAGCATTAGAGAGTCTGTGTCCATGAAGTCGTCGCTGGGATCCTTGCAGGACTCCTGAACCCAGCTGTCGTCAATGCTAATGGTCGTGGTTGAAGTTGAAGTCGTCTGATGATTAAGGTTGTTCAGATGCCTCTCCTTCTCGATGTTGCACTGCTTCGGCTGGACTCCTCCTGCGACGGATGCGGCCGTAAGGAGCTCAGTGGTCGTCGCCTTGGTCACGTTCTTCTTGGCAAAGTTCTGCAGGTCGTTGGGATCGGCAAGTGCCTTAAGCTGTCCACTCCCAGATGTTCTTTCGTAGTGCTTTTGCTTGTGCTTGGCTGGCACTTGAGCCTCTATCACCTGGACACAATCGACGCACTTCTCTTCCCGCCGCAGATTCGTTTGCTTGGTCTGCTGTTCCTTGGTGTCGTTGGAGGAGGACACACCCGAGTCCGAGCAGCTCTCAAGGGAGAATCTCTTCATGCGCTCACCCTGAGCCATCACGGCACTTGTTGTCGGACTAAGTTGTGGCAGTTTGTAGCTGCAGCTGCTCTTGCTCTTGTCCGACATGGATGCACGTGCTCCTTCTCCAGTCAGTTGGTTGACGATATGCAACGGCTGTCGCTTCTTGCGGATGTGGACGCGTTCCAGCTTGGTCTTCTGCTGTAGTCGAGGCGATTGCTGTTCCCCTGCTCCAACAGGCGGTGGAATATTTCCGGCTCCAGTGCGACTTCCTGCTTTTTGGAACATCCATCTGGGTGCCTCACTGTGGCTGTGCACCACGTCCTGCTGAAACAGCTGCTTTACTCGACGCTGCAGCTGCACATTTGCCTCACTGTACGGTGCAGCCTCGTTGCGCACAACCATTGGCTTTGGTATGCGCGACCGATTCGCTGGGAACACTGGACTCCTCATGGGATCGGGTTGGTTGATCACGCATGCCGCACACTGACCATTTATTGGCTCTTTATTCTGCACCTGAGATGAGGTTGGGGTTTGGGTTTGGGTTTGGGGTTGAGGTTGGGATTGGCCGGTTCGTCTTTCGATGCGCGCAATGCGATCGGCTCGAGATTTAATCCCAGCGGCAGCTCCAGCTCGTGCAATGTCTCGCCGAATGTCCCGGTAATTCCAGCTCTGTGACTTCTCGCAGTCCGGCGTTACGGTACTAGCCTCGGTGACATCCGAGCTGGAGTCGGAGCACGAGCAGGCGGACTGGGAACAGCAGCAATCAGAGTCATTGGATTGCGGCTTCGTCGGCTTCGCCAGCAACAACCAGGACTCAACCGTGGGTGGGGGCAGAGCGGGCAGGGGCTTGTGGGCGCTATTGGGCGAAAGTGGACCTGCCAGTCGTGTCAGACCAGGGCGTGGCACTTGGTTCACGCTGTGCATTGGCATTGGCATTGGCGTTGGCATTAGTGCCGGCTGACGGCGATAGCCCATGAAACGGGCGGGATTATTCAGATGGGGAGTGGGAAGCGGCTCGTTCGACTTGCGCATCATGGCCTGCTTGCACTGATGCACATAGTTCACCTTGAGCAGCTCCATCGGGAGCAGCTCACTGCTCGACATCCGCGAGTCGATCGTGCTGTCCATGCTGTGTGATTCACTCGCTGACGGTTTGCGGGACATGGCGATCGACTGCGCCTGGGGTACTTTGCCTATAGGCATATTCGAAAGTTTATCTCCAGTTGACCAAGTCCAAGGCGGTCAACAACAAAATAAAAACAGTAGAAACAACAACGATTATTGCAGCAATACATTTGCTGCACATTTCTCAATTCGCATTTCACAGTCACAGACGTGATAACTGCCACTGTCACTGTCACTATCACTGCACACTGCACACTGCTCCCCGCTCCCACCGCTTTACGTGTATGATTTGCTCTATTCTCATGCAAATTGCGGATGGTCCAGTTGCGAGGTCGGCTTTTGTCACACCTCTATTGAGTCCCGTCTCTCTATTATTGCCAATAAACACACACACACCCAATCACTTTATGCAGCTTTTCATAATAATGCATAGCTTCGCGACGTTTAATATACTCGCGATCTGTGAGCCGACGCGCGGTTCGTTTCGTATTTTTTTTGACTTCGCTGACGACTCGAATGCGCGGCGATGTTGCGTGCAGTTCGAAAGATCGGCTTCAACTGTCGCTCAGACAACTTAGATCGACGACAGCTACCCGAAGTTCGCTTACAACATGTTGCAAGCGGTTGTCAGATGTTTCAATTGGTTGTAAGCGAACCGTTTCAGCGGATGCTGCATACAAAATCAGTGTGTTTGATCATTAACTACTTTCTTTCAAATATTTAAAGTCATAAGATAAATGTAATATTTCAATTTTCAATATGTATATATTATTGATCGGTATCAGCAAGTGATCTTAGCGTTTTTTAAGAGCTAGGCCCACAGCAAACTTGAATTATCCTTAATTTTGAAGTCAAATTTTTGAGTCGTATTATATTGTCAAGGTCACAAAAATCGGATGCCGTAAATAAATTAAAATTTCCGTTACTTAAAAATTAAGTAAAAGGGTATATTGTGTTCATTGGAATGTATGTAACAGGGAGAAGGAGGCATCTCCGACACTATAAAGTATATATATTCTTGATCAGCATCAATAGCCGAGTCGATATAGCCATGTATGTCTGTTCGTTTCTCCGTCCATCTGTCTGTATGAACAAAAGGATCTCAGAGACTATAAGATATAGAGATACCAAGCTTTCACTCACAGACTTCTATATACCCCACGCGGATCGAGTTTGTTAAAAATTGAAGCTACGCCTCCCTCAGCCTCCGCAAATAGCGAAAAACCGTTCGCTTGTCTGTTTGAACAAAGGAATCTCAGAGACTATAAGAGATAGCGTAACCAAATTTGAAACAAAGATTTCTATATACCTTACGCAGATCAAGTTTTTTTTTTCAAATTTAAGCCACGCCCCCGCAAATCGCGAAAAACCACCACACCCACAGTTTTTAAGATAATACGTTTTTTGTGAAAAAAAATTATCTATTAGTATTGCATCAAGATCGGACAAGTAGAACGGCAGTTATGGCGATTTAATGTTTTCAAAGTAATACAAGTAATTTCTTTAACAATCACTTTTATACATATTTAAGTTAAGTAACTGGTATCCTATAGTCGGGATCTCGACTATAGCCTCTCCCACTTGTTTTTAACTGTATATTTTCATTTATCATAACAGCTTCTTGTTCTGTTATCCAGCTTTATTTTGAGAAACATTATTTTATTTATAAACACATAAATTTGAAATTTTTTTAAGGGTTTTAAGAATCAATTTATTTTCTTAAATAGGAAAAGCCGAATGTATTTAATTGAGAGAAAACCACGATTTCGTACTATAAGATAAGGGTTAGGTACGAAAAGAAATTTTTTTTAAACGATTTGCCAGCCCAGGAAACTATATATCCGTTAGGGTAATTTAACATTAATACAATTCATTAAGAAATTGTAAAGTTAAATAAAATAAGATTTAATTAATTAATGTAAGTCCCTTAAGAAAAAGTGAAGTACCAATAAATAAATGTAGCGATTAACAAAAAGAAAATTTTGAAAATGCTGACATATTTTCAATTGGGTAAAATATGTCTGATTTTCTTCAGGTTAATTAAATCTATTTTTTGATTCCTATACTTGTCTGTTGTATAAATTATTTCCAAAGCAAAAATCACATACAAAAAATTTTTCATAAATCAACGCAGCAGTTAAAAACCTAGTTCTACATTTTCATTACTTAAAAGTTTAAGTGAAAAACTGATAAAACGACATCAATTTTTGAAATCTTATTTATAAGTCGACTTTGAAGTTACATCATCGATTAGTAAACCCAAAAGTTGTTATTGAGAAACCCAGCAAGCGCTACTTTTCGTACTATTTATATATCGCATGCAGCAGTTCTGGTTTTGATGTGCATATAAACGGGAGTATATGTTAGGATATTTCCAGGGTATATGGAAATATATTTGTACATAAATATAAATATGGATGAGCATAAACAAGACATACTCGTATGTAGTACATGATAGACGTTGATATGCCTGCGATTTGCGAGTGGCAGCCAATGAACAGCTTAATTTGTAGGTTCGTGCTTATCCGTTTATGGCCAAAAACATGCAATACTCATAGTTGTTGGCTAACACAAACACATATGTGTATACATGTTTCATTTGGTATAGTTTGGCTATTGGGCGTCTACCGGCTTTCGCAATTACGTGAAACGGAAGCTAGTCGCCCGCAAAAGGATTACGCTTGAGTAGGAGCTCCAAATATGTATTAGCATTGGTAAGACAGACCATGGCCAAATCGGTGGGTTCAATTGAAAGTGAAACGCAGCAAACGCAACTTAAATCGCTGCAGCAAGAAATTGTAACTTTTCATTCATTCAATTAAACAAAACAAAAGAAATTATATGAAAAGAAAATAAAAGAAAACACAACACAGCACAACAAAACGGAGAAAACAATCTCATAACAAATAAGTATCTTACGGGTACGCGTACGCGTATCTGAAGGAAATGTAATGCCATTAAACACAAATTAAATTTATGATTTCTTGTGGCCAACTCAGCGACAAAGCTAATGCAGCGTTGCTGCTCTTAACTTGTGTTTAATCTGTGGGCCATATCAGCGTTACGGCCAATAGATGTGTGTAAGCCCTGTGTAATAGATGACGACACCACATTCGATATACTACACTCGATATACTCATATTTAAACCATCTGGACCATCTCTATAGCATTCCCAAACCATATGTCACCTTGATCAAGTTCATTTCGCCAATGTTGGTAATGACATTGGCAAATGTATTTCCAAATTTGGCAGCTAATGAACGTGACTTTTTTTTACTTCTTTATTATTGTTCAATGAGCAAAGCACTTCACTTAATTATATCGTAGAAACGAAACCTGAGCTATTTTATCCCGAAATCATGGCTATAAATTCAGGAAATGTACTTAATATGTTGAAGAAAAAGAAGTGTTTTCTATCTGTCATTAAAAACGATAAATTCAGATTGGTGTCAATTACTGTTTGGCAACAAAGTTGGTCAACGCAAAGACAACATGACAATCTTTTGTATGGAATTTTTTTTCTTTAAAAAGTTGGCACACAAAAGATCTTTTGCACAATGCTTAATACAATCAACACAATAATAATGGATTTGATGCATACAAAAAACTAAATGGAAAACAAGTGTAATCTTTAAAGTTGACGTTTTTATACTCTTTATAAGAAATGTGCACTGTTGTAGAAAATGTGTTGTAATGTCTAATTGAGAAGAAACCAACTAACTAATTACAGTGGCAAAGTGAAAAAACTATCGTCAAATGGAAAAAAAATTGTGTATAAATTGTTTATCCAAAATCGGATTCAAAATATAACGTACTATATGAACGTTAATTACTCTGAATAGAAAAAAAGAAAGTAGAGCACAATCATCTACAGGGTAAAGTTGAAAGACAATTTCAAAATAACTCTGAACCGGTTACAGGGTATCCATAGTTGAGCACTCTTGACTGCAGTGCTACCAAATCGAACTGAATCGGAGGGCTAATGCGGCTATCTTTTTAAGTAAACGAACTTTAATATTACAAATTTCTATTAATGAAATAAAAGAGAAAAGTTGAAACACTGATTCGCTTAAAGATAAAATAACATTAAAATTAAAAGAAAGTTGGTACAGTGACCCTTATTACAAATATGAACTTTACATTCAATTCTGCTCCCTATAGAAATTATTTGTATTTGTGCTTTATTATTAGCACATTGAATTTCTCATTTAAATTTAATTACAATTTGATTAATTTTTTTAGCTTTATGTGGAGTTGGAATAAATAGTTGCTCGCTTGTGAAAAAAGCCCATTAATACTTTTGTGCTCATTGTCTTATTGGCGTTGTCACAAAATGTACGATAGGTTTAACAAAAATTAAACTAATGCGGGAAAATAGTATAACGCTTAAAATTAATAAAATAAAACATTTATATAAAGTTATTTATTCAAATATATTCTAAGCAATTATAAAGTACTAGGGGCTCCACCCCCTGCTCGCATCGCTCACCAACCCCCGGCTTGCTTCACTCGCGGAATTGAGGCGTGAACCAACCTAAAAATTCGGGTACTCAATTTTGATCTATAAAATATTCTATAACCCGTGCACTATAAAAATAAGAAATTGCAAAAATTAAAAAAGTTTTCATATAAAAGGTTAATTTAAAGCCGACGTTCATATGGCAGTTATATTATATAGTCATTCGACTTAGAACAAATTTGAAAAGGGTGTAACATTTACTAAAAAAGACATATTCTGTGAGTTTGAATTTTCATCCAATTGTTCCACTGGCAGCTATTTGATATAGTTACCCGATGTTCATCAAATTTCGCTAGGGTGTAACAGGCAGTGTCAAATACACAATTTGTGAGTTAAGTTGACATGTCTTAAGAAACAAAAAAGTTTTTCATACTAAAGGTTAATTTGAGCTTGATTGTACCTATGACAGCTATAGGATATAGTCATCCGATTTTGAATAAAGTTGATCAGTGAGTTTGGTTGAGATAACTTGAAAAACAAAAAAGTTCTCCATACTAAAGTTAAAACTGAACCCGATATTTCATATTGCAGCTATATGACAAAATTGTAAATTATCTTAAAATTTAATATTATGTTAATTAAATTAAATTGAAAAATAAAATAAGAATCCTGCCTGGTGTGGGAACACACTATCCTCTGCACTACTTAGGTACTGAACTCGCCAGCTGACCAGACACTGCTATATGTAAGCTAAATAAATATATGTCTTTGTTTTGTCAAATTGATATTAAAAAAGTCCTGATCAAGCGAGATTCGAACCCGGTGCTTCTGCTTCTGAATCAAAAACACCATCCTCTGCACCACTTTGCCACTGAATGCCGCGCAAGACCAGACTCTACTACATGTAAACTGAAAATACATGTGAACTTTGAACTTTAATTTAAGGCCCTTGCACTTTGAATTTAAAAAAACGCAGCATTATCTCCTTATTTAATTATCTTAAGTTTATTGTCCCAAAATTTCAAATTTGTATCTTGAGCGAATTGGCCTGTACAATAATATATGGATGAGTGAATGTACTGGACAAAGAATTTTATATATATAGATGAAAATGAAAGAAGAATAACAGAAGAAATCATGTTCAAAATGGTTAAATATTTTAAAGTTGAACAGAAAGAAAACTCTGAGTTTTTGCATCATAATAAGAAAATTTTAACTATGTGAATAGATACTTTACTTAAGTCGTATAGACATAATGCTAATTTTTTTTGTTTTGAAGTTGTTTGTGGTGGTGGTGAATCACTTTTTTGTAGTCATCGTTGATTGCTATACTTCATCGGAATATCGAAATCAGATTAAGTGGTTGAAATTTACTTTGGCTTGTGTCTCCAACTCCTGGGCTGTTCTGTTTGTTGCAAATGATCCTATTATTGTTGAACCATTTCTATGACCAGCTATGACCACTTTTCCAACCCCGCTGTGAGCTGTGTTCACGGCGTCCACCCATCTGCCTGACATTTCCGGAAGGATAAGCGGTCGAATTACTCCGACGTCTCCAAGATCGTGAACGAAAACGTGAACGCTGCGTAGAAGCAGAAGCAGCACTGGAATGACTACCGACTCGTTCTGCAGATCTGCCACGTCCTTGTCCTTTGTAAGCACACCAACCAACGGCAGTTGTAGCTGCCATCTGAACTGGGATCGAATTGGGACGCTTGCATCCATTAGCAACGGCGCCGACTGGACTGCGGCTTCGGCGGATGCCACGTCGCATGTTGACAGCTGCACTACCTCCTGCTCCTTTTTGACCGACTTCTTTTTCCACATCTGGCCGCACGCCCAGACGCTGCTTCACTGAAACACGTCCTGCGGTATGTCCGTCACATCCTTTGCCTGCATTTGCCAAGGGTTGCCACCGTCCACGACTCTGCATACGGCCGAAACTCTGATCGCGTCCACGGTTCTGATTGCGAACATGGCTCTGGTCGAATTCACGGTTCTGGTTGAATCCTCGGGACTGATTGCTCCGGTCTCTTTCACGACTTTGGCCTTGTCTACGACTTGGATTGCGCCAACTGTTTCTGCGATTAAACCCACATTTCCTATCAAGATCACCCCTTTGGTGAAGGTCACGGCTCTGGGCGCTTTCACGGCTTTGGCTGCGTCCACGGATCTGGTTAAGCCCACGAGTCCGAGTCTGGCCGAATCCACGACTACGGTCTCGTTCTCGACTTACTGAGGGGTCACGAACTCGACTCACAGAAGCGTCACGTCCTCGGCGTTGCTGCTGCTGTTGCCAAGGCAGTCCAGAAATATGAGCTACACGCTCTGCTGCGCCACCCACGTTGAGTCGACATAGCCCCAGTTGTTGAGGTAGTCGTCCCACCGTCGAACTGAATCGGTGGCTGTCGATTCTGCTTCGACGTTCCCTTTCACTAATAGCAACTAAATCGGCACGCATGGTTGCCACTCGAGTACCCTTGTTTGAGAACAGGAGTTTTCCACCTGGCCCGATCCGAAGGGATTTGATGCCACAAGCGCCGGCGCCGTGTTGTTGTTCGAGTTCCTTCAAAAGGCGTTTATTGGAACGACTGCGACGAAGAGTCGATTTTTGCATTTGAGTGAAGCGCTCGTTCAGCGATATTCCAGTCTGCTCAATTATCATTGTTATCGATAACGATGTGCATTGGATATGTCGATTACAGTTGCGCACTTGTTTGCTTGTATGTGTGTTCCTTTTGCAGTGTGTGTTTATTGACTTATGTAGTTTCTAGCTGTGTGAGTATTAAAATTTGCTTTGGAAATTAAATTCCTCCCTTTGTTAATGTTCTTTATTTGGGCCCCCAAATGCGGAGCTGTGCTGAATTTTACAATCTTTCAATAGACAGGTTCACTAGATTTGACGCCTTGCAGGTTGACTTATTCTAGTGATGTAAGCCGGTCTAAAAGTTTTAATATCGATATCTTCGATTATATCGCAAAGGCACTTTCACATATATTTAAAATTTTTATTTTTTCTAAACGAAAAAAGGCAAGATTTGATCAATTTTAGAATTAATGAAAGAAAATTTGAGTTTCGCATAAGAAACAGTCATCATCAGAACTAGTGGGCCGGTGCTACAGTCGACCATCCTCGACAGTCGGAGACCCCGTACTTACTATAGAAAAAACTTATAATGGAAAAATATTAAAAATAATTTAGTTAACTTTAATGCATATTCTATCAGGTTGATTAAAATGTCTCAAGAAACATACTAAGATTTCATTTTCGCTCGATCGGTTCTATGAGAGCTATATGATATAGTGGTCCGATTTAGACAGGATATATAAAGCCAAGTTTTATGTATATTCTATAGGTTTGGTTGCGATATCTCATAAAACAAAAAAGTTTTTCAAACTTAGGCTGATTGTTCCTATGGGCGCTATATGATATAGTGGTCCGATTTAAACCAACTTTGGTAAGGATGTATAAGACTAACCTAAATGCATATTCCATAAGTCTGGTTACGATATCTCGTAAAACAAAAAAGTTTTTCATACTAAAACTGGATTTTCGACCGATTGTTCCTATGGGCGCTATATGATATAGTGGTCCGATTTAAAAAAGAAACAAACTTAACCTACCTGCAATATAGAGGAATTTACATACCAAATTTGGTGTCACTAGCTTTTAAATTGCTTTTATAATTTGGATATGAAATTTTTTTTTCGATTTGTAGGCGATATAGGGGGCGTGGCCGAATTTTGAAACAAACTTGATCTGCCTGCAGTATAGAGGAACCTACATACCAAGTTTGGTGTCTCTAGCTCTTATAGTCTCTGAGATCAAGGTGTTCATACAGACAGACAGACAGACAGACGGACATTGCTATATCGACTCGGCTATTGGTGCTGATCAAAAATATATATACTTTTTGGGGTCTGTCACGCCTCCTTCTGCCTGTTACGCACATATTCAGTAAAATAAACCCAATAGACCCCTGTGCTTTTTTTAAGTACGGGGTCTAAAAATAGCTAAGTTGGCAAAACTAACCAAAATAAATTCCATATTTCAAAATCGTAACATAGAAAAGTCTTGTAGCCGATACTAAAACCGATATTACTTTCGGCTTGCTTAGCTGGCTACAGAGTAACTTGTATTTGAGTAGTGTCCGATTAGGGAATATTTTAATTTATTTGTTTTACGATGCACGCCGAATATTATTATTGGTTGACCTTCTTCCTCGTTTTGAGTAATTCGAATAATATGCTTATACAATTTTATCGCGTGTCTAGAGAAGGGGAGGAAGGGGCTACTAAAATCGAGCACTTGTTTTCACTTTTAACAAACACAAAACTTTTCGTTTAAGCCAAGAAAAGAGAAATTACCGCCGTTGTTTACAACGATTACTCAACAGTTTTGGTCAATTGCTTAATTTGTGGGGCAGCAGAACAAACAGATTAGAAATGAATACTCAATGTATTCCCACTGAAGACCCTTTGAGTGTTAAGACTCAGTTGTGCAACGACCAAAATCCCTACAGGTTGAATTTCTAGTAAGATGTTGGTCATTGATAAAAGTTGGCCGCTTATTCTGAATATCATAAGTAAGATAAGATTGAAATCTATCTCGCATAATGTCTGATTTGGCGCTTGTTTAGTTGAAAGGTACTTGACGGGAAGTACCACTTGCATTCTGTGGCACGATGACTTTGAGTGGCAGTTGCAAGGTGAAGCCAAGAATTACTCAAGCTTCGTGGGCATCCAAATAAAGACGCTTTCCGGTAGCTTTGAGGGGAATGTGGTTGATGTGGAGACCAAGGAACAGCAGCTGAAGCAGAACGACCTAAACTATGACGATCTGACGCTTAAGCTCACCATGTCTATAGAGATGTCGCACTGCGAGGTAAGATCTGCCAACTATCAGAATTAATTGCAGACTCCTCTCTTTCCTCTATAGAGTTTCCTCGTCTTTGGTGAACACATTCCCCTCTTTGTGGCCGCCTTCTCGAGGGCATCGATGTATTCAATTTGGCGCAGTCTGCACAACAGATTCGTGTTTGCCCATGTGGAAATGGAAATGGGGGAGTCCTGCTGTTGGGAATATTTCTTTGAAGGTGAGCGAAACTTACTGGGTACTGAGGATACCTCAGAAAAAACTGTTTCCTAAAATTTAAGGCAAGTTGGTTTCATTACCTACAAATACAATGTTATCTAATAAGTGCCTTAAAGCTAGTTAATTTTACCACAAAAATCTTAAAACTACGTCACTAACCTTAAATTTATTAGCAATATTTCTCCAGTTTTCTGCGGTTGTCAGTTTTGTTACTTAGAATTCTCAACAGTTAAAATCAATTATAATTTAAAAATCTGGTACGTTCTAATTGAAAAAAAATCAATTTTTGGGCGACGTACAACCTAAACATATAGTTCTTTGTCTTTTTTTAATTTCCAAAAAAGAAAATTTATGGGCTAAAATGTTCAAGGTAACGAGGCACGTTAAATTAAGTCTAGTTTCCCTCGACTGTCAGTTTAGGTAAAATTTCTGGCATTGCACGGCGTTTTTAGGCAAGGCTGCAAACTTCCAAAATTTTGTTAAAGGTTCGGTTCGGCGGTTCGAGCCGTAGAGCGTGACATCGGTTCGGTCGGCAAATTGGGTATATACCCCCCGAACCCAAGGTTTAGGTTCCAATCTTGGTTCAATTTCATACAAAAAAATATTTTTATTGTTACATATTTTTCTCTATATTTTAAACTATACAATTAAATTTTTTTTAATAAATCAAATTTTGATGTTAATTTAAATTTATTTTAAAAAAGTTAAAAATAACCTTTATTCCGAAGTCACAAATAATTGCGTAGCATTTTTTGCGAGCCGAACCTTTTATTTTAGAAAGCGGTTCGGTTTAGGTTCGGATCCGCAACGTAAATAATTTCAAGGGTTCGGTTCATGATCCGGTTCAGGCTGCTTAAAAACCCGAACCGAACGGGTTCTACGATGTTCGGTTCGGAGCCGGTTTGCAGCCTTGTTTTGAAGTAATATTTTTTTAATTTCCATTGAGATCAACCCAACATTTTGTTTGTGGTGCGCAACTCTGCAAATGGAACGATCTTTGAGCTGAAGACGAACAAGTATGTGGGACCAAGAGCTGACAAGCCTGGCCAGCTGCTCTTACTGGATAGCTTTGATGTCAGCAAAGAGCAGTTTCAGCTCAACGCATTTCTCTTTCCCGACAAACTGAGAGACCTTCAGGGACGTGAGGTGATCATCGCCGGATTCGACTACAGACCCTACACGGTCATCAAGCAATCACAGGTTCGGGTGAGTTCAAATCTCGATCCAGAACTCATTCATCCCATACTTTCGCAGAGCAAAGGTATCTCGAGCAATGCCCGAGATGTTGGCGTGGCTGCCGAGTCGGACCAGGCCGAGGTCTATATCGATGGCACCGAGACGCAAGTTGTGCTCAACTTCTGTGCACAGTTCAATTGCACCGTGCAGATCGACACATGTAAATATGAAATTTGAGCCATTTCAATATTATCTTCCTCGATTTCCTCTCCAGCTGATGCCTACGACTGGGGCACCATCTACCCCAACATGTCGGGGGACGGGGCCATGGGCATGATCATCCAGCACAAGGCGGACATTTGCATAGGCGCCATGTACTCCTGGTCCGACGATTATACCTACCTGGACCTGTCCATGTATCTGGTGAGATCCGGCATCACGTGCTTGGTGCCGGCACCCTATCGACTGGCCAGCTGGTACCTGCCACTGCAACCGTTCCAGGGCACATTGTGGGCCGCCGTGCTCGTCTGCTTGAGCATCGAGACGATGGGTCTGGTTTTGGCACACCGGAGTGAACAGAAGCTATACAAGATGGTGGGCAGCGAGGACGCCAGCTGGTGGCGCAGCTGGGCATTTGGCTTGGTGACCACCTTCAAGCTGTTCATCTCGCAGTCTGGGAACAGCAATGTGAGATCCGTCACGGTTCGTGTGCTGCTCTTCGCCTGCTTCCTTAACGACATCATCATCACGAGCATCTACGGCGGGGGCCTGGCCAGCATCTTGACTATTCCCAGTTTCGGGGAGGCGGCTGACACTATGCAGAGGATGCGCAGTCATCGATTGCAGTGGGCGGCCAACTCGGAGGCGTGGGTATCCGCAATACGTGGATCCGATGATGTGAGTAGTCGGTCTTCATCTCTGACTTGATTCATCCTTCACCTTCCCCTTCCTTCCGACAGCCTCTGGTGCAGGATCTATTGAGTAACTTTCACATCTACAGCGATGAGCAGTTGCTCCACCTGGCGCAAGCTGGGCGCATGGGCTTCACCGTGGAGCGTCTGCCCTTTGGTATATTTTCAACATCCATCTCATCTGGACTGAAATCATTGTCATCGAGTAATTTCTCTGCCTGCAGGACACTTTGCCATTGGGGATTACCTTACGGGGGAGGCCATCGATAAGATGGTGATCATGCAGGAAGATCTCTACTATCAGTACACGGTCGCCTTTGTGCCTCGTCTTTGGCCACTCCTTGGACGCTTCAACGATCTCGTCTATCGGTGGCACTCCTCCGGCTTCGACAAGTACTGGGAATACCGCGTGGTCGCCGACAATCTCAACGTGCAGCTGCAGCAGCAGGTGGAGAGCACCATGCCGGGTGTCGGACAGGGTCAGGATGACATTAACATCGAACCCGTCACCCTGGGCATGTCTAACTTTGCCGGTATTCTGGTCGTCTGGGTCTTGGGCATCACTGTGGCCCTAATGGCCTTCGTGGCAGAATTGCTGACAGCCAAGTTCAAGCTGGCAAAAAGTTCGACTTGATGAGAGCTAACCCGCTTAAATCCAGTTGCGAAATAATGAAATTCTTAGCACATCAACGCACTTATTGCCAAATCGTTTTGCGCAATAACTTACGCTAAAGCGTATTAACGGATTTCACAACCAACACGACTTACAGATACTTTTAACGTAGCTCAACAAATACTCAAAAAACAAAACACTTTGCTGATCTCTGAGATGTCACACACTTTTTATGACCGTTTCACCAGTGGAATCAAAGGGCCGACAACCGAGACGATCTACAGATAAAGAAATGGAGATGAAGTCAAGACAGCTAGCTCCAGTTGGCCATGAGTAGCTCCAGTTAGTCGCATCCGGAAGTGGCGTGAAAGTTCTCAAGGCAATGCTAAAAGTATCTCGCAGTTACGTACGTGTAAGAAATTAGGCAACTACAGATACATTGCGTATCTGTCAGATACTTTTCAAGTGACAAACACTGCTTTAATAAGGCCAGAAGGCTTTCATGTCATGTCATGGCCCGCACACATCGTGTCGAAGACTTGTTGAGTGAAATTCTTGGGCGTGCACGATCCATCGACACTACAGACGGATTTGACCAATTGGGTAGCTTGCTAACTTGACTTTCGGCACTTTTTTGTGGCCTTCATCTTGATTGACATGCACAACATGTTGCACTCTCCGTTGTTGTTTGATGTCGCTTTTAGAAATTTGTCGAATTTCGACGAACAACTCTCAGAGATTTAAATTTCAATTCGGATTTGGATTTTAATTTGCGTTGACTCGCAGTGAAAGTGAAATGCACTTAATACGAATACTCGATACTCGTGAATAGTTTGCGAATAAACCATATGAATAATATACACTCTATTCATTGTTTGTTCATATATCTTCGATTCTAGTCTGCGTTCCAATCTTAACCCAAGTTACAATTGCAATTAGCCGACTAAAACAGCTGTTGTAGCTTCTTTTCATTTGACAAGGGGTAATATTGACTTGTGAGAGTGTATGTAACACACTATATTAGAGAAAAATCGTATAATTATAAATTATGTAATTTACTTATTAATAGCAGAGCTAATTTATTTATTTAGCAAAGTTCACTTGAGTTCTGTTTTTTAATTGTATAAATATTTGTCGATTCTTTGAAAAATCGAGTTTTTACTTGATGTACAGTTTGAATTTACATTACTAGTACAGGGTATGTCACAGTCTCGTACGCTTTAATACAGCAATATTTCTTGTTGCTGAGTAACAAATGTAAAACAGCTGGAATATTTCTGTTTTTTCATTAGATTTCTCTATAAAAGGCACTAGTTTGCATTCATTGCTCCAATCTAAGAACTTCAATTAGAAGCTTTCCTCACAATATGAAGATCCACCCGCTAAGATTCTACTGTTGTTACCTGATTCTCCTGCTGAGCCTGTCCTTAAACTCTGCCTGGACAGTAGACGACTTAATACACCGCATGGGTAGACATGGGTCCATTTTGATGTGGGGAATATCAACTCAATCCTGTTTCTTACAGGCATTTGCAGTGAGCCCCCGCGGTATGGAACCTGCAAGGCGCAACTCCGAAAGTGGCACTACATCTCAAAGCTGAAGAAGTGCAAGCCGTTTATCTACTCCGGTTGCGGTGGCAATGAGAATCGATTCTATAACAAAATGGAGTGCGAGGAGTACTGTCAAATTGTGGGTAGATTTCAATCCTCATATACAAATTCCATCCTAACTCTCATACTTTTTCAGTAAAATACCCGAAGGAGAAATTGGATGAAGCTCTGAAATACAATTTTGTCTTCAAGTTAATCTTACTTAAAGCAAAGCTGCATACTTAAACATTTTGGAGGAGGTTCAGTGCAATGATTCTAACCATAAAATAAACATATTTCATAAAAAAGATACTTTATATCCTTGATTGTTTTCTAAATATCAATAATGTCTTAATACTATAAAAATTTTATATTTAAGATAATGTTTTTATTATAATACTTTCAAAGCTTTTCAATCAAGCTTAAATAATATTATGTATAATTCTTAAAGTTATATAAAAAAAATTAAAAAATTTATGTAATACATTTTTGAAGAATCCAATTACATCGTGATCGAGATGTAGATAATTTGAATGTTGAATTTATAATCTGATTCGTGTTGCTCCAAGAAAAACACATCCAGCTCTGTGTGGTTCGGCTCAGAACCGATTTGCAGACTTGAACAAAAGTATCTTCACCGAATTTGTAAGACAACCATATTTGGCATTCCTCAGATACGTGCCACAAGTACATAATGTATCTGCTTGCTGCACTTACTTAACCTCGGTTGCGTTTCTTTGAAGCGACAACAACAATGGAAATTGTTTATGTGTTGTTGCGCGATGGCGACATATTCAATTGGCGTCGCGTACTCGTATAATAATTTTTTAATATCGCGCATACGTCGCGTTGTACAAATGTGAAAGTGAAAGAGCGCATAGCTTAGCATTAGCATTAGCAAGCCTAATCAAATGACGATTAATTATTTAATTATGGAAAAGCAGCGAATGCAGCACAATCACAAGTCGACGAAAAGACAGTCAGACAGAGAAACACAGACATCTGTCCAGGCATTACAACTGAAAAGAGGGAGCTTAGATCCATCAGTGCCTCATCAGTCTCCCCTTTTTTGGACAATATTTGATTTGAATGGATCAAAAATAAAAAAATATAACAAAAAACAATTACAAACGAAACGCGTGAAGACTTTCGATTAATTGCTCCATGATGGCCACCTGTGCAGGAGAAATCGACGCAACTCTCTTGAAACCGAGCAGACATTCAAGACATTAGGAATGCTAAAGTGTGACGATTGTGCAAGTACTTTATACTTGGTACTTGTTACTTGGTAATGTACAACATGGTAAGAACGTGTGGCCATAACATACGAGTGTCTCTGTGGCACAAACAATAGCCTGACAGCAGACATCAATCATGTGGAAGCTAGCTGAAGAACTGCATCAAACTTCGGCCCCAGGCAGAAACAGAAGCAAAAGAAGATCAACGGCGCCGGCAAAGAAACAAAAAAACAAAAAATAAACTGTGTGAAATTATGATCAATTGAGCAAAAAACTGTGCTGCAAATTGGAATGACTTGCTTGCAGGTTGCAGTAAATGAACTCGTTTCGATATTATTCGTATTAGAAAGTATCTTTTCTTATGTACAGTGTATACCCAGAGTGTTAGCCTTAATTCTCCAGTCAGTCAACAAAAAATGTCAGCATTACAAATGTATTTCAAATGACACTCAAGTTAATGAGTTGGCAAATGGATCAAATGCATTTACTTTAAAATGTAATGAAGAAAGAAAAGAATACTGCAAAGAAATGAAGTTCCAACAAAAAAATTTAAATGACGGTAAAAAATTTTACAAAATATCTCCAGCTGACTTTGTCTACGAATATTTGCACATGCTTCCAAACATAGATAATAAAATCAAGACATTTAATAACTTCTTGAGATTAGAAAATAAGTTTCAACTTTATTTGCTTAAAAGTGTGTTCAAAAATTTTAAAATATAAATCCTTTTCAAATTTTTATAAAACTTATGAGTTTGGCATATAATTGTCAAGTGCACTCGATAACAATAGAAAATCGAATTACTTCAAATATGAAAGAGTAATTTGTGGGCAATGTAAATGTTAAAGGCCGTTTTTTGGACACACGACATTTGCATCTAAGCACAAGATCAGAAAATGATGGAAAACGAATGCTCAACGGGAAACTGCAGAGCTAACAGTAATTCAGATATGCATAATTTAGAATGAAAATTGCTTCATTTGCAATGCGGAATTGAAAAGCGTTTTTTCTGCGGCCAACGGAAATGTTAATTTGCCACTTCAACCTTTGGCGAGCTGTGTTCCCGCATACTCGTGTAAGCCAGGTTTGAACTATCTAACTGTGTGCAAGCGATTGCAAGATAGATAGATACAAATTACAAATATAATTTCTATCTAGTTAACTGTCTCATTTTTTCTATGTACCTATACAGCTATATATCAATCTATCTGTCTATCTTTTAGACTTGCCGACATAGATTGAGATCGCTTTTTTTCTACTCCCATCAATCCATCTGTATCTTATCAGCTATAATTACTACTGTCTAATCACTGTGTTAGCTATTAATAGATAGATAATACTTGGACATACTTTAGCTTTAACAGTGCGAGCCGTGTAAATGGAAACACTCTGCTAATGGCTGAACGTAAATGTTTTTAGCGTGTTTGTCATTAAATAAACCTAATGGTAAATGGAACCGAGGGTTCAACTCAATTATGGACTGTCTGCTGCACAATTGTGCGACTCGGAGAAGGTAATTATGAAATTTCGGTTGGCTGATGGTCAAGCATTTGGACTCCATACAACTTTTAATGGGACAGACGCCTCACCCCGTTCTACCCCCTGCTCCTTGGCACAGTTGGCCCGGAGCTATGGGTCGGTGTGGTGTTCGCCTGAGCCGTAATCTATGATTTACGCAGTCGGCAAAAGTGAAACTTGTTGCTGGGGCATTTGTCTTATCATGGTAAAGTAAAGCGTCTTGGCTTGGCTTTGTTTAGCCCTCGGCTATTGTTGGTTTGTTGGACTGCTTTATGGCTCCGACCAAATACAATTGGCCTCTGCGGCAGCCGCAGTTGCAGGCCTGAATCTTTTGGGCAGATAAAAACAAGCAACGTGTGAATTTTGCACAATGAACTTGAAATTTGTACAACAAATCTAAATACAACAAAAAGAAATTTGTATGCCATCCAACTCAGAGTCAGAGTAATGCGGCGGTGTCATTGTTTAATTAGGAATCTTACGCTTTTCGTGCGCATCAAAAATGCAAATGCAAATAGAAACGCATTGCATATTCAACAAGCGGGTAATAAGCCGCAGCGGCATCGGAGTTCCATCTGCTCAGATGGGAGCCTTAGTCAATTGGATGACTTAGTCAATTGGACACTCACCTTTATCTGTTTGCGACGCAACAGGTGGGGCGCTCCGCCTGGAGGCTGCAGGGGCACGGCTGGCTCGGGGGTGACTTGTTGCACAGGACGCGGAGGTTTCAGGGCCAGCTTCTTGAGGCTCGCAATTCGCTTGTCGCACATCAGGGACACATCGTCAATGCGCTGCAAGACCTATAGCAAGCAATACAATTAAATCAGCTTATGTACAAATATTTTAAATTGAATTAAAGATATAAGTTTTGTCGACACATTAAAACAACTTTGAAATTCATGTGCTTAGCGACCGCTTAAGGAAAAAACATATTTTTTATTTTTGAAAAGCTCAAAATTTTTATATTTCGATTTTAAACTTTATTAACATCAGTACTTGTGCATATTGAAAGAGGGGAAAAAGTTGTTAATTTTTTGAAAAAAATAGAATATACAATATTTCAAGTTTTTTTTTGGAAATCTATAGATAACTGGTCTGCATCAACACAATCATATTTTAACTTATCTTTTGTTACACGAAGCGTGTCAAAAAGGGAGAAAAATATGCTTGTTTTGTTTACGACCGCTACATTATACACTCTACGTTTGAGGCAGGGTTGCCGTCTGCTTTAGGTGCATCTATTTCAAGGCTCAATTTATAATGTGCATTTTTTTATAAATCATGTGAACTTCGTAAGGTTAATCCAGTTTCCAAGAAAAAATGTAAGGAAAAAATGTACAACAAGTTAAATGTTCTTAATCAACTAACAAATGGTGTAAAAGTAGGTACAATAAAAAGATTGTCAGCGAATTCTCTGCAAATTCGTATGGTTTTGGAAAGTAGCTCGATCTATGAGTGGGGAATTAAACAAGCACACAATATTGTATTGAGTAAACTAGAAGGCATTTTAAGACCTTCATTGTTATTTACACAATGTACCGCAACTTGTCAACCAGTTAGTCTGCTCTCTTTTTTTTACAATATTATTGTGCGTAAAACATTATAAATGAGTCAAGTTCTTAGAGTCTGTCATTGCAAAGAGAAAGTGTCGAGCTGCGAAACTAGGAAACTACAACTATAAAAACGCACAGGTAGACATATATTCAAATAAAATCAAATAAAATATTAAATTAAATTATGATTTATGATTTCAGATCGGCTAATTGAAATGAGCTACCCAAGTCGCTAATTACACTAGGCAACAAATTTGAACTTTTTGGCTATTATAAGAACCAAACCCATTTTTGATGATAGATATGGGGTCCCAAACGACGAAAAACATTTTTTTTGTAGAATTTTTTGGCTTTTTTAAATATTTTTTTTTCAGAGATGCGCCCACATTTCTCATCATTACTTGAGAATGTCAAAAGTAATTTGCCTAAGCTTTGCTCATTAATATATTTAGGAGATATCAATTCTTGAATTAAGAAAGTGATGTTTTTTTTAAGCATTAAGCATTTTTCTTAGCTTTTTTACTTTAAAATTCAAGAAAAGTCGAAAGAAATTTATTAAATTTTATTTTGTGTTTAACTTGCATAGCTGCATTAATTACGTCGTTTAAGATATGATTCATTAAAATTTATGGAGAGACGGCGATAAAATATTATTTTGTGTCCAGGCATGTTTTTGTCGATTACTTTGTCTTCCTTGTGAAGCGGTATTATCCCAACCAAACTCACAGAATTTGAATTTGTTGTTATTTTTACACATCGGTCTACTATATCATATAGCTGCCGTAGGATCGATTGGTCAAAAAACAAGTTTTAGTATACAATCATATCTTAGACGACGTGACAGAAATGCAGCTATGCAAATAAAATAGAAAATAAAATGCAATACATTTTTTTCAACTTTTCCTCGAATTTTAAAGTAAAAACATCTAAAAAATAAACATAATTTTCTTAATTCAAGAATTGATATCTCTTAAACTACTGGTTTAAATCTTAAACTCTGTATTCATGAATTATAGATATATTTATTAGCTTTCAGAAAAAATTAAGCCTTTTAACATCGGTTTTGGCATTCTCGAGGAATGATGACAAATATGGGTGCACAGTTTAAAAAAAAGTAATAAAAATTTTTTAAAAAATTCTAAAAATAAAATCTCATTATAAAAAAAAACATAAAAAATGTTTTTCGCCGTTTAAAGCCCCAATCTAGCCAAAAAAGTAGGTTTGGTTCTTGTAATCTTTTGGCAGTTGCCTAGTGTTATTAACCATCTACTTCGTTAACTATTGTTGATCCGATCAAAATAGAAGATAAATTCTCTCATTTACCAAAAATGAAGATTCTTAGCTATGTTTTTTTATTGAATGATGTCCTTCCTCAACTAAAACTGTTGTTATCGTAATTATATTCTCTTCTTGAATTGCCAAAACATATACTATAAAGGGTTCCAAGTGCCCCTACTGTCTGCAACATTGTGGCAGGTGTAATAGAGGCAGCCACAAGTGCAGATGCAAAATAGTCATGTAATTATGTAGGAGAATTTAGTGGCATTCGCACGCGTTTTCTCCGTGATTTGTTGTGAGTGAAAAACACAGCAGAGCCGTGGAAAAATAGAAAAAGAGTAGAAAACAAAAGTGATGCAGGTGCCACCACACAGCAACACAAATAACAATGGAATTTGTGCCACAACGAAAGTGCATCAACTCCTCAACGAATCACGCAGGCGTGGCTGACTTGTCAATTGGTCTCTATTACTTTTTTGGTTTTGTGTTATTGCAAGTTATTTGATAAAAAACATTTTCAACTTTCAGAACAGATTAATAATGCGTTCGCTGCATCACAAAATAATGACATAAAGGGGATATTATCAGAAATCACTTATATACTAGTATTTATCAATACCTGCCTGAGCAGTTACAACTTGAAATACAATTTTTCTAAAAGCACACAAAAAGTGCTTTGCCAAACTGCAAATAAATTTAGATGGCAAAAAATTATTGAAGAATTATTACTTAATAACCACACTTTAATTTTTATCATGAGTTCAGTTTAATTCAATATTATTTAAATTAATTAACATATTTTGAACTTAGAGTGCTGCATTAGTCGGAAAAGAATGCTAACAAAAACATAAAAAACTGAGTTTATTTTTGGTCAATTTTTAAGAGAAAACAAGTGGACGGTACAGTCAAGCACGCTCGACAGTAGGATACCCTGAGCCCAGGTAGTATTTTAGAAAACTTGTTTTTCGACCAATTGTTCCTGTGGCAGCTATATGATATATGGAACCCATTTCAACCAAATCTGGTAAGAATGTACAAAACCAACACTAATGCAAAATCTATCAGTTTGGTTATGATATCTTAAAATCACAAAAAACATTTTCATACTAAAACTTGATACCCAATCGGTCGTACGACCGATTTGAACCAAATATGGTCAGGAAGTATAATTCCAGCCTAGATGAATATTCTATCAGTTTGGTTCTGATATCTCAACAAACAAAAAACTTTTTCATACTAAAACTTCATTTTCGATATATCGATCCTATGGCAGCTATAGTATATAGTGGTCCAATCCAAAAATAAAAACAAACTTGATCTGCCTATGGTATCCAGGAACCTACATACCAAGTTTGTCTCTAGCTTTTATGGTTTCTGAGATCGACGCGTACAAATGTCCCGACAGACGGCAGACCTACGGATAGGCTCAATCGACTCGGCTGTTGATCCGGATCAAGAATATATATTCTTTTGGGGTCTGCCACGCCCCCTTCTGCCTGTTACACACATTCTGCCAAACACATTATACCCTTTATGCCTATTTTTAATGGGCTCAGGGTATAATTACAGTTCTAAGTGTATAATCTAAACAATGTTTGGGACTTCTGCGAATAACTACCAATGCTTCAACTGGATGCTTTTGATTGTTGAAAGTTGCTAAAAAATAGTTATTAAGTATCATGATTTCACGATTAAAATGACGTGCTGACTAATAAAATTCAAGAAGTAAATCTGAAGCGTCATAAGTCATATATATTGGTAAGTTAACTTCCTTAATTTCACAATTAGATTTATTAACTGAACATTGGCAATTACATAATCGAACTGCGCCCTGTGGACAACGTTTGCCATTTGGCAATGTCGTGACATTTGACATTTTACGTAATGGACGACGGCGGCAACACAATTGCCGCTTTCACTTTTGTTTTTCAAGGGGTCGGCATTGCGGCTAGGAAAAGCGTCGAATCGGGCTTATTGTCAACAAAATAAAGGCGCATCTTCAGCTTGCCACAGGCGGCAGGCATCGATGTAGCAGGCACTGACCAGTTATGTGGGTTTCTGCGAAACTTCACGCAACACGTGCAACTTTATCAAATGCATAATAAAATGCAGTCGACGATCCGACGATGAGCTAACCAAACACACATATTTTTTAACCCATTAAAAATGTTATTTATGTGGCCAGAGCTATCATAAATTTTTTTAATATTGTTGTTTTTAAGGGTTGCCAAATACATCTTTATTCTAAATAATACAAAAACCTGACTTTAAATATATACTAAAAACTCATTCCAACTAAACTATCTAATTAAACGTTCAAAGTTATAGAATAAGATTTCGGTTCGGTACTCGGACAAATTTCAGAAAACCTAAGGCTTCAGGTCGGTTCTAGGATAAGTTTTACAGATTCAAATTATTTTATTTTCCAAATGGTTTTATTGTTTTATTCAAAGCTTTTTAACTTCTTAATGAATATTAAGGTATTGTTTGTGTTATTATTCCATTTTCTCAAAATCAACTAAAGGAATAATGTTGATTAAATGTTGTTTCAAATTTATATAATAACTTTTTTATTATTTCATTTTTGTGAATGCAGGCAACTCTGAAAGTGTCTTTGAAATCATACTCAAATGGGCACTTGACAAGATGCACGACCAGTTAGCTTATTTGAACTTCCGCTGACCTTTGCAGGAGACGACGCGTCGCCTACGCTGTGAACGAACTCGAAACGGGGACTTGATGCCTGCATACATGCACACACTTGAACATACAAGCATGGTCGTGTCTGCATCTTGAATGGATTTTCCGCTTTTGATAGCAATAGACAACGTCTTTGCTCAAGGTAGAGGATGAGCAGCAATAATTGCTGTATTCATATGTGTATGGTCTTTCCGTGTCGGGTTTTCCCCCCGAAGATATGCACATCAGAACATGGCTCTTATTTAATACTTCGAGTATACAGTTCCAATTAAAGATATGGCCAAATATCGAAGAGTGCTAACTTCAAACTTGTAAAAAATCTAATGTTATTGTTAGTCTATATTCGGTCTTTGAGTAAGGGAAAGTAGGTTAGGTAATTATGCCATGATGCAACTTTTGAGCAATCGACGCATAAGATGATGGTTATCAAACAATCAAAGAATTTTTAAATCATCATCTGGTTAACGCAATCGCAAGGATATCCAGTTCGGCAACTGGTCAAACGGCCAAAGACTGGAATGAAAGCGGTCGATCGGTCCAGCGAGCAAGGCTGAATTGTGTCAGAATCATCATGGACAATCACATACATACATATATATGCTATACATATATAAAAGAAATCCAGAAAAATGTAAATGCAAAAAGAATACTTGTGCGGCAGTGGGGGGTCTTAACGACCAAACTGGTCTGGTTGACCCATTTCGATACCGACAACAACTTTTAACTTATTGCTTAAATTGAATAAATACCAAACCAAAAAACTGGAATTGCAATACGGCTAAGAAAATAGGTCATTCTGAAGAGTTGCTTGTCTCTTAAGCGTACATTTAGATTTCATTCAAATCATATTGAGGACAACCTAAAAGTCGACCTGAATTTCTTCAAGTTAGGCTTATATATTTTTTGTCCCCTACTTTTTCGTCATCCGAGTTTTATTTTATATAATGTTTATATAAATAATTTGGTTATATCTCATCTTATATTCATACTCGGGTCAAATTTAAAAACATACACATCTTGATCGGTGCAAAGATTTCGATTAAATAAAAGCCGAACTTAAAGTTTGTGCTTTCCTTGTTAAATAAAGCATTAATACTTCTAATGAAACATTTGTTTGACGAACGAATCTTTTAAACATAATTCTATTGATACAACTTATACTCGAACTCATACCTTACCCTCAAACATGTCCAGTTTGACGCAGGCGACGATGCTGGAGTTGCATGAGTTGTAGCGATCGAACATGTTTGATAAAGACAACAAATCGCGAAAATTTCACTCAAATCTTAAGTCTTGTCTTGAAACCCAACGAAAAAAGGCGATTAAAATATTTAAAATTTTTAATTTGAAAACAAGACCAATATTTGTTATAAAAATTAATTTAAACTCTTATCTATGATGTTAATAAAAAATATAGAATAAAGATCACATATCCTTCTTTAATTGAAATATTTATAATGCAAAAAATACAACATAATAAGATTTGTAGTACAAATTTAAAGTAATGAATACGATTTATTTGAAAAAGGTTTATTTTTATTAAAAATTAAAACAAACTTGAAATCGAAAATAAATGTTATTTCTTAATTTTTTTTTAAAATCAACAAGTTATATAGTTTTTAATCTTTTAAGTTCCTGAATAATAGATTATGAATGTCTATTACAATTACCCATATCAAATACAACTTCATGTTATCTCACGGGCGACATTAACCGGTTGATTGATAGCATTTTAAAAGCATTTAATGCACAATATTCTTGCAATTAAATTAAAGAATGCCCTACTTTCGTTCCTATCGCTATTATCTAACTGTTCTGCTAAGTTGCAGTGGCAACTAGTTGAAGACAATCTTGAAAGAACCAGTCTCTGAGTTATATCACAATTGCACATTGTGAAGCACAACAACTCCTAGCGCCATTTCTTCCATCTGGTCAATCGACAACTGTGGCAAATCTTGACTAGCAAACAACCGCTCTTTTTCTGTCTACGGGTCAATAGCCGTTGCTTGTCTTAGCTAATACATTTCATCTCATCTGCCTGTAGTGAAATCTAGTTGTTCATTGTCTATGACTTTTGTTATTTTCTAAAATAGACTTTTATGTTTGTTCTGTATATTTAAATCTATTCGATTTTCATTTAAAGCTCAATTTCAAGTTTTATAGTCAGTTACCAGTTATTATAAAAAAAAATGAAAATTCTTCATTAAACATGACTAATCCAAAAATTCAATTTTATACTTAATAACAAAAAGTTAAATCTGCACAGTGTGATATCGAGCTAAGCTCTTGATAGTTCCTTCGTTTGATTGACTCCCATTATCGTTCGATCGATCAAAATAATTTATTACATTGTACTAAGAATATTTATGGATAAATATAATTAGTTAATTATATGAAATTTTTCTGAACCTAATATATAATTATATAACATTACATATTTGACATTTAAGGGCCACCGACATTATGAACGGTTGTTTTTAAAAGCAATTCTCTTCAAAATCTACAGAGATTTAGAACACATTTTATTATTTCGATACATGCTCAAGTATCATGATACAGTACCTCCCATTGACAACTTAGAGCAGAGCACTCGTAAAAATTATCAGGGAGGAAACCATTCGGGTGAACGTGGCCATTAAGCTTATTAATATATTTTTTGCTAACAAAACGTTATTTCGCCAATGTCAGTGTCGTCATCGAAACTATCTTTATATTTGTCGGTTTAATGGTAATATTAACATCCAAACATTCATCGTGTTGACATAAAAACATTTAGACGGTCAGTGACAGAGATAGACACAGCTATAGTGAAGCACGCCTGATTTGATAAAGGGATCAATCAGAAACTTACCTGAGAGACGAGAGCTTTGGTTTCTGGTGTGGTGCTTTCTAGGAAGATCTTCTTGAATTCACTTGGACTAGATAGTTTGAAATCGGATGCAGATGCAATAAACGCCTGAATTTCGTGCAGACTCTGTTCAGCCAAATCAGCTGAAACTGAGCACTTCTCAATCCTCTGAGAGGCCAAAAGCTCCACGCCATTGGCACACCATTGATTAGCCTACAAAGAAAAAGGAAAAGATGAGTGAAAATCTAGATATCAGTGATCAACGATGGTTTACCTTTTCAACTCTCTCCATAAGTTCGCTGTTTTTCGCCAGGATTTCTAGGCGCTTTGTCAGGCGCATGCTGATGATGTCACAGACACGTTGTAGTTCATCGCACTTGGGCTGAACAATTTCCCAGGGATAGACCCCGCGGGAGCCAACCAGTTGCTGCCCAGTTTGTATAACCTCCTCGGCGTGCTCCACGTCCAATTTGATAAGGGCACGAAACTGTTCCGTCTCCTGAATGAGCGTGGAGACACGATCGACGCTTTCACCGATCTCTGTCATGTCGGCCACCGTCTTCAGATGTCCATCGAAGATGTTCTGCAAGGGAATGCCAACATTTAGTTTGATTAAGTACAATTCTTTGATTGACAATTGATTGATTCACCTGGAGCTCCCGAAAGTCCTGCTCGAACATGCGCAATCGGAGACACTGTTCCAGGCGATTGCGATGTGTCCGCCAGAATTCGTCGAAACGACGCTCCGTTTCCTCCAGCTGGACGAGCAGTCTACGGTAATCGCGACAATCATCATAATGTTGGGGTTGCTTAATCTTATATTGTTGGTGATAAATAATTTGTTGGCGATGTATTGGCTGCCCTGCACTGGATCTGCACATCAACATTTAATTCGTTTCATTTTGATTTATTATTTTGAATTGAAAATATTTTGGGAACATCGCGAATGTATGACAAGAGAACGCGACAGGAAAGATAAAAGACAAGAGACGGCAACAGCTTAATGAGTGAGATGAGTGAAATTCCGATGAGAATTAAAGTTACTCCCATCTCGTAAATAAAATGTATCTATTTGTGTGACTGTAACTGTTAAATGTGCTTGTGCTTAATTGAATGGATGTGATATTATCAACAACCCAGTGGATTGGGTATGTATTTTTGGGCAAAAAACAAATCGACAAATAAATTTGAATTGATTGTTACCGACTTATTAAAAAATATTTACATGCATTCTTTATAATTAAACAAAACTTAGCGACAGCAATTATTTTTTATTTGGCATGCAACAAGTAGACTAAATCTTTTCAAATGCTATTACTTATCAAAAATTTTATTTTAATATTTATCTTAAATTCATACCAATCTTTACACTAAATTTTGTTATTGTCCTATTTTATTTGTTACAGAATATTGTAACTTATCTGCAATCAAATTTTCACTGACGACAGATTTTGGTATTTCAGATAGATAGTTTACTTAAAAATATTTATTCTACAAATACATATGTACAATTTGCATACTCTATATAATTCAGAGGATAAAATTGTTAGAGCAAAGTAACAACAAAAAAAACATTATTATTATTTATGTCAAAGTTGCAAGAAGAAGGGATACCCTTTACCCAAATTTCTATAAAAAAAAAAAAAAAATAGAACACTTATTTTATACCCACAAATATAAAAAAAAAATAGCACACATATTTCATACCCACACGGTAGGCTTGGTCTAGAATCAATTGATGATTTTTTATTATGTTTCATACTGTTATATTGATGTTAATTCTTCATTAAGTGCATCTGTTAAGAGTATTTAAAAAACAATGTCCCACTTCAAGTGTGAATTAACAGTTCTTTAGTTTATCTATTATTAAAAACTATATTAGTTTTGTTAGTATTTTTATTAAAAATCATCATCTACTTTACCAAGAAAATAATGAAAGAAATGTGATTGTGATCTAATAACATGAAAGAGCACAAATTTGAATGAGCGAAATGAAACGAATGTTTTCAAAATATTTTCAATATAAGTATAAATGGTAATACATATTTATTATTAGATAATAACCAGTGCAGAGCTATAAGAAACGAAAACAAATGCAAATAGATTTCGAGAGTTAATCAAAACAGGAGTTAATAGAGAAACGCGTTAAGAGAGTTTAAAATATCGAACCAAATACTGCAGAATACGGTAACAGGGCAATTCAAAAACACCAAACTTATGCTGTGTAGTGTATAATACATAGTACGTGTAGTGTAGGTACCTCTCAATAGCGCTGACATTGCCAGTGCGCTCAGAAAACTCCTTGAGCTCTTCGTTTGACTTGATCTTGTTCAAGAGCGTCTCACCATGTCTCGCAGCGGCAAGAATCTCATCCTAAAAATGATCAACAGTTAGTATTAAGCCCATGATAAATTATAGCGTAAATTAACCTTCAGTCGCGCATAGTCTACGCCCTGGTCTTCCAATAGTTTTCTTGTCGCCTCAACGTTATTGGGAAACTCTGTGTCATGAATGGCCTGAATAAATACGTCTAACTCGGCAGAGACTTGATGCGTCAAGCTGGAGAACTTCTCAAGCGACTGCAGGAAGTAGATTCTGTTAGAGAGAACATTAAGAAATAACTGAAAATACTTACAATCCGCTGCTGAATCCACTCATGATGCGAATAAATCAAAGAGCCGCCCATGTCGGGGGTCAGTTGACTTGCATCGACGAACTCATGCAGCTCGGAGAGAGCTGAGCAGACGACAAGGCGAAAGCGATATTCATCCTTGGAGGAAAACTTTGAGCTCACTTCGGATATGGCCTTTTGAAAGAGACCCGACGGGCGCAGTACATAGACCACATGTATAATACCTGGGAAGTAAATCTAAAATTTTAAAGAATTAATTTGAATCCATCAATCGTTTTCTCAACAACATACCGATATCCTCTGTAAAGTGGTCTTCACCGATGTCCATCTGTCCTTGCGACGATCAATAATCAAATGAAATCCGAGATCTGCATCTTGGAGACTTCAAAAAAGATAATATGAGTAGTAGACATCAATATGTAGCAAATTGACTGTTTCACTTACGATGGCACTGAGCTGAGGTACAAGATGAGCTTCTGATAATCGGCTTCTTCGATGGAGTTAAAATTATTGTTATCCGGGAAAATGATCAGCGGACAACCCTCTTGAGAACGACCTCCGGTAATAATCGCATGCTGTGGATGCAACAGATCCGCCACATCGGCTATATTGAGCACACCCTCACCGCTCATCGCAGCAGCCGCTTGGGCCGGACTTATGTGCTCTAGCAACGAGTTAATCTGCTCCGCAGCCCTTTGTGAGCTTAACGCTTCGGCGGCATAGGCGACACCCTGTGAGTTGACCGAGGTGGTCGAGTTGCTGCTGATCGTGGACGTGGTATGCTGTAGGAATCCTGTGCTGCGGTTCGTATGTGCCGGCGAGTTGCTCAGCGATTGAAAGATCGCCGTCTGTATGGAAGCTCCACTGCTAACAGATATCTGGGAATCAATCATATGATGGTTGACCAACTGCTGCTGTCGTTGCTGTGATTGTTGTGATTGCTGTGTCTGCGATGCGCTCATCACAATAGCCTGGGACTCGGCCAGCGCAGTTTCCACATCATTGTCTGTTAGCCGAAACAAAAAACAAAATCAAACGAATCATTAGATCTCATTCAATCTCAGTCATCTTATTCAACTCATAAATAAAATGCAACAAACATGCAATACATTTCTAAAATTATTTCGAATGAACTGTGAATATTTGATGCATCCACACGCACTTTTTGAGCAATCTCTTGCTATAAGTACTTATTGTATATATTTTCAACACGTGAGAGGGCAGGCTGATAAGCCATTGACCTAAGTAGGAAGAAAGCTTTGTTTTTAATACAAATTTGTATATATAAAAAAAAAAAACAAAATCTATTTTAAGAGCAAGTCAATTAGTCTGTCGGTTCTAAAATCTCTTTGTGATTTCCAAATATGTAAATAGATTGGTCAAGATCCTCAAAAGAGACATGTTTTATAGACAACGTTTTTATTTGAGTAGAACTCTTTCCGAAAATTTCTTTTTAATTCGAGAATCAAAAATAATAGGCTGGGCTTAAAATTAAGCAAATTTCTATTCAATCAAGTCATGGTAACAAAAGAAACTGAATTTTGACGTAATCGTTTAAACAATTTTGCGAGTTGGTTTTGGTTTTGGTTGAAGTCGTTGACTATAAAATATTGACTGCAATTCATAAAAAATATCAGTTGATTACACTCTCCAGTAAAATTAAAACCGAATTTAAGAGTGTTGCGTCTTTTTACTTAGATCGATAACTTTTCAGCCCACCCTCGTATTTGTATTCATATGAATAAGTGTGCGTGTGTATGAGTATGTGTGGTGAATGCACATATCTGCGAAGTGGTTATGGATGGTGCGTTTTGTTTTTAGCTTTGACCCATTTAAAATCGACGAGCCACTTGAAGTTTTCTTTCCCTCTCTACCTCTCTCCATCTCTTTTACTATGCCCATTCATTGAGTAAGGCGTTATAAGCAGGTGTAGCAGCAGATATATGAATGAACCTACAGTGTTACCAAGAATTTAACAACAATATTCAACTTTTGAAAAACCATAAAAGCATCGCAGTAGAAACTACAAACTGATACCGTATGTATCTATTGTTGTGTCATATATATGTCCATATCTTATTTTACTTCATAAACGAAGACAGATCAATAGGTATCCACTTTTGCAACGCTCTCTGCCGTTCACAACCGTTACTTCTATTTTCTAACTGAATTTAACTTCTATTGCATATCGTATTAACTCTATATAAATCTGCTCCCAATCAGACTAAAGTGTTACCAATGAAAATGTTGTTAAGTTTTAATTTCTATATATTATCTTATTTTATTATATGCATGTATTGAATCCCGAATACAATATATCACACTCACTAAAGTACACTTCAACTATTCAAATAGTGCAATTGCTTTAAAATGGAAACAACAATCTTTAAACATAAAGCGTGTGATTCAGGGTATATAATAGAACAGTGTTCCAGTTCTGTTTGCCAATTGTAAGTTTATCGACTATATAGATGGGCATTCTTATCACAAACAATTACAAATAGATAGCTGACGCGTTGACATACCATCGAGCTGACTTTGCTGGTTTCCCATAGTACCTGGTACGGGTACGGGTACGGGAAACGGTTATTGCTATTTATGTAGATATCACTTGTAGATAAGTATGCATACGGTTTGTAGTATCAGCAGTGATTACGGGTCTATGTAAATATATCACATGTGGTTTCGTTTTGTACCATATGGAAGCATCTGAAAAGCACCTCGGACTATAGATTTCTGCGAATTACTGTCAACTTTAGCAGCATACGGATATACACGGGAATGAGTAATAACACTTATGCGGCACTTTTTCTCCAATGTATTTTCCGCACTGACAACAACAACTACAAAAACGAAAAATAGAATCGCGTAACTGAAAAGCAGCGTACTCGAATAGTAGTGCTCGACAAGACTCTGTGTAGTGAGACCCAACGTTGGCTGACATCGTCATTATCATCAGCTGCTCTGACAACCACATAGAGAGGGAAAGAAAGAGAGAGAGCTTGCGTAAGAGAAAAACATCATGAGAAGAGAGAAGAATTGGCATTGGGGCGATTGCCCGATCGTTAGAATTCAATTTAATTTAAGACCAATGCAGAAAAAGAAAAGCCAAACGTTTCTTCAGCTTTCTTCTGTGCGACTGCAGTCCCAATTGGAGCAGCGAGTAAGCAACTGTTCACTCAATGATCACACAAAATGTAAACAGAATACACAGACAGATATACACACAGATACGAAAGTTAACTGAAAAAGTTCTCCCGTCTGTCAACTGCAGTTGAGATACTGAGATTTGGTTCCGCTAAGTTGGTTCCGTCCCGTTGCATCGGTTCAAACGAAGTTGATGTCATAATGCTCATACAGCATTATAACTACACAATCTATACGACATTTCTTTGAGTTTATTTCAATTTCATTTCATTCACTCAAGTTTAATGAGCAGAAAATCCAGCAACAAATGATAGATAAGAGAGCGTTGTCAGAGATATTACTCTCACACATATGCTTTTTACGCACGCTAGATGGCGCTGGGGCAGTTTTCCTCTGATCTGCAATATGATAAATAGCTTTACTGAATAACTTTCGCGGTAATTCCCAGATCATTATGAAATTCTTTGATAAGATAATGAGTTTTATCAACAAAAAATGTATTAACTGAAAGTGAATTGGTAAGTTATTATTGTATAGATCTATACTTTAAGTCCTTATCCATGTGAAATTATTTCAAAGAAAAATAAGTAAGTTAATAAATAGGTAGTAATGTAATAGGCAATTGTATTTTATTTTTAGCAAATGCTCATATAAATGAAATGAGTTTAGTGAACTTTTACTTATGTCGTCAAGGGCTTGCACCTTTTTCAAGTACACGTGCAATTAAGTAATTCGCCTTCAAATTTTTTAAGTGTTTTATTCTTGGTGTACCATGGGAGGGATACATGTATGTATAGTGTATATTTTTACATTTACACATTAAGAGAAAGTTCATGAATTTCAACATTCAAACTTTAGAATTGATTCTATTCATATGTTTTTGCTTCTGCAATTGTTCTATTTGCCCTTGAGATTATTTGTTCACGTACAACTGATACGAATATCAAAATTTAAATATTGAACTTCGAACTTTTGTATTCCCCTCATTTATAATCAATTAAATCCGGAGTACAGAGAATTTCGCAGTCGGTACCTTCCGACTAACACTTTTACTTATTTTGTTTAGCAATTTTGTATGTGCGTAGTTCAGTGTGAGTCGACTGCGCTATACCCTGTGCCCAATAACCTTAAAGTTTGGTTACAGGTTATACTCTTTTGTGTAGTTATTGTAAGTCACAGCTATCTACAACCCGCACCTCTTAAGAGCTTTAATCAGGTATTTATAAAAGGTAGATCTTAAGTTGAAATGTACTTTTAAAATAATAATAATTTAAATAATAATTTAAGGGTACAGTACCCTTTTCAAAGGTGTACGGGATTTTCGAGTAATTGCGGTACATTTTGAGTCTAATCTTTAGTCATAATATTCGCTATTTTCCATGATGAGCCCACCATTTATATCAAATGATATTATCAAAGTACTAAATCGAAAATGTTTTTTTAATTTATTTGTACTTTTAATTATTGTTCACAACAATAATTTCGGTCGCCGACAATCAAGTTTAAAGCTTGCAAATTGTTGGTCAACCAAATATAAACAAACAACAAATGTTCGAAAATATGTATATACATACGTACGTATAGAGTCTAGTCTGTATGTGACTTTGTATATGCATAGTATGTTTCATAAGTAATTGCACACCCCGCAGAGCTGTGCCGACAATGGATAATGTATGAACGTACCCACACACATAAATGTGTATGCTCGATGTCAATTTTGATAAACTGAATACTTTGGATCAACCTTAAATCTAACAGATAAGATTTAAGAGAAAACTTATTTTACGATAACACAATAATAACATTGATGGCAGCAGCTCATCCACTAGGCGTATTTTATTTATGCGAAGCAGATCAGCTGTTAAAGTGCTGATAATTAGCATCCCGTTTGGCACTCGCAGATGTATCCGAACATACATACATACATATGTATATATGTTTCACTTACACATTGTCTGAACAGTCCGATTTTCTTATCCCATTTAAAGGGGAGGAAATTCTTATTATTACAATCAATAGCTGCAAAGCATTATCTTTTCAAATAGATTTTTGTTTGTACTCGTACACGAATATCCGCAAATTAAATGGACCGCGATAATAACAATTGCAATATCAAACATACACAGCTGAGCTAACTTGGATCACAATTCTTTTGTTAATAAATTGATTTCAATAATATATACAAATAAATTATATTTTGATTATGAATAGCACTGTTAAACATATGTCCGTAAATATGCATCAGCTATTTAAATCGCTAAGTACATATATTTTACTATGTACGCACCGGGTATTTTACTGTCTCAGTGAGTAAATGAACAAAAATGATTTGCTCACTGAGAAAGTGAACATGTTCCTTGCTACTTGTTCTTTTCTGTTCAGTGGTTCATTTTATCGTTTCTGCTCACTGGTTTATTTTTGCTTAATCTTTCTTTGTTTCTCGGATCTTTCTTTTGCTCAGTAGTGCCATGAAAGCATTTTGCGTAGTTTTTCAATCAATTAGCTCAATTTGCGTCCGTGCTCTTCTTTGCGCTTACTTTCAAAACGCACAAGTCTTTTTATATTCGTGCCAAATTCCATTTTTACCGCGTGAAGGCATAAATTTAAACTCGCAAATGTCGACACTACATCAATATATATCTTGAATGTTTGATATTTTAGTTTTTTTCACTATAAGTGCAATTTACTTATCAGATTAAAATTATGAAAAAACATAAATCATGTTTATATGTAGACATAAGCCGCTCGTAGTGAAACCGAGTTGACTTAATTCAAGCATCTTTAAATTATAATATAAAAACTTGTCTTCCACATATGATCTAGAACTCTGCAATATGCCATATATTAATTTAGCTGCTTTATAAACTGCAGAGCTGTTACTTACAGCGAACATAAAATAGTTCAATGTCAAAATGTTTTAACAGAGCAGCAACAGGGCTTAACTGTCAAAACTTAATTCAAAAATTTATATTAGTAATAGTATATTTTAGTTATATTTTTGAAAAATAAAACCCTGAAATTCATGTTTGATTTGTTCTGAAGGGTGATTCGCCAATCATAATTGTAATCACATTTCAAAAATATCTGGCTTTGACCACTTTGAAACTAGTAGCTATGTACATTTTCAGATTTATGAAATCATACACTTAGCAATCACTCCCTACGACTGTCCGATCAGATCGAGTTGTATACCGATCGAAAGGTTTAGTCCTAAATAACAAAATGGCATACTAAAACTTTTTATAACAAACCTGGCCCTTATGTGTAAATGGAAGGGTCAACATTAAAATTATTACAGCTCATGAGGCCGTTGGGGCCTTTTGGGAAACATTTTTTTTTTACATTTCATTTATTTATTTTTTTAGAATTATCAAAAATACGCGTCGATTGATACCTCGATCACACAATTCCGACAACAGGTTCAAAAACTTACAATTTTTATATTAAACATTATCTTGTTCGTCACAAAATTGAATATTAGAAATTTTGGGGCTGGAATATGCTTTATAAGGTTTTTTTTTGGATTATCACTGCGGACGGCAGTTCGCGTTAGTGACGAAAGCAGCACGAAGGGTGCGAAAGGCGACTAACAACTATATACAGCTAAGTTGGAAAATTTGCTACGACTGTCCGATCAGATTGAGTTATATACCGATCGAAAGGTTTAGTCCTAACTTACAAAATGGCATACTAAAACTTTTGCTAATTCACCTGGGTCATGAGATACGGGGGTGTAAGTGGGAGGGGAAAAATTTATATGATCGCAGCTTATGGAGCCGTTGGGGCTTTTACGTAAAATTTTTTATTTTTTAAAAATTCTTATTAAAAATACGCGTCGTTTGATACCTTGATGACCCAAATCCGATAACTGGTTCAAAAGATAAATAAATTTGAAAATTTTAGTAGAATACTAAAAATGAAGTGAAAAAGTTTCTTTGTTTGTCTGTTTGTCTGTTTGTATCAAAGCGCTAAAAAAGCGTAGATGTTATGATGGGGATTTGTTCATTTTTGAAAATCTAGAAATGTTTGTTTTACGACTTTTTCAATTTCCCGCTAGTTTAGCGGGAAATCGCTAAATCCCGCTAAATTTGAAACCTCACCAGTTTCCATACCATAGAAGCTATAGATATGTTTTGGGTATCATTGGAAAGGTGTGCTTGAGGGCTTTTAGGCGTACCTTTAAACTTTTTTTCTAAAGTACTCAGGTAACATTTTACAGGTGAAATAAAGTTTTTTAGCTTACATTTTGGCGATTTCTGACAAAACGGCTCTAACGATTTTAATTAAATTTTAGTATGTTGTAGTACGTAGAATTTTGCGTTTTTTAGTATATGAAACATAAACTTTGACCAAGGGGTTTGGAAGATATTGCTTGTTAACTGAATGTATACATTTTTCTATCGGTCGAAAATCAGGTTTTAGTAAGAAAAACTTTTTGGTTGTATGCGATATCTCAAACAAACTGACACAATACGCATTTAACTTGGTTTTATATATTCTGTGCAAAGTTGGTTCAAATCGGACCACTATAACATATAGCTGTCATAGGACCGATCGGGGGAAAATGGAGTCTTAGTACGAAAAACTTTTTTGTTTTATGAGATATCTCAACCAAACTGATAAAATATGCATTTAACTTCGTTTTATATATCCTGGCCAAAGTTGGTTCAAATCGGACCACTATATCATATAGCTGTCATAGGACCGATCGGGCGAAAATGGAGTCTTAGTACAAAAAACTTTTTTGTTTTATGAGATATCTCAACCAAACTGATAAAATATGCATTTAACTTGGTTTTATATATTCTGTGCAAAGTTGGTTCAAATCGGACCACTATAACATATAGCTGTCATAGGACCGATCGGGGGAAAATGGAGTCTTAGTACGAAAAACTTTTTTGTTTTATGAGATATCTCAACCAAACTGATAAAATATGCATTTAACTTCGTTTTATATATCCTGGCCAAAGTTGGTTCAAATCGGACCACTATATCATATAGCTGTCATAGGACCGATCGGGCGAAAATGGAGTCTTAGTACAAAAAACTTTTTTGTTTTATGAGATATCTCAACCAAACTGATAAAATATGCATTTAACTTGGTTTTATATATTCTGTGCAAAGTTGGTTCAAATCGGACCACTATAACATATAGCTGTCATAGGACCGATCGGGGGAAAATGGAGTCTTAGTACGAAAAACTTTTTTGTTTTATGAGATATCTCAACCAAACTGATAAAATATGCATTTAACTTCGTTTTATATATCCTGGCCAAAGTTGGTTCAAATCGGACCACTATATCATATAGCTGTCATAGGACCGATCGGGCGAAAATGGAGTCTTAGTACAAAAAACTTTTTTGTTTTATGAGATATCTCAACCAAACTGATAAAATATGCATTTAACTTGGTTTTATATATTCTGTGCAAAGTTGGTTCAAATCGGACCACTATAACATATAGCTGTCATAGGACCGATCGGGGGAAAATGGAGTCTTAGTACGAAAAACTTTTTTGTTTTATGAGATATCTCAACCAAACTGATAAAATATGCATTTAACTTCGTTTTATATATCCTGGCCAAAGTTGGTTCAAATCGGACCACTATATCATATAGCTGTCATAGGACCGATCGGGCGAAAACAAGTCTTAGCATAAAAAACTTTTTTTTACAAGAGATATCGTAACAAAACTAATAGAATATGCATTTAAGTTAGACTTATAGATCCTGAAGAAAGTTGGTTCTAATCGAACCACTATATCATATAACTGTCATAGGACCGATCGGGCGAAGTCTAAGTCTTAGTATGAGAAACTTTTTTTTCTCACAGTAGGTACGGGGCTTCCGACAGTAGAGTAGCAACTTAAGCGATGCGAGCAGGGGGCGGAGCCCCCTACTTTTCTTTATAATTAAAAAAATTTTTTTTTTAAATATGAAAAAATATTCAACAATGATAAATTTACAATGTCAACAGCAAAAGCAATTGCAAAAATTTCTGATATCCCACAAAAAAAACCTCTAAACGAGGTAAAAGTCTAGTGACGAAAGCAATTTCCAGCCCCAAAATTTCTGATATCCAATTTTGTGACGAACAAAATTGAGTTTAATATAAAAATTTTAAATAAAAATATAAATTAATAAAAAAAAATAATTGGCATTCGGCACTGTGCAAAAAGTAATTTTTATGTACAAAGAAGCTCACCCTTTTTGCGCACAGTGCACAAGGCCAATTTTTTTTTTTATTAATTTATATTTTTATTTAAAATTTTTATATTAAACTCAATTTTGTTCGTCACAAAATTGGATATCAGAAATTTTGGGGCTGGAAATTGCTTTCGTCACTAGACTTTTACCTCGTTTAGAGGTTTTTTTTGTGGGATTTAGTTTTCTTGAATTCAAAAACTTTAAATGCTTAAGCGATGCGTTATTTCACAAATCCAAGGAAGATAGAAAAATAGTTTTTGTAAGATTTCTTCTTAATAAGAAACGCTCAGAACGTTTCTACAATGTGGAGTAAAGTTTTAAACTGTGACTAGAGAGGAGTGCCGCTTTCTATTGAATTGAATCGTGGTTTTCTTGACATTATAAAACTCTATTCTACTATTCTTTGGTTTTCAGTGCATATAATTTAAAACCAAGGCCATATACATCGTTGCAACCAACGTGGGTTTAAAAAAAGGCAAGGAGCAGCAGCAAATGACAATTGTCAGTACCGGTGATTAACAATAAGCATCGTCTACCCTAAATAGAATGGAAGCCCACTTGCTGTACGTCAATTACAATGGGGGTAACACTTTGCGCCAGAGAAACCGATGGGTACATATGCATACAAGTATTTCATAAGTGCGGCCAATGAAGTGCAGCTAATTGAAAAGTGACATATGCATTACACATTGACTGCCGGCATATTCATTAGAACTAATACAAGGTATTATTTTGCTTTCAAATCTATGTCCATATAGAATCCTTACTAAAAGATAAACTTTTGGAAAGCTTTCTAAAAAAAAGATTTTATGAGTATTAAACTTTTCTTACAAAATGTTCAATGCAGCGAAATTTGGACAGGCCTAATGCTAAAGTCTTCAACAGACATAAAAAATTATAAATTGATTATAGGCTTGCATATTTCTTATACCTGTAGCATTTTCCTTAAAATTTCAATTTTTATCAATTGGAATTAAAGACTTTCACATTTAATAGCCTTGATTCCACACAAAATTCAAATGCTCAAATTCTTTGCATGAATGTCACACCAAATGAGTTTAACCGTGACACCAAAGGAGTATGAAAAATCAATATACGCGTTTATGGAAAAGCAAACGGCAATAAAACAAAGCAGGAGTGCCCGGGCATGAGAAGAGGCCTTCATTAATTCACTCACAAAATACGAGTACATTACCCGATAGCTCCGACACGTCGAGGCAACTGGACCGACTTTTGGTTCTTTGCAGCAAACGTTGCAAGGACGGCTGCCTTTGTGGACTACCGGACTGTCCACTGTTGATATCGGGGCCGCTGCCCCACTCCGCATCGATGGCCTTGGAAGCACTGCGTTTGAAGTGCTCCAAAAAGTGATCAATTTGTTTTTCAATAGAACTGGATGGCGAGCTTTCCATTTTTATTCGCACATTTTGGATTCACTTGGTAATATTTTATCACATATATAGATATATATAGATATATACAAATATTTATATTTTGTATTGACAGGGACTTTTCTGTGAAAGACCTAATGCATTTTCACGTCGAGACACATTTTAACGGCAATACACAAAAAATAAAATTATGCAAATTTTTTAATTTATGGTGATTTTTACATTAAATTATATTAATTTGTACTCATATTAAGGATGCACAACCCAAAACACACTTTTTTTATGTCTATACTATTTTCTGAGCCTTCTCTGCGCTACTTGATTGAAGTTGCACATTCTCTTGTTGCCTTTGAGATGACTCAACCTTAACCGTCCTTCCGTGTCGCTCAGCAAGAACTGAGAGCACAGCAGAGGTTGCTGTTGCCACTGTATCAGATTGACCGAGCGTACGAATGGCGCTGACACCTATAAGATTGCTTACGAAAGAGCGACAATGACGCCACAACGACCGAACAAGTGAGAGAGCCGGCAAATTGAATTGCTCTCCTTTCTGACCACGGAAGAGCTTTAGCCAGCACGTGTTGTTTGTGAATTAAAATCTGTGACATGCGCAGTAATGATTTACTTACAAGTTAATAAGCATTTGTACATACATTGATAGATGCATTTTCAAACAAACTTTAAGCGAAAACAGCTGTTACAACAAGTCACTGTGGGGTATTCGACTGCCTTACCTAGTAAAGTAGAAAGACTTGGCACTATTTAACAATTGGGTGTCAGCACGTGATAAAAGTGAACTAATTAAATAACAATGAAAATCACATAATTAAAAATGAATATTCATTTGAGGTTACACACTTTGTTAAAATTCATAATATTTTAATTTATCAACAACTGATTCTAAATAAATAATTTATTACAAGTCAAAATCTCTTTTGTCTTTATTATATATTTAATTCAATCTCTTCCTCTTCGGCAACATCTTTAATTCTTAATGAATAGTATACATATAACATAGTCTTAGATGTTTTAAATGCAGGCCGATATTCTGCGTTTGAAAATACGCATGAAATTTGGGCTGAAGAAGCTGGTATTTGTAAAAGTTTTATTGCTATTTTGGATAGGTTTGGGTATTTCATCTCTGCCAAGCTCCAGAAAACCAACGGACTTTTGATTTCCTTCTCATAAAGCCTCTTAAAAAATCCCGATTTCTTTTTAAAACTGTCCCACTCTTCAAGACCAGCTCCATTAAGGCTTGTAAACAAAAACTCGAAAATTATGTTATTGTGTTCATCGCCTAGTTTCGAGTTATTTAGAAAGGGATGCAAGTGAAAAGCTGTCAAAGCAAATTTGTTCAAAGCTAGTTCCCGTCTTGACTTCAATTGCTCTGAAACTTCTTTAGGCAAGTGAAGATCAAGCCACAATTCGACTGCTTCCGCTGCTGAACAATTATTAGATTGGCATTTTTTAATTAAATTACAAATTGGATCCAATAAAAGTAGATTTCTCTTAACGTCATCTAAAAATTGAGTATCATAAAGCAGTTTAACAACATTTGAATTGACGTTCTTATCAACTGCAATTTGTTTCAAAAGCTGCTCATACTCTATTAAAAACTTGTACGCATCACGATATGAACACCATTGAGCTTCGCATGGTAATTTTATTCTGTTTCCGCCTTTTTCAATCATCTCTTTTTCGAAATCTGCTCGTTTAAATTCCATTAGAAGAGATGTGACTTTGAGATTTATTTCTTTATTCAAAATATCGTTGACGAGCAAGTTTCCTGCACTGCTGTTACAACTAATTTTCCAAACTAAATGTTTCGAAATGTTTCCCATTATGTCCACCGTGCTAGCATTATCTAGCACGACTGCGTAGACATCGGTTGAATAAACTTTTTCTGCTAAATCTACAGACTCCAATACGATATCAGCTAGTTTTTCGTAGGTATCACTTTCTGCAGTTAGATCCCACTGTTCCAAAAATGCCTTTTCTCCATTAGTGCTATGTAATATTGAAACGACCGTCTTGGTGTTGTCCGAGTAATTTTTCCAACTATCAATCAACAAAACGGAATCAGGAGTCATTGTAGCCTTTGCAGAAGTTAAAAGTTTTTCATACGCGTTGTCCAATAATGTTGATGATAAAACTTCTTTTTTAGGAATGTTGGCTCTGTACGCAGGTTTCAATTTGTTAATAAAGTTTTTAAAGTATACAGAATCTACGACAGTCAGGGGAATGTTGCATCCAAAGAACAGCTGCGCCAAAGATGCGTTTATGTCGTTTTCTTCTGTTTGTGATAATATTTCAGTAAAGTGAGTGTTCGAGGTGGAATTTTGCTTTGAATCTACTCGCTTCCTCTTACATGAACCTAATATTGGTAACTGTTCACTGCTTAAACATGACGATATAAATGAGCTTCTTCTTGTGGACTCAGAAATCTTTGGCCTTGTCAACTCAGCGGTATTATATATATGCTGAATGTTTGGTTGTGTCGAAATTGTAATTGGGTTATATTCCATCTATAGTAAAACAGTCAAAAATTCATCTGGTTGTAATTCAGTAAATGCATTTTATACTCACACTGATATCAACGCATTTAGATTCAAAAACATCCTCTTCATCCTCGTAATTTGGAAAACATGTTTCATATACATTACATGTATTACGATTCGATAAGCTGGCATCATCGTTGTTTACAATTTTGCATACATTTCTTAAAAATAAGTAAACAATCATTGTAAATAGATGCTTAGCAAATGTAAACAACATATTTACCTATGTGCTCTTAGCCGGGCTTCGGCTGTGTTTAATAAATTTTTGTTGCAAATTTTACAATAAGCAGCAGGCTTTTTATTGTTTAATCTGATTAATTCAAATCCGAGTTCTTCAAAGGCTTTGTTTTTTCGACGGCCGCTCATTTCGTAAATTTATTGAAACTGCAATGCCCCGAATTTAGTGATGTGAAACAGCACCGAATTAAGGTAGAAAATATCGATAAGAAATATCGCTTTTCAATTTAAAAAATCGACATCGATTTTTTAGCCGCAACAAATAAATAATTATTTTTTTGAATTAATGGTCTTAAAATTAAAATTTTGGTATTCAACTCATTTTTGATAGACTTAATATTTTTTGTGTACAGAAAAATAAAATTTAATAAGAGGGGATAAAATGCAAAAGGCCTAAGACAAATAAAATAAATTTTATAAATTACGGATAAGTTGTGTTTAAATTTTGGTAAAGGGGTCAGAGGTAACTAACGCTAGAAAATCCCTTAAACAAAATAATAACAGAGCTTAACAGCACAAGGTCACGCAAACATATTAAGTATAATTATGCAAGTGAAATTTAATCAATTAATTTGGAAATAACCTTAAAATATGTGAGTTACAACAATTAATCTTAATGATAAAGTTAACTGCAATGTATTTAAGCTGTAAATGTGATTAGATGAGATTTTATTGTACAAATCACGTATAAAATGATATTTAAATTAAATATTTGTGCGCTTTTCTGCTGCACTTTACTATTCACTATATTCTTATTTGACCACTTTGGCTCTGTTCCCTTACATGTGCAGTACAACTTTTCTTATAATTACTCTAATATATTTTGAATTATGCACATAAAAATACGTTAAATTAAGTAAAAAAAAAACATTCAGGCTTTGAAAACAAAATTATATTTTTATCTTAGTTACAACGTATGGTAATTTATTAGAATAAATAAATAGTATAAAAAATTATTATTAATTGTTAAGTAATTTTTATTAATCTTTAATTTTTTAAAATGGGTAAGCCCTTTTTTAATATTTAATACATATTTTTATTATCAGAGCAGAGATGAAAGCAGCGTTAAATTGAACAACTGATTCAAATTGAGAAAAACAACAAAAGTGAACATCTGAACAAGCTTAAAGGAACATGTTCACTCACTCAGTTCAAAGAGCAACTCTTTTTTGTTCACTCACTCATGAACAACCCAAGTCTAATCCATAAACAAAAAAAATTTGTGTACAATAAAACTAAAAGCAGACGCCGAAGTAAATACTGCTATAAAAGCGGATGTCTGAATATTTAAAGAATTGAAATTGTCAATTTCCACTGGATTATGGGATATTAGGAATCAGATTTTCGTGTAAGTTGTTTGGTATGACACATTTGTAATACATATACATACATGTACAAAGATGATGATACATATATGTACATATGTAACATGTACACATATGCAAGTACACAAGTGCATAAACATGTGTACACGTACATATGAGTTGTAAATTAGTGAGTGTGTGTCTGTAAACACTTGAAGATCAAGTCCGAGTTGGAAATTTAACAAAACTTTAAAAACACACATATGTGTGTAATAATCAATTGATTTTTATTTAAAATGTTTGCGGTTTATGTATTTTTAGTTAAGTACAGAGAAGAAACCAACAACGCATTTAATCAATGTTCTCCAACGGGCTGCCGTGCAACCTATCGTTTCCGAGCTGCCTAAGTGTCCCAAAAGATGGTAACGAGGAGCTTTTGCCTTCCAATATGGGGACAAGGGAACCAGTTATTCTCAATGTTTACGACATGGTAAGTAAGAGTTGTGCAGTTGGACTGGCTGATTAATGCTAATTGATTTGATTTAATCTGATTGGCAGTATTGGATTAATGAGTACACAACTTCAATTGGTCTTGGCGTGTTCCATTCCGGTGTTGAGGCATTTGGAACCGAGTTCGCGTACGGCGGACATCCGTTTCCTTTTACTGGCGTCTTTGAAATAACTCCACGGGATCACGATGAGTTGGGTGAACAGTTTCAATTCCGGCAGAGCATACAAATTGGGTGTACCGATTTTACATATGAAGAAGTCCGTCGCATTGTCGAGGAATTGGGCAATCAATTTCGTGGAGATCGTTATCATCTTATGAACAATAATTGCAACCACTTCTCGGGTTCATTAACACAGGTAACACACATGTGACTATGCAATAATAATTGTATTTAACTTTATATCATTCCAATTAATAGATACTTTGCGGCCAAGAAATACCCAGCTGGGTGAATCGACTCGCGCATTTCAGCTCCTGTGTGCCATTTTTACAGAGATGCTTACCAAAGTAAGTGGAATACATTCGAATGTATTCCATATCCTGCGTATTAATAGGCAATCTTAATCATTGCAGAGAGTGGCTCACACCGAATGCCTTGCAGCAAAGCATAACAACAATCCAAGAGCGCGAAGACTCGGACAACAGTCCCCTTTGAGACATTACCTGATCCAAGATATTTGCAAAGTCCCAAGCGAACGCAACTCATCCCTGCTGTCTGAAGACCAACAACAATATTGTTAAGTTGAATAGAGTAAAGCCGGGTGATCGACACTCATTTCATGATTAAAGCCAAGAAAAAAACACTCCCTCAATAGATTGCAAAATAATGTTAATAGGTTTATAATAGGCTACAATTAAAGTGACTAAATTATTGGCTATTGTAATTTGACTATTCAGAACTAAGATACTATTAAGTGCCGATAAGTGTAAGTGCATATATAGGAAGCTGTAGAGCTCTACACTTTCTGCAGAATCATTTATAAAATTCGGAATTTTAAATTAAATAGTGAACACATCGAGAGTTATATTATAGGAAACAAAGCAAACAGCAAGCATATTAAAGTTAAGAATATCAAAAGTTGTCATCATTGTCATTTGATTTTTAACCATTTATATTATTTCATGTTTTTATTTATATTTGTACAATGTCGAAGCCGCATGTCTATCAAAACACCAAAACGATCTGTTATCAAATAAATATGTACTTGACATTCTGATATTTACACATACATTAAATACTATTATATTTAAAATTTTTTAAAGAAAATATATATTTTAATTCAATACGTAAATAGTAACTTATAGTTTAAGATTTACAAAACTACCTAACGTCTAAGTACACACGTATCTTTTCAGACAAAATGGTCAAATGGTGCCAAACTGATGTCGCCAAATGGCGAATTTGCCTTTATATAATTTCTTAATATTTGCTGCAATCCGCCTAAACGTCCAGTTAATTATTTGGAAAATATCTAGTATATCGCAACAACATTACATTGTTTAATTATGATAAATACATTTTGAGAACTATTTACAAATTTTTGTGGCTTCCAAGACTCCACGTTTTTATCCTAAACCTTGTTTTATTCATTTCAAACAAGGCTTGACACATTATTGTATAACCCTACAGCGGCGATTTCATCAACATCTGTATCAACATCGTTATTAAGTACATCTGGAGGCATCTGATTGCGAAAGATCATGGGGGGATGCGGTCTTAAAGAGTGTGCACCGTGCACCGGAACACTAGCATGCATATGAGGAGACTGATTGCCATTTGCCAAGTTGGAAGATTGGTTCATGTACTCTCCCGGTTCGTGAATATGATCATGCGATTGATGAAAATGATGAGTAAGCGGAGCATTGGGACCATGAAGCACTTGTTGTCCTGTAAAGCCTCTGAGTAGCCGAGCATTTACCAAATCTCCTGAATAAGTTAGTTGACTTCTTTGCAGATTCCGCGATCGATTTGGAAGATCGTGGAAATAGGCATCTTTTGGTACTTGCCGCTCGGCTACTCCAAACTGGTGACTGTTCCTCACATAGGCTGCATACAGAGGTGAAGGGTTGTGTAAAGGAATTGCAGAGTTTTCATTACCCAAAGTACTACGCTGGTGTAAGCTGTTATTCAAGCGTGGGCTCATTCCATTCGGATGATGTAGAGCTGAATTTAGAGGGATATCATGAGGCGACTGCAAGTTGGAGTCTATTTTACCCTGTAACTGGGCTACCATGTCTTTAACCTGGCCAGAAATGGGTTTCTTAAGATACTTGATTTCGCTATTTCTAATTTCAACTTTTGATGAAGCATCATTTGGGCTTTGCCTCCTAACCTGCACTCCCTCTGAGTGTCTCGCCATTTCACAAGGGGCTACGCCAATAGGATTAGTATAATATAGCGTTGAGTTCGCTGTAAAGTTTTCATCCAAGCAGAGTGCCTGTCGCTTCAGAAGATTGGACATGCGCTGCTGCGCATGGTAGACAACATCTGTGCTGCAAGATGGAGATGGAGATGGCGTCCCATGGGCTTGTGCCTTATACAGCAGCTTATCGCCACACATTCTGTCCGCGTTCTCATTGAGAGCCACTTCGTCTTTGTTAAGATCCGTGAAGGACGCATCCTTGCGAAGTGCTTTAATCACGGTATTCAGCATATTGTCCCCTCCGCCCATACAATGGTAATACTTTTGATTCTCGCGAGGAGACATTTCAAATTCCCAACTGTTTGAGTTCTGTGAGGGATTCGAAGTTTCACTTGAGTTGGGATAGCGTCGCTGCACATGTGTGTACTCATCGTAGTTTGGACTATTGGGACTCTCCTTATTCTCTAGTAAAGTGCATTGATTTCCTGGACTGTAAGTTGATGGATCACTTTGTTCTGGTGACAGCGAGCAGAGCTGCAGCTTGTTCTCTTGTTCATTTTCTCTCTCCATGATCAACGATGTTTTCTCTAACAAATCTCCCAGTCGCTCCGACACTTTTAGAAAATCCAGCTTAAGTTCATTCAATTTCGACTTCTTTAATTCCTCCTGAGCCATCGGTTGGTTTTGAGCCATGGCATCACTGTGGTTTCCTGGTACTTCTGTACTCGAATTGGAATGTGTATCCTCATTAGTGTCGCTCTCTTCTGCCACGTCGTTGGCATGGGAATGATAAACGGCAGTAACTACGGCTTGGTTATTCTGCTCCAAAACTTCAACGCTCTTTGAGTTGGACATCCTGTTGTCATCATGGCTGCTCTCCAGCAAGTCCAAGCTTCGACACCGAGACAACGTACGCTGAATCCTTTGACACTTGGGTTGAATGTCGACTGTGGAACGCATAGGCTCCCCACGACGCAGATACTCGTTCAGATACTGACGCTTACTCTCGCATCGTATCCGATCCTCGATCATGGTGCGAGTCAGCTGCTCGATTTGATCATTGGTCTTCATTGCCAGTGCCTGCACCTTGTGGCCCAGACGCTCCTTAGTCTTGTGCACATACTTCTTCAAGCTCTTCCGGTTGCAATTCAACTTGTTTTCTATGTGCCGGAAGAAGGGTCCACAATAGCAGGTGTTGCCAACACTGACAGGTCCCTTGTGGATGTGACCGGCGAGGTCGAGGAAGTATTGTTCGCCTTGCTTTAGGGGCTCTTTGGGTAGGGTCTCCAGCTTGGGCGATGGAAACGATCGGGGATCGGGAAAGTAATGGCATCCATAAGGCGACCAATTGATCGTCTTATCCACACAATCCCTATCTTTCTCCTGAGCTGGTACCAACTTATCATTTTCCTTGGGTTTTTCCCTGCGATTACGTATACGTTTCGGAGCGTTAAGGATCTCGTTTATTTCCCGATAATTCTTTCTGATTGCAATGCTTTGTGGCGTCTCGCCCTGTGCGTTCTTCACACTCAGACGTGCGTCCGCCTCGAGCAAAATCCGCGTCAGCTTCCGTCTGCCCATGGCGCAGGTGATGTGCAAGGCGGTGTCCCCGTTCAGATTCGTCTTGTTGGGATCACACAAGGCCGAAAGGAGAATTCGAGTTACTCCCGCATGGCCATAACGGCACGCAGTGTGCAACGCAGTGTCACCATACTATATAGCAAACAGATTCTCCATTATTATTATTATTATATTTATATTTAACAGAGATCAATCTTACCTTATTTTGAACATCCGGATCCGCCCCAGCCATCAACAGTTCCCTAGAGCTTTGGTTGTGGCCATTCTGTGCAGCCAAATGGAGTGCGGAGAGACCCTCGTTGTTGATGATACTCAGGGATCCATTGTGCAGCGCTTCAATCGTGTTCGCTACTCTCGCCTTCAGCCTGCTCTTCTCCTTGGCCTGCGTCTTTGAGGACGGCGGAGCACAGATCAATTTGACGCAGCGACTAAATCCCCGGCTAGCTGCCTCATGCAATGGTGTGTTCCCCTGACTGGACTCCTTGGCCAGGCGGTCAGCATTGCTGGACAGCAGGATTTGCACTCGTCGATCATCGCCAGCAGCAACTGCATCGTGCAATGCCGTCCAGTTTCTGGATTCATGCTGAAATTTGAAGAATTTCGTTAAGATTACCCTTAAAATATTCAAATTCCATCAACTCACCCCGGAAATGGCGTTCGGCAAGGCTTCCTGCTTCAGGTTGCGATCCATGCTGCATTTTCTACAAGTTAATAAAATAAATATACCTAAATTTTATAACACTTTAATACTGTATAGTAAGATACAAGAGAATACCGATCATATAATATTTAAAATTACACACACAAGTACTCATATTTACTTACATACATACGAACAGTAGGCAATGTAAATGTGTGTATGTACGTGGATTACATTTGTAGTGAAAATTACTTTTATGTATGTAAGCCACACTTTCATATGTACATATGAAAATATCTTTTGCCATATACAATTGTTTAAAATTGTAAATAAATCTAAAATTATTAATAACATAATTCAGTCATTTCAAATATTTTCGATTTATTGCAGTTATTTGGCCTCAGAGAAATTTAGTACAAATGATCGATCAATGGCAGACGGCGGATTGAGACGTTTTCACAACTTACAACTTTAAGCGCTGATTAATTTTGATCCGTTACTTTTGCAGTGGATGAATTATTGTCAAAGTTATTCATTAATTTATTTATAATACTACACTTCAACAGTTGTTTGCTAATTTTATATTTTTTTGCTTACACTTTGTGAACGCCCAGTGTTAATTTTGGCTTTGAGCCAGGCCTTAAGGAAAATAGAAGAGAAAATTGAGGCGAATTGTAAAATTGGCAACAGGTTTTGTGTAGGGTTGTCCCCTATTTGATTCTTGTAACGATTATATCGATAAGCCTATATCGATAACAAGTCGTATCGTAGATACAAATATTGAAAACAGCGCGCTTTTTAAATTCACAAATTTAACCTTATTTATTATACTCTGAGACCATTGAAAACGGGCAAAAAAGGTTATAAGGTGTTTGCCAGAATGTATGTAACAGACAAAAGGGGGCGTGACAGACCCCGAAGAGTATATATATTATTGATCAGGATCAAGAGCCGAGTCGATTGAGCTATGCCCGTCCGTCTGTCCATCTGTTTGATCGCGTCGATCTCAGAAACCATAAAAGCTTTAAACTTGGTATGTAAGTTCCTGGATACCATAGGCAGATCCTGACCAAGTTTGATTAAAGTCGGTCTACTATATCATATATGTAGCTGCAATAGAGACGCTCAATCAATAATTAAGTCTTAGTATGAAAATTTTTTTTTTGTTTGGAGATGTCTTAACCAAACTAAGTAATAGAATATGCATTTAACTTGGTTTTGTCCAACCTGGTTTGCTCAAACTGGGCGACTATATCATAAGCTGACATAGGACCGATCGGTCAAAAACCAACTTTAAGTATAAAAAAGTTTTTTGTTTTTTGAGATATCTTAACCAAACTGTTAGAGTATGCATTTAAGATGGTTTTTTGCATTCTCACCAAATTTGGTTTAATTTAGTTTCATATATCATATAATTGTCGTAGGAAAAATTGGTCGGAAATAAAATTTTATAAAAGAGTACCGGGGCTCAGGGTATCCTACTGTCGAGCGTGCTTGCTGCAGCCGCCCTTGTTTTTATAATTAAAGCAATAAAGTTGAACATTTCTACTACTCGTGGGAAAAGTTGTATAATTAATTTTAAATAAAAAATTTGTTATTCAACAATATTCTAACAAAATACTTTCAAAATTATAGCTTTAAAATTGCAAAATTTAAATTTATTTATTTATTTAGAATGTGTAATCTAGTTTGAATATTTGGTAAATGTCTACTATATGGGCCTGATTTCAAAAACTAAAAAAAAAAACCACAAATGGGGGGTGATTTATGATGAATTTAGCAAAAAAAAATTAGATTGGGGACTCAATTGGTTTATTTTTAAAAAATCCTTAAAGTTTCCATACAAAATGAACTATTTTATTGTTCTTTTGTGCAACTTGTCATTATTGTGGTCCGTTTACCAACACTATTTACAATAAAATAGTCGATTTTGTATGGAAACTTCAAAGATTTTTTAAAAATAAACCAATTGAGTCCCCAATCTAATTTTTTTTGCAAAATTCATCATAAATTACCCCCTATTTGTGGTTTTTTTTTTTAGTTTTTGAGATGAGGCCCATATAATAGACAATTACCGAATATATTACTGGCTTCATAAGGCTATTAATATTAAATTATTTCAAAATATAATACTTTTTGGGACTTAATTAAAATTTGAAAATGGGTTTCAATCAGCGAAACAAGTATTAGGTTGACACATTGAAACAAGTTGACGGCACTACTAGTATATTTGACAGCCACTGTTGGCAACTTAGCTATTTTATAGCTAGTTCCTGCTATTTTCAGATTATACCTATAAGATAAATTTTTTAATTGCTACTGTCCGGAAATCTGGCTAATTAACATAAATATTCAGCTATGTTCTGCTATTAAATATTATATTAAAAAAATATAAAACTTGCACGCAAAATAATTGATGTTAAGAATGCTGGCTATTTATTTTAGCTAGCTTACATCGCAATTTCAGCTATGGTTTGCAGCCAGAAATAGCTATATTTTGCTCTGAAGAGTTGGCAGCTCTGGATCCAATTCTGCCAGACGATTTTTGTTTGTCATTCTCATCACAAATATTATTTCTACATTTAATCCTGACATCGGCATTTTCGAAGAGAGTAAAAAATGGCATTAGCACAGATTTGTAAAATTTCGAATGCTTCATACATGAAGCCAGCTGCCTGGAATTCGGCTGAAGTTGAAGATGAGATAAACGCGTTCACAAGCAACATTGCCAATCCGTACACATTGGCAGCGCCTCCATTCGAAAACGTAAGTTGCAATTAAAATATGTAATTATATGCTTTATTATAATATTTCGTTATGCAGCCACTTGATAATTTGAACAAAATCCAAGCAAATGCTGGAAAGACCGGCATTAAGATTAACTTTGATCACGGCACCACAACATTGGGCTTCAAGTACCAAGGTGGTGTCATTTTGGCCGTGGACTCGCGTGCCACCGGAGGTCAGTACATTGGATCGCAAACAATGAAAAAGATTGTGGAAATCAATCAGTTCTTGCTTGGTACACTGGCCGGCGGTGCCGCCGATTGTGTCTACTGGGATCGCGTTCTGGCCAAGGAATGCCGCCTGCACGAGCTGCGCAACAAGGAACGCATCTCTGTGGCAGCCGCCAGCAAAATCATGGCCAACATTGCCCACGAGTACAAGGGGATGGGCTTGAGCATGGGCATGATGCTAGCTGGCTACGACAAGCGCGGCCCAGGACTGTACTACGTTGACTCGGAAGGTTCCCGCACTCCTGGCAATGTCTTCTCCGTTGGCAGCGGTTCTATCTATGCCTTTGGTGTGCTTGACTCGGGCTATCACTGGGATTTGAAGGACGACGAAGCTCAGGAGCTGGGACGTCGTGCTATCTACCATGCCACCTTCAGAGATGCCTACTCGGGCGGTATTGTTCGTGTCTACCACATGACACCAAATGGTTGGATCAAAATTTCAGAAACAGATTGTATGGAACTCCATTACAAATACAAGGAAGAAAAGGAATCTAAGTAATATTTTCCACTTTTGTATATGCTACAATAAAATAAATAAGTATGGTATGGAAATAATATGATGAACCATAAACCTGCATTTATTTTCATTTGTAATAGGGAAATAATATTAAGAATCAATTGATACCATTTATCAGGTTGATTTCTTATTTCTCAGTTTTGCGACATTCTGCAAAGTTTCCTTGTGACGCTCTTCGGCACGCTTCTGCTTAAATGTCATCTTCACATTAGTTCTGATCCGTCCCACACGCCTGCGATCCTTCTGTTGCTGCAATAGCTCAGCTCCGATATCTAAATCAGCTGGAACATGTAGCAGACGAATCATGCGATTGCGCACCAGGAAATTATCGAATGCGTGCTGATCACCATTCCTATCGATAAAGACCGCCTGTGTCAGCTCGCATGTCATGTGACCGTCGGCGGCACTTATTATGCCCGCCACAGAAGTCTCATTGCGCAGATCTATGAGGACAGCTCGTCCCTGTAATATTACCGGCAAACAGTTTAATGTGTTTGAAATCAGATACTTTTCTCGTGAGCTAAAGTTTTGCATACTGAACGTAGGTAGTTGGATATTCACAAGTTATAACAATTCCTTATAAGGGATATGCATTTTAATTAGACTATTGCAGATTTTGATAGAGTTGAGTCGTTTCGTTCAGAACTAGTTCAAATGAACGGATCACTTAGCATGCTCAGTCGTTTCATAATCGTTTATTTTGTTGAGTTGGTCAGTTTAAATGTAAATTTTATTCACATTTTGGGTATTTTTGAAACATATTAATATGAGATTCTATCGCTCTCCAGTTTCCGGCGGTTCGCAGATATATAAATTTTGTTCTCTTCAGTTTCAATACTCTCCTGTTGCTATCGGATGAAGTAATGCTAAGAATTTTACTGGGCTATCCACTCTTAAGGGGAACTCTTGAATAAACACTCTTAATATATTCTTCGTTTTCTGTCAGCATTTGGTTGATATTACTATCACTATTTACTATCACTATCATGTTTATGTCAAAGACCAACGACAATTGCCGCTTCCTGCTATATGTATATCTCTTAAATAAATCAGTTTTTGAATACTTTTAAGAAATTTAGTCAATACCACTCAATATCTTCACCCTCATTTTGTTATCTCATTGTTAAATCGTATAAAGTGAAGGGAGTTCGACTTAACGAAACTTTTTCAGCAAAATGAACGAGCCAAGTCCCTGTTCGTAGGTCATTTGATTTAGTCGTCCATGTTTATACGATGGTATAACGATTTCACTTAAATAGCTGTTACAGACACATTCACAGATTTTGCGTACCTTTTTTTTAAAGACCGCCATTAAATTGTCAATTTTTTTTTTAATTGTAGAACACCATTTGCTTTACTACAAAATAACTTGATTCCCATGCATGGTATATGAAAATTCAATTGTCTTATCATATGTAAATATGAACAACGACATGGATACATGTATTTTGTGTTTGTTGCGATACAATGCACTTACAAAGTATATCTGCTTATAATTAAAATTTTATTATCACTAATTTGTTATGATAAAAAGCAAGTTTAAATTGCAGTTCCGCGCTCGAGATTTTGCTTGATCTCCGCCGTATGCTCGCCGTAGAAACGATCCAATTTCTTGTTGAATTTGGAGTTGCGCTCGTTGATGAAATCTACGTCGGCGTCGTCGTTGTAGATGCGTCTTCTGGAATACTTCTTTCTGCGCTCAATTTGCTGATCCAAGTCCTTGACCATGTTGTTAATCGCACTCGGAGAGTCCTTGGTGAGCAAATGAAGGGTTGTGTTTGGACCGCCATAGAAGGCTTCTCCCAGTTCAGCCTTTTGTTTCTCATACTTGGCCATATCGCGGGCTGGCATACCCTTAACCAGTCTGTTGTACTGCCTCGCAGTCTGCGCCTCGAATGTGGAAAAGCCCAAATCGGGATTATCCTTGCGTTTCTTCTTCTTCTCGATGCGTTCTGCATCCACGGCAGAGACGTCTAGCAGCTTCATGCGTTCGTAGTCCTTGCCAGCAGATTCTGCCTCCGCCCGTGCTTTATCATCTGCCAGCAACCATTCCGCTTGCCTTTTACGGGCTTCCCAATTGCTGGGCAGTTTTTTGCGTGCGTCTTCTGCGACGACTTCCTGGTGGTTTTGGGTGCGCGCCTCTTGTCGTTGTTTGTGTAGGTCATGCAGGCGCGCCTTGCGTTCCGCCAACTTCTCCGAAGCAGTTTTTGCCTTTTCCATAGTCGCTTTTATGTGATTTACGTATTTATTTATTACTTTGTTTCTGATGTGTGCTTCTTTTTCATGAGCTGTAATTCACAAAAGAAATGCAACAAGTTGGCAGCGCTGCGTGTGCGGCCACACTGGTAAATGCAAAAATTAACCAATAAATTAATAATTTTATAAAAATTTAAAATTCGAAATAAGAAAAAAATTAAGAAAAGCATTTTATTGAAGGTTTGAATTTCATCCCCTCGACCAAGGATAACGCAAAAACCTAAAAAATGTTAGCTTAAAAATAAAGAAATTGTTTAAAAAAGGTATTCAATCTTTAAGTTACTATTTTTGGCATTATTCCCAAAGTTTTGCCAGATCGGAAAGTTTGCCTAGATTTTAAGGGGAACAAAGCTGTTTCTGGTTGAAGAACACTCAAATTTGTTTTTGTGGTCGTTTGTTTTACCAAAAACATCAATAGAAAAACTTAGCTGAAATTATATTAAGGTAACCAGATTTCCAGATAATAGTAATTTTGAAATTTTTCTAGCAAACGAACACTGAAAACCGCTGGAACTAGCTATAAAATAGCTTATTTGTCAACATTGGTGTGTTAAGCACGTGTACTTGTGTTTTGTTTATTATTGCCGCATTGAAGCAGCTTTGAAATATATTTAATTTATAAAAGAAAGTCGCAATATGAAGTTTGGTTACAAAGTAAGTTAATATATTCACCATGACTAGAATTAGTATAAAGACTTGCATTTACTTTTAGTTTTCGAATTTGTTGGGCACAATTTATCGCAATGGCAACTTGGTTTTCACACCAGATGGAAATTCAGTCATCAGTCCTGTGGGCAACCGTATAACCGTATACGATCTTAAGAAGTATGTCACTATTATTAGTTTTCTAGTATACAAAATCTTAAACTCGCTCTAATTCCCTTGTTAGCAACAAATCCCGCACGCTGTCCTTGGAGTCTCGATACAACTACACAAACATTGCCCTGTCTCCGGATGGCAGTCTGCTAATAGCTATTAATGAGAAGGGCAATGCACAGTTGATCAGTATGGTCTCGTGTACGGTGATACATCGTCATAAGTTCCAAACGGGAGTGCAGTGTGTCAACTTTAGCCCAGACGGCAACTACTTTGCGGTGGCTAGGGAGAATCTTGTGCTAATATTTAGTGCCCCGGGAGAAATTACTGGCGAGTACAATCCATTTGTGTTGAGACGCAGTTTCCTTGGCGGCTATGATGATGTCACGTGGCTGGATTGGTCCTCAGACTCAAAGCTGCTTGCCATCGGCTGCCGCGACAGCTCCACCAAAATAATCGCTGTCAAATTCACGCCAAACTTTCGAACCTATAATTTGAGCGGGCACACGGATGCCATTGTCTCGTGCTTCTTCGAATCGAAAAGCTTGCACATCAACACGGTGAGCCGGAATGGTCAACTATGCCTGTGGGAGTGCAGCATGGAACCCTCGGACTTGGAAGCTAATGAAACTGACGCTCTGCCAACACAACGCAAACGAAAGACGCCTTTTACGCAAAAGGGATCGGAGGAGGAAAACGAATCCGAAGATGATGTCGAAAATAATGTGGAAAAACCAGCAGTGGAGGGAGATGTGACCGAAGACCAAAACGAAGTTAAGGACGAGAGCGTAAAAAAGACTCATCCATTCTTTTACAAGAAGCTGGGACGGCATTACTTGGCAAATGAGCCGCGCAAGGAGAAACGAGATGCACTTCTAACGGCAGCCAATTACAATCGTCAAACCAAGGTTTTGGTTGTGGCCTTCAGCACTGGTGCCTTCTATCTGTACGAGCTGCCCGACGTCAATATGATACACTCCCTGAGCATCTCCGACTATCCCATATCCACAGCACTCTTCAACTGTACTGGTGATTGGGTAGCCTTGGCCTCAAGAGAAATTGGCCAACTCCTAGTGTGGGAGTGGCAGAGCGAGCAGTACATTATGAAGCAGCAAGGACACAGCAGTGAGATGACGTGTATTGCCTACTCGCCAGATGGACAGTATATTGCCACCGGCGGCGAGGACTCCAAAGTAAAGCTGTGGAACACTCAAAGTAGCTTCTGCTTTGTCACGTTTAGTGAGCACACGAGTGGAGTGACCGCTGTTCAATTCAGCCGTAATAAAAAGTTCCTTGTTAGCAGTTCTCTGGACGGCACAGTGCGTGCTTTTGATATCATAAGGTAGATCTCGCTTTATTTGTTTACATAGAATCAGATTTTAACCCACTTGGCTGTGCAGGTATCGCAATTTCAGGACATTTACGTCGCCAACTCCAGCTCAGTTCGCTTGTGTTGCTGTTGACTACTCCGGCGAGCTGGTTGTGGCTGGAGGGCAAGATATTTTCGAGATATTCCTGTGGTCCATCAAGACGGGCAAGCTGTTGGAAGTTATCAGCGGCCACGAGGGTCCTGTAACGTCTGTAGCATTCTCCCCGATCTCCACCTCGTCGACGCTCATTTCGGGCTCCTGGGACAAAACGGTTAAGATTTGGAACTGCCTCGAAAGTAACAGTGAACACGAAACAATCGAAGCCCTTTCTGATGTCACCTGTGTAACATTTAGTCCAAGTGGTGACGAGGTATGAAATCCATTTATATTTATGATATTTTCACAATTACCAATGTATCTGAAATCTACTTTTCAGGTCGCCGTAGCCACGCTTGCTGGTAACATTACAATCTTTGATGTTAAATCCGCAACACAAGTGACCACGATTGAGGGTCGCGATGATCTGGGAAGTGGACGCTTGGAGACTGATGTTGTGACTGCTAAAAAGAATGCACAGTCTAAGTAAGTTAATCATTTTAGTGACATCCGCATCAACATCTATTTTACTTAATTATTATTCTGTCATTTAGCTATTTCTCTACAATAGAGTATTCAGCGGATGGAGAATGCCTGCTGGCAGCAGGAAAATCCGCAAACATTTGCATATACCATGTTCGTGAGTCAATCTTGCTGAAGAAATTCCAGATAACACAGAACCACAGCTTGGATGGACTAAACGTAAGTGCAAATTCAAGCATAGAATGACAAATAATATTAACATCAGCAATATTATGATATAAATTAAGAACACAAGACTTGAATTTAGGATTTAAAATGATTTTCTTGATTTTGTAAGTTTTTGTAAGATCCAAAAATGCTCTTAATAAGGGTTACACTTATTTTATATCATTTCTGAGTATAAAATAAAAATCGTTCAATGAAATAAAAATATCAGAGGTTACACAGAAAAATCACTTTAAAAACCCTGTTGAAATATCGCAAGAAACATATAAAGAATGGATTTCACATTCGGTCCTGCAAATATACAAAAATACATTCAATGTATTTTGTTGTAAAATTAAAATAAACTTATGTGTATCAACAGATTTTCTGTAATGTTAATGAACTAGTTTCTATAATTTTAATATATAAATAATTTTTTATAATTAGTCTAATCGTTATCTTGTTTGAATATATTATAGTACTTTTTTTCCTTAAATTTTATTCTTAAGTTTTTTGTGTTTTTTTTAATGTAAATCATAAAAAATAGCTACAGTTCGCATAAATTACCGAATGGAATTTGTAATATGAGAACGTTTCTTTCATTTGCAGGAGTTCATTAGCCGGAAGCATCTGAGTGAGTTTGGCAACATGTCATTGGTGGAACAGCGGGAGGAACTGGAGGGAGGAAACGTGGCAATCCGCTTGCCAGGCGTGCGCAAAGGCGACATGTCCTCTCGACGCTTCCAGCCTGAAGTAAGAGTCTTCTCCGTTCGCTTCTCTCCGACGGGACAGGCATTTGCTGCCGCAGGAACCGAGGGACTTTGCATCTATGCTCTAGATAAGGGTAAATCCAAATATCCTACTATAATTCTTATAAAGAATGTAATTTTATTTCTTGAATATTTGCTATAGGTGTTGTCTTCGATCCGTTCGATTTGTCACTGGAAGTGACGCCAAAAGCAACACATGACGCGCTAAAGAAGCTGGAGTATACGAAGGCTCTCGTGATGTCCCTGAAACTAAACGAGCCCAATTTGGTGACCTTAGTGCTGGAGCGTGTGCCCTATAGGGACAGTGAGTGCTCGTAAATTACAGAAATATTAAAGGAATGCAGAAAGAAAGAAAGAAAGGCACAACCTTGCAAATTGAGTCAGTTTACAGCCTTCGTCATTCTCTTTTGTTCTTGCAATCAATAGCTATTTCGTTGTTTTTCGCATGTCTAAAAATAGATGGGAGTTCAGTTGAGTTGAGTTAAGTAGAGTTGAGTTGATGTTGGGGTAAACATTCAAGGCAGCCCGCTTATTACCTAACCAACATTTGGATCGAATGTGCAAATTTCTTGCTGTGTGAATAAACACTTTCAAGGTTCTTTCTGCATTCACGTGCCCGGTTAGCAGTTGGCAAAATGTACGGGTTGCAACGGCTTATGGTTAATAACACCTTCTGCCAAAGCAACCTGCCACAAATATAAACATGCCCTCCATTGTTTGACAGCACGTGTCTTTTGAATTTATTAAAGTCAATGTCTTGAATCTACTTAACAGTCGAGCTACTCTGTGGGGAACTGTCGCCCGATTTTGCCCAGCGGTTGCTGCAACACCTCTCCCGCCTGCTGCAATCCTCGCCCCACATTGAATTCTATCTGCAGTGGTGCTGCTGCTTGTTAACTACTCATGGCTATCATGACGGCGTCTTTCAGCAGACGGCTCTGCTTGGATTACACGAAAGTATATCGCGCAAATATGAGATGCTGAACAAAATGTAAGTCTTGCTTTTTTTTTTATTAATAAACGTATGAATGGAATACTTAATTTACTGATCCTTTTTCCAATCCCCAGTTGTGACTATAACAAGTACACGATGCGCGTGCTGTTGGACAGGTCAGAGAAGCAGAAAGAGTTAAGGGAATCCAGTGGCGACAATGCCGATGAAGAAAATGAAGACAGCGATGACGAAATGCTGTTGATCAGGAGCCAGGATGATAAAGAAGTGAAACGAGAGTTCAATGATGACAGCGAGGAGGATACGGACGATATTGCTGAGGAAAGCGACTCGTCGTAGTGTAAATTAATTACATATTGTTGTTAACTTTCCAACTAAATATAATTTAATGTAATAAATATGAGTTATCGTGGCATTCAACCACTTTATGTAAACTCTTTTAAAGGTTTTTGTTTAGAATCAAACTATTTTATTTATTTATATTTTACATGCATAAATGTGAAGGATTTTATTTAGTTTACAAGCTTTCCAAATCACATAATAGGAGCATAATATTTTTGAAAGCCGTGTGAATTAAAGAAGAAGAACTTAGCCGATAAAATTTATGTACATACAAATCGTAGCTACTCGTAAGTTAAATAAATGTCAAGGTGTATTTTAATCTTAAATCTGAATGGTATTTACACAATTTCTTGATATACAAAATATAATGTTAGCTTAACTTATTAGGTATATTTAATATACGATCGTACTTCTAGCTTCTTTTGAGTGTGTGCCATTTGAACTACAGGTATATATTTTAAATATAATATAATATAGTATAAAGCCACAGCTCTAAAGTGTTATTTGTCTCGTTTGTGTGTAAAAAGTTCCTAAATAACATCTTTTCTACTTATTTACATTTAATCAATATTATATAAATACTTATGTATTGATCCTTAGAGGGTTGTAAACATTGTATTATCTCTTTAAAGCACCAATTAATTGTCTGGCTGATTTGCTTAAGCTTAAGTAAATGTTAAAAAAAAAATAGATTCTTTTGAATGCCGTAACAAAATAATTCCACTTAATGCGCTGTGGAATATTTATTTGTCAAATAAATATATGTCTAATGTTTGAATAGCAAAGCCTTTGTCGGTTGTTCGACATTTTGGTAGTTTTTGCAAATTTTTTGTGAATTATATATTCATGTTATTAGTGAAGATAGCTTGTTTCGCAAATTACTTAAACCGTTCTCTAAAGTCAATTGCTTGAATTGTAAGAACTAATGCTGAGCTTGAGCTTAATCGTATCCCTGTACCCGGCTCTAAAATATTCTAACAAAATACTGAAAGAACATTTTTCAAGATTGATAAATAAAATTTATCAAGGCTGTAAGCCTCTGATATTTTAAAAAAGTTTAGTTCGGTAAAGTTAAATTTCAGTTAGATTTATGTCCCGATTTTAAGAACACCCTGATTCTAAGGCTATATATTTCGACACCTGGTTCAATATAATACAAAAATATAATTTTTCTTTTTCAATTGTTTAATTTGCTTTTATATTTTTAAGCGAGGTAAATATAGTGGATAGTGAATTATTATTTTATGATCTAAAATAGGACCGACTTGAAGCTTTGAAATTTATGTACATTTGCTATAAATATATCAAAATTCAAATATTTAGAAATTTTTACAAAACTTTTTATCCATTATTAATTGGTACAGGGTAAAGAGTGTTATAATATCTCTTTTTTTTCTATTTGTAAGTATATGGCCAGATATCTGACACGTGTGCAGTACTCATTAGGTATGACAATATTATATTTATTCATCTATTTGAACGAATTGTAAGATTTGTTTCAGAGGTACATTATATCGATGAAGGCTAATATTTGAAGGTGCTATGAGTTCGCCAATTAAAAAACAGCTCAAATTAAATATTCTATCAATGGCAATGGAAAATAATGTTAAGGTTTTCAATTTCTAAGATTAGCATAAAGAAGCATTAGCTCAGGAGACTATAGTTTCTTCATAATACTTGGATTATGATATAGGTATACTCATAGCAATAGATAAGTTGTATAGTTAAAGAATTAAACGTATTGCAGTGTGTGTCCTTCTGTCATTGAGTCGTTTAGTCATTGGAATTGAGTTCCATTCAATTTGTTTTTTTTTTAACGGAGTCCAGAAATGTGATTTCTGGAACTCCCCAAATCCTAGGATGACTTCATCAGCAATATGGGCCAATAGAGGAGCACAAAGACAAAGAAAAGTATGGGAAAGACGGCTCGCGATACTTTGTCAATCTCTCGCCACATGATCTTTTCAACGCCCGTATCCGTGTCCGTCCAAGCCACGGACAGAAGACTCTGACGACGCGCAGGCTTCGGCGGTCCTCCGTTTCCCTGCAGAGATGTCTGTATGATGATGATCAGAAAGGAATACGGAAAAAGTCAATCTTTGGCCAATTCGCTAATAGGCATCGATTTGCCCCTTCGGAACACATCAATAGTTTCGATGTGTGCCAAGGCAACTCACCTGGCCCGGCGTTGTTGGAGTTTGTGTGGCCTTTCGTGACCGAACGGCACCGCCCTCCCAACTCGCCACAGTTGCACATTGACCTTTCTCCATATTGCTTATGCGCTGCACACCAAAGACAAGGATGGGGATTAGGTTTATATTGTGGTCGTGATTGGGATCGGGGTGGGTTTTGGTTTTGGGTTTGCAGTTGGGGTTGAGGTTTAAAATGATAAAGAAATGTCTTTATTTATTAAAGCGGAACACAAACATGCGCTTACCATGGGCAGTACCTTTGGTATTCGGTTTACCTGATACTGGTACTGCACGTCCAACACTTTGACGACGACAAATTCGGCCAAGGCAGCAAACACGGACACCATGCATCCGGCCATCCATAGGTCAAGCGCCTGTCAAGATAGAAGCCGATTAGTTGGGTTATTGTTCCACGTTTGTCAGGGCAGTTTGGGATCGAGGTATTTGCCTTAACATACGCAACGGGTGGTATGTCCGCCCGTAGACCCGTGAACATTGTCACCAGGGTTAGCATGCAGGTGACCAGGAGAGTAACCCGTCCAGGGATGGCATCCAGGCCGAGCCAAAAGCTGAACCACGACAACATGACCACCAGCGAGGATGGGGCGAATGTCTGTATCAGATGATGTCCGATTTGTCGCTCGAAGCGAAAATAGACGGTGAGACGGGAGAAGTTTCCCACCTTCTCGGGCATATAACCATCACTCTCCTCCAGCTCCAATGGCTGGCCGAGATTGTATTGCAGCAGCTTTAATTCTGGATTGAGCGTTACCCCCGAATCGGACCAACGTAGCTTCACCTTCTGGTTATTGGACGAAACTTTGATCAAGTACGTTTTTAGTTGAGATGTGATTAAGATAAGTATTAACGAGCATATTATATGAGTAAATGCTACTTACAACTCTCAATATATATAGGACACACTTGGATATCCATTGGATAAAGCTGGAACTCCATCTGGCAGGCAATTATCGCATGCATCCGAGCCGCATATCGGACCGTCTTATTCTTATAGAGCGTCACAGATGTGAACTTGTGCGTCAGGGTAGCTATTTCTACAACGAGAAGACATCGAAAAGACGTTGCAGAGATGCGGAACAAAGTGGTTTCGATTAGAACTATGGCATTGGTAAGCACTCATTGTCTGATCAGATCTGATCTGACCTGATCTTATCTGATCTTAACTGATATTTGCTAGTGACTACTGAAATGTACGAGTATGCGTTGTGCCTGTGCCTTCTCCTTCTTTATGAAGAAAGTATATATGTATATATATATTTATATATCATCTATGTATGTATGTGTATATGAAGAACTATATAAGCGTATGACTCGGATCGGGTGTTGCGTTTATTTCAGTGTGCTACGAATATGAATGAGCTGCACCTATCTATCCACAAGTAGAAAAATATTCCTTTCCCTACGAACCGTAATGTCTCTTCTGGATCCCTTCTGGATCCCTTCTGGATCCCTTCTGGAACTATTGATAACAGTATTGTAATCGAGGTTGCAAATCTTCTAGTTTTACAGAGAAGGTAAGTATTATTTTCTTATCGTTTCAGAATGGTAATTCGATTATATTTATACCCGTTGCCTAACATTTTTGAAGGGAAAAGTGTATCCGTTGAAATGTATGTAATGAAATCATCCTTTAATGTGAGTAAGTCCATAGCTCCCCCAAGACAGCAATAGAAAATTTGCCTTAAACAAACCGAGAACTAATCATAATCGTGAAATTTATCAAAAATCAAAAAATAAAATTTTAATATATTAATCTAGCATTAAACTTTCTCGACATACTCGTATCTCAATTAAAATAGCAAGACTTTTAAAGGATGTTTCGTCACAATTAACCAACTTAACTTCTGTGTGTTGATATTTTGAAGTTTAATTTTAAAATCTTTTCTCTTTTTTTTAGGTAGAGGTATAAATCGATTTTCGTGGGCGGTGACATTGGTAGGACAAACACTCAACCATAACATAAACCATGAAAACGAGTCAAGATCTTATCGCACTACATGCAACTGCACATTTTCAACAATACTATGGCACTATGGTCTTTGGACTATGGCTTGCCAATAGGGTGGTAAGTATAACAAACTATTGGACTAATGCAGGACTAAAAAAGCACTCGAACCAGCTCTAGTTGGCCGTGACTTTGAAATCGACCCAAACAATTTGGTCAGCGTGCGATTAATAGCTAACTCGCATATGCAATCATTCTGTTTTATGGACGTTGTGAAGGGAAACAGGACGAATCAGTCCACATATCAGATTTAGAACTTTGTGGGTGATATTTTAGTTGTAGCCAAGGTAAAAATAGTTATAATAATAGAAATTTGTTTTGCTAAAACAAAGAGATCTAACTAGACATGAATTACAAACTACCCAAAGTCCAACACAAAATCCTTATTAGACACTCTTAAAATGGCTTATGGCTCAACTTATGATTTTTCTAGGCTACCATTAGCAATGACATATTTTATAAGCAACTCACAATGGTCCTATTGACAATCTTAACTCAAATTAGTTAATAACTTTCTTCAAAAAAATTCGAATCTTTTTTCGTAAAATTACTTTAATGTGATATTGGCTATACGGAATACGTAAATTAAGCGGAACTTTCCTGAAAATTTTGTGTCCATCGATAAAAAAAACCAATATGATAAAATATAGTAATTATAATTAAGATAAAAGTAGTTATTAATTGTTGGTTCACCGGCAAACAATATAATAATACTTAAATAAACTTCTCAAAGCATTAAGGCTAAATATAAAAAAGTTGCATAAGTACCAAGAAACCTAGTAGACTACCAGTTATCAAATCGCATTCATTCTCACGATTTAAAAATTGGATTTGATCCGGGTTTGTTTGACTAGAGAACCACAGTGAAACTATACATCACGGAGACCCCGGATGTGATTGAGATAACTATAAAGTTATGTGTTAAATTCTCAAACGTATGCGAACAAAATTAAAAAATTGAAATTTTCAACTGCGAAAACAAATCTTGACTGTGTTTTGGTGTAAACATTGATGTGAATTGCGAAAAAAAAACCGATAGTGTGAGCATTGGTTTTAATTATTATTGCGATGTAAGTCATAATAAAGTGATATAAGTTATCTCATAATGGACGTCTTTACAGCAATAAGTACGAATGATTGAAAGAACAATGCTTATTTTTTTTGTTGAAATGAGATCCAAATAAGAATAGTACGAATACAGAAGCATGTGGAAATATTAATATAGCCTTGCAGATATTTCCTTTTGCAATTGGATTCTACATTGATCTTATTTAATAGAATAATCGAGCAACGATATCTGTACTGACATGAGAATATTTTAGTCTGCAAGGGTATTTAATGTTCGGCATGCCGAAGTTAGTGTCTTTGGATAAGTATTTTATCAATCTGATTGTGTATGAGACAATTTGTGATCTCTTTTAGTTTTGATTTGATTTTTTAACACAAAAACACATTCTAGTTTTGTTAGTAGGTATACTTAAAGTTTTGTTTAGATGAAAGTTTTTAGATTCTCTTTCATCTTTATAGCGTAGCAGAGAAGTTGAGGCAATATATGGACTTCCAAATCCTAGTAGAAGTTTGCATTATTTGATTTTTTGTTGTATTTGAAAATATTTAAAACAATGGAAATCAAAAGTAAAAAAAAAAACACCATATTATTATACACAAATTAAATGCGTAGATAAGTGAAGAGTGCATTACAGACTTTACTAATCAGTGACATCTATTTAAAAGTTTTAGCAATGCACCTATCAAATCCCAGTCCATATGCACTCACTTCACTAATTATATATAAATTATAATTGGGAAAGCACACGGTACGTCATATTAACTTCAAATACTAAACTTACCGGCAATTTTCGAATTAAGAAAATACGGATCCGGCTGCCAGAGGTTGTCGAAAAATTCGGGAAGTAGTGTGACATAGTCGTCCCCCTCTTCGAATATGTCATCAGATATTTCCAGTCGGGATTCCATCCAACGTTGATGTATAAACATGTCAACTCTGTAAATGAATATACAATGACTGAATAACTGGCTACATTATCATTGTTCTCTAAGGACATTGGATGGAGTGCTAAATGACACTTACCTAAAGTCCATATCCTCTACATTGATTGAGTTAATATCTACAACAAATATGCTAAAGTCTACTATCACTGGGGAGCCCTTCCTAGAAGGTGGGCGCATTTCTGTAAGTAAACGTGTACGTCATAAAATGTTAAATTTTATTTCTTCACACAATTCAGTGATTTTATTTAACTTGAAGAAAGGAGATATTTATGAAAAGGTTTTGAAAATATTCTCTAACGCTTAAAGTTAATTCAGTCATGGTCTAGGAGTGAATCGTTTTATTATTTTACGATTTTAGCATACTCGTTATATGTATTAGTACAAAGGAGGTGCCAACAGTTTATATTATACTACGTCTACTTCAGTAACTTAGAATAATAAATGAAAATAAATATCGTGCGCAAATTCATTTACACAACAAACACACACGTAATACACCTAGTCAGACTGGGTGTGAATGTGGTTAAGAATGGTCTAACAATTTTGGTCATCAGTCGTTCTTCAAGTTCATGGACAGACTGAATAGGCTGTAAACAGTAAACACTAAAAATCGATCAAACCTGAGGCGTTGTTCTTCCATAATTACCTATTATAATACCGACAGTATGTGAAGTGGTTAATCTCAGTTGTAGATATGTATGAAAGTTTCCTTATCTTTGCTCCCATGTATTATTACATTTCTTTTGCAGAAAAGGATTCAATATCCCAAAAGAACAATTTGATTTATAAACGATATTGACTAAGCGTTGCACAGTAAGGCCATTTCTCATTTTGCATTGCAAAAATCATATCTTTTAAATCAGTAAAGATATTTTCAAAATTTAAAAAAAAACCAATTGATAGAAATTTTCATAAAATTTAAATTGACAGCTTACATATGGTGATTGGCCGACAGGGATCCGGCTGCCAGCTCAGGCTTGCCTGTCAAAGTTGAAAAATATTTTCTGTGCATGTAAAATTAAAAATTTTACTCTCCTTTTTTTGTCCGAAATGTACATATTAGTCTTCTTTAATTTTTAAAACAAAAATGTTTAATATTTAAAAATGTTTTATTACGTTAATTACAAAAAAAAAATTATTGCGAGGTTGCATCAGATTTTGTACGATAACAATGCTTAGGCGCGCCTAGATGTAGACCAAACCGGGGTAATTTAATTAGGTGGGACCTAGTTATCTTCCATTAAAGGTATAAAAATTCATAATTTTAGTGCTTATTTTATTTAATTCTGGTAAAATAAATAAATAAGTTAAGAAACTATTTTTAGCTCGGTACCCAATAGATGGGTACTAGAGCCTATTAGATTTGTGACAATTATGGTTCACTACTTTAAACACCTTTATTTCCGGATTAATTAGAATTAGAGCAGGGACTATAAGACCTAGAGTTATCGAATTCGGTGACAACATTGCTATGTTGCGCGCGCAGATCAAGTTGGCTTTAGAATTTTGCCACGATCCCCAATTTTCCTGTAATTTAATTCAAATTCGATATATGCTGAAGATATTATTGCGATTGGAAAATAAACAACGAATATATTAAGCAAATAAATTTCGCTTTGCATGCCGTCGTACTCACAGTCTGGAGGGGTAGGGGTAACAGCAGGTACACATGTTATGTTAATGTTATAATAACATAATATAATTTTAGTTATACATGTTACATCAATGTTATATTAACAGAGTATAATTTATGTTAGTCGTGTTATGTGAATGTTATGTTAATTAAATTTATGTTAATATACATTTCTTCTGTTAACTCAATTGTTCATTAAATTATGTTAATCTTTAAATGCTAAATTTGCATATATTTATGTATGTTTGATGGTTAGTATGTTAAATTTTCTTTTATTTTAACATTTTTGAAGTTTAAAGTGGCAATTAAATTAAACCTCTGTAAGAATTGAATTTTTTTTAATTATTTATTTATTTAATTAATAGTCAATAAATTTAACTGCCTCGAATATGTGGGTAGCGAGCATATAACTGTCCGGTGGGTTCGACTGTAGTCCTTTCTAACACCACCCCGAGCGAAGCAAGCCGGGGCTAGGCGAGCTAGGGGGCCGGAGCCCCCTTTTTTTTAAAGTATTTTATTAGAAATAAACATAGTTTCCAGATGAAATCAAAAGCATATGGACCAGACGCAAAACTTGTCTACAATTCAGCTGAAAAGTTTGCACTTTTTTTAAATTAGCTTATTTGTGCGTGTACTGAAAAATGTGTCAACTTTGAGAGGCTGTCACGTCCACAATTTGAAATCTATGACGATTTCTCTATCACACTCTATCTACGAACGCTTTCGTCAAAATAATGATTTTTGTCACGCTTTGCGGCCCCAGTGTGCGTTGCTGCTACTGTTAATAAAGAGTCTATCAATCCAGACCAAACTTTTATGATACTGCATTTTTATATTAAGGAATACGTTTCTTGCTCGATTGTGTCCCGCCAACTGAACGAAATTTGGTAACGCTCTTCTTTGCAAGCTTACCCTTTTTTTATTCTGGGCCTTTTTTTTCCATGTGATAGAATTAGACTTCTCATTTTCTTGAACTAACTGCTTGGCTTTAACAAGCGCAACCAGTTCTCCTCATTCCTTCTTCAAAATATATATATATATATATATATATATATATATATATATATATTTATATATTTATATATTTATATATTTATATATTTATATATTTATATATTTATATATTTATATATATTTATATATATATATATATATATATATTTATGTATATATTTATATATATATATATTGAAAAGTTAAAATTGCTTTAGGATCACTTTTGCAAACAAACATCTCCATACAATGAAAAGCTGTCAATCACTTTAAGAGTACAATAAAAATCGGCCCATAAAGCTTAAAATTGAATTATGAATAATAATAAAATTGAATTTCGATGTCAAAAGTATGGCCAAAAAAAATAATTGAATTCTTATAATTCAGCTTAATCGATACTAAAAGGTTCTCACGTCTGTCTTTGTCGAGGACAGTTATATATTATGGCATATACACTATGAAATCACATATATACATCTACATAAGTAGTAATTACAGAAATTAAGCGAATATATTCCAGCTAAAACCAAAAGCGGGGTTACATGGTGAAAGACCCTGAAATTGGCTGCGTCACGATAAATGCCGCACGCAACGTTTCAACTCCAACAATGGCAATAAACCAAATCCTAAAAAGTCCATGCAATTAACTTACAACCGTGGAAAAATAATGAAACTTGATTGAGATACCAAAGAAAAAAAAAAAGAAAACAAAGAAAAACAAAGCGAATATTAAAAGGAAAGAAATCAGTCGAAATGCAGTTCTAGAGGCTCGGCCAAGTACACAAATATTGCACACTTACCCTTGACATAATTAAGCGGAAGAACCACTCGGGGCTTCGTTGTGTAGTTGTAGTTGTAGTTGTAATTCATGTGGGTGTCCGTGGCCTCACTAATCCTGAAAATGGCCAAAAAAACAAGCCAATCGGATATAATACTCTATATAATAGCAATAGCAAATACATCTCACACGTGCAGGTTGGTCGTGAGGTAGATGGTCGATAGTTGATGGTTTATGATAGAGGCCCAGTTTAGTCATCAGGGGCACATGCAACTATTGTGTGTTGTTGTATAAACTTTGTCAATTTAAGTCTGAACTGGAATTAACTTACTTGTCTTTACGTGTCTCAGTCTGTTCGGTTGTGAGTATATTTCATACATTTCATACATGCAAAATTCAGTGTTTTACCTGACAGCCACTGAGACAAGCTTAAAGTTAGCTAATATTCGTGCTGGTACCTCATTTCTGTGATTCGATTTGACCTTGCCTGGGTTTGTCAAAAAGCTTGCCAATACTTGAATTAGCTTGGTATCATGTAAAGGTTATGCTAGTATTCCTTCTCAGAGTCGAATCAAAATGGCGCATTTGCAATTTAGAAACTGTGACGTTTAATAATTTGTATTAGAGCTGGGAGAAAATGCCACCAAACATGGAATGACACTGGGACACAACAATACATTCTATCCGGTAGACCATCTACTAAGCCTTACCCACCTAGAGGGAGTGTGGTTCCCTAAGTACAAAATCAATCAAGTCGTTCGTTACTTGCTAAAACGGATTTCCGTTTCCGCTGAATTTCAAACAGAATCGGATTTAGAAGTACGTCAGAGCCACATATACATATGGATAATATGCATATTTTTCTACAAGTAGATTTTATACATCTATCTTTGTTTTTCTATGTTAACATTTTTGGTTTAAACTTGGCACAGATATTTTAAGTAGAGTACTTTAAAGCAATTGCTAGGTAAACAAAAATTGCCTTCTGAGGCCAAGCAGTTCAAATTTTGGTTAAAAAAATTAGCATTCGCGAAGAAAGAACCTGTTGATTGTCGACCTTTTATATCTAGTAGATTGTCGATCTTAGAAACAGTACTTTCTATGGGTATAAAGATAAATTCTTTATTTTCAAAATTTACGAAGCATTAATGAAATTAAAGAATTTTTTAGCTCGGGATTTCAAAACTTATTTAATGATGTTGTTCTCATAGAGAATTCTCTGTAAATTTATGGATGTTAGTGCTGCAGCCTGGGTCAATAAATTGATCACAGCTATTCAAAGAATAATGTTTTAGTTAACACCTTTGTCCAGAACAAGGTTAAGCTAATCCAAATTTAAAAATAAATAACACAATCAGGGGGCCACAGAAAACGAAACCAACCGAAAATCTCCCCAAAAATGTAAGGAGTTTTGAGAGATTTTCGGGTTTTATCGCTTTCTGTGGCACCCCTGAAAATAACAGTAAAAAACTATCGGGAACCAAACACATTTTTATACCCGTTACTTAAAAAATAATTGATATGTAAATGTGACAGGAAGAAGGAGGCATCTCCGACCATTTAAAGTATATATATTCTTGATCAGCATTGTTCGTCTGTCTGTATGTATGAACAAAAGGATCTCAGTGGCTATAAGAGGTAGAGCAACTAAATTTGGCACACAGATATCTATACACCCCACGCAGATCAAGTTTATATCAAATTTTACCCACGTCCCTCTCCACACCCACAGTTTTTAAGATAATAAAATTTTTAGGAAAAAGTAGAACGGGGTTATTAGCTAACCAAAGTTATTACGATACAATTACCTAAAAGTATACAGTAGTATATACAGTATACAGTCGGTAGCAAATTCTTTAAAGAAATTGTATGTATATTGAAATAAGTAACGGGTGTCCTATGGTCAGGATCTCAACTATAGCCCGTAATAAAAACAAAAGGATCTCAGAGACTATAAGAGGTAGAGTAACCAAATTTGGCACACAGATTTCTATTCATCACACGCAGTCAAGTTTGTTTTAAGTTGAAGACAAGTCTCCCTCCACCCCCGCAAATCGCGAAAGTCCACCACACCGTTTTTAATATAATAAGTTTTTTTTTTGGTAAATAACGTTATATATTAGTATTACTTACTATCCAACTGAATCGCATCAAGATCGAACAAGTAGAACAGAAGTTACGTCAAAAAAATTTTTTTTTATGGTATAGTTTTTTTTTAAAGGCGCATATTTCATAATTTTATTAAACTTCCCGATTTGCAAAATCTCTACTCAGAGCTAATCTGTAACTCATTCATACACAGTCTTTAATTTAAGCCAATAGTTCTACACCTATTATTTTTTGAATATAGAAAATTAGGCCTTTGGTTTCCTTGCGACGATTTATTGATTGTTAAACTCTAGGGAAACACGAAACATTTTTGTTTCTCCTTTATTTACATATCTATATTATTTGCGTTTGATATATTAATTATTGAAATCCATTGAGGGATGGCTTTTTCATTACCACATAAAGAGCCTGGTACCTCATAATAATTCTAACTTTTTTTTAAGGAATATCATAAAAAAGGAAAAAAACAAAGAATAAAATTTAAGGAATCCAAAATGGGGAAGAAAAAAATAGGAACCACTTATTAGGAATTTCAATAATATTATATAATAATATTTAAAGCACAAAAATTTTGAAAATAAAGTCGAAAGACAAAAAAAAGGAAAGCGAAAATAAGGGAAACAAATTCTGAAAACAAAAATTAAGAATTGAATTTCGAAAAGTAGCTTTGATTTTTCGTTCGCAGGGTGCAATCATCCCGTAATATTAAAATTTTTGTAATTTTTAATAAAAGAGAAAGATGAATAAGATATAAAAATTATTTAAATACAAGCCGGAGAATGATCGGAAAAGAAACAATTAAAATATGATAGTCTACAACCGTCTAACATCGCTATCAAAATCATACGTCGAACACAAAAATGAAGAATATATTGCATTTTTTAAGAAGGTGGTACATAATATTTATATGTAGACCGTTTTGATTTTAAAACAAATAAATCGCCCGATTTATAATAAAATAATTTCGATTTTCCAAAATTTTGTTTCCCAATTTTTTTATTTTCATAATTTTTACTTTCCCAATTTTTATTTTTAAATTTTATTTTTTTAAACAGTATTCCATTTTTTCCAATTTGATTTCCTAGTTTGAATACCTAATTTAGGATTCCTAATTTAGTTTTCCTAATTTTTCCATGGCAGCTGTTTACTTGGTCAGGTTGTGAAAAACGATATGAGATTCATACTTTGTAAGTTTGGTGAAAATATTGATGTTCATAGGCTTTCAAAAAATTCACAGCTTTTAAAAAACAGACTTAACATTCACGAGTAAAAATGACAAATGTACGCACGCATTTAAAATCAGTTGAAAACCCAAAATTCAAATTTTTAAAATGAAAAAACAACATAGAAAAACTTTTAAAGTTGTTTTTCTTTATCTGAGCCCTGTGTGTATAAAAAAGTGGGTTTTACACTTGATAATTTGAAAATGTTCAAAATTGTATTCTAGTGAAATGTTTTTGATATTATTATTATTATTATTATTATAATTATAATTATAATTATTATTATTATTATTATTATTATTATTATTATTATTATTATTATTATTATTATTATTATTATTATTATTATTATTATTATTATTATTATTATTATTATTATTATTATTATTATTATAATTATAATTATAATTATAATTATAATTATAATTATTATTATTATTATTATTATTATTATTATTATTATTATTATTATTATTATTATTATTATTATTATTATTATTATTATTATTATTATTATTATTATTATTATTATTATTATTATTATTATTATTATTATTATTATTATTATTATTATTATTATTATTATTATTATTATTATTATTATTATTATTATTATTATTATTATTATTATTATTATTATTATTATTATTATTATTATTATTATTATTATTATTATTATTATTATTATTATTATTATTATTATTATTATTATTATTATTATTATTATTATTATTATTATTATTATTATTATTATTATTATTATTATTATTATTATTATTATTATTATTATTAAGAATGAAAAATTTGTCACGAATGAACGGTTAAATCGAGCTATATATCGAAAGGTATAGTTTTACTATCAAATTTGCATAATAAGAAGAATAAGGGGGTAAAAGGGCGAGAGGCAAAATTGAAACGGATGGGACTGTTCCAACGTTTTTGTTTAACTTTCAGTTATTTATTCAAATATATGCTTCGAATGTTACCTCGATCATTCCAATCTCACAATTTGTTTAAAAGATAATTTAACTTTTGGTAGCCTTCCCAAAGTTAGTTGAAACGTTTGTTTGTCTGTCGGTTTTTTTGTATCAACGCGTTGAAAGGCTTAGATTTGATGATGACGATTTATTCCTCGTCAAAAATCTAGATCTATGACTTTTAAAAAAACCGATAGCTTAGCGTAATATCGCTTAAATTGTCTGAAATTGACCCCCACAGTTTCCAGCCCACAGAATCTACAGGCATGATTCATGTATCGTTGAAAGGACTTTCTGACAAACCTTTAACCTTTTTATACCCGTGAATTAAAAAATAAGTAAAAGGGTATATTGTGTTCGTTTAAATGTATATAACAGGGAGAAGGAGGCATTTTTGACCCCTAAAAGTATATATTCTTGATCAGCATCAACAGCCGAGTCGATATGGCCATGTGTATCTGTCTGTCCGTCTGTTTGTTTGTGTGAGCACCTAGATTAAATTTGGCACTCAGATTTCTATAGACCCCTCGCAGATCAAGTTTGTTTTACGACTTTTAATTTTTTGCACAAATATTGCTTTCTTAAAGGAGTTTCGAAAAAAATGTATTTGCTTTTCGCTCCACACTATTGTACATATGTCGAAACTGGTTAGATCGAATCAAAATTTCAGTTTAGTATAAACATGTTTGTTATTTCTGGAGATATTTCAATCATTCTTACAAGGGTATAAAATTACACTAGGCAACAGCCCAAAAGTTACAAGAACCAAAACCACTTTTTTGGATAGATTTGGGGCCAAAACCGACGAAAAACATTTTTTTTTTTTTTATGGAGAGATTTTTTTTTTAGAATTTTTCAAAAATCTGGCTTTTTTTTATTCTTTTTTTTTAGAGGTGCGCCCACATTTGAAATCATTACTCAAGAATGCCAAAACCGATTTATCAAAGCTTTACTTTATCTAAAAGCTAATGAATATATCTATATTTCATTTATACACAGTCTTAGATTTAAACCAGTAGTTTAAGAGATATCAATTTTTGAATTAAGAAAATTATGAATTTTTGTTAGCTTTTTTCTTAGCTTTTTTCACTAAAAAATTCGAGGAAAATTCGAAACAATTTTTTTACATTTTATTAACTATTTTATTTGCGTAGCTGTTGTAATAACGCGTTGTTTAAAATATGATTCATTAAAATCTATGGTGAGACGGCGATATGATATTATGTTGAATCGAGGCATGTTTTTGTCGACTTTTTTGACTTCGTTGTGGTGTGGCATGACCTTTAGTATGAAAATTTTTTGTGTTTTTTGAGATATCCAAACCAAACTTACAGAATTTTTTTTTTTTTTTTTTTTTTTTTTATTACTTTGCCTTTATTTATTGAATCTTCTCCAAGGGAGACTTACAATAAGTTTATCAAATCTTATATTTTAAGCTTAACTAACAGTCATGTTGACTTAATATGATCTACGGTGCCCCAAGGGTTTATTGCTGGGCTGGACGGTCGTTTCGTTTAAGGCGGGTCCGACTGCAAACCCGAGTTAACCCTTGAGCAAGAGGATTTGGGTGTGAAGATAGTTTAATGTTGTAGCTCGCTTTTTGTCTTGCTATCTCATCTTTGACATATATAACGTTCAAATCTCTATGAATGTTCTCGTTTCGAACATACCATGGTGCCCCAGTGATAGTCCTCAGGATTTTTGATTGTGCTCGCTGGATGACATCAATATTGCTACTGCACGCGTTTCCCCACAGCTGCGAGCCGTAGGTCCACACTGGTTTTATGGTGGAATTGTAGAGTAGGACCTTGTAGTCTAAGCTGAGAGGAGATCGGGGATTCAAAAGCCAATAGAGGTTATTAGCTTTTAGCTTAATCTGCGTTTTTTTTGCTTCAAGGTGGCGACGCCAGGTAAGCCGCCTATCAAGATGAACGCCAAGGTACGTTACTTCTTTGGCTTGTGGGAGTTGCGTATTAGACAGTGCTAACGGAGGACATGTTTGCATGTTGAGAGTAAACGTGATATGTTTACACTTTTGGTTATTTATTTTAATACGCCAGTCGGCTAGCCATTTCTCTACTACCGCCAAATGTTCAGATAGACGTGCTGTTGCTTCAATGGGGCATCTGGAACGACTAAGAATTGCGGTGTCGTCGGCAAACGTAGATGTTGTTAGCCGCTCGTTTATGGGGATGTCCGCTGTGTAAATTATGTATAGTGTTGGTCCCAATACACTTCCCTGGGGAACTCCAGCTTCTATAATATGATCATCAGATGTAGTGGTGTTGCATCTCACTGCGAAGACTCTATTGTAGAGGTACGACTCGAGAAGCTTATGAGTGTACACTGGGAGCGTCGATTTGATTTTATGCATGAGACCTTCAAGCCACACTCGATCGAAGGCCTGGGAGACGTCGAGGAATATTGCGCTGCAGTATTCCCGATGTTCGTATGCTGTACGTATTTCTGATGTTATTCGGTTAACTTGCTCGATAGTTCCATGCTTTTCTCGGAAGCCAAATTGATGTGTTGGGATTGTGTTGTGTCTTCTCAGATGAGGAATTATGCGCGTCAAGAGGCATTTTTCAAAAAGCTTAGACAAGCACGGTAGTAGGCTAATTGGTCTGTACGATGATGGTATTGTATGGTCTTTTCCTGGTTTGGGAATCATTATAATGACCGATTTCTTCCATTTTTTTGGGAAGTAGCCGATGGTTGTAATCGCGTTGAAAAGTTTACAGATGAGGGAAATAGCACAGTTTGGAAGTTCAATGATCATTTCTTGAGTTATTAGATCGCAGCCTGGAGCTTTCTTTGGTTTCATCTGTTCTTTTATGACTTTTACAATTTCATTTGGACGAAATTCAGGTGGTTCAGGCTCGCCAGGACTATCAGATACACAGGATGATAGTAAAAACGAATTTGTTGCGGGGTTTGGTTGGAATACATGACGTAGGTGAGCAGCAAATGTGTTAGCTCTGTCTTTGTCGCTACGGGCCCAACAGCCTGACGAGTTTCTTATAGGCGTTACCGTTTCGATCGGCGCACTGAGTGTAGGGTGAGCCCTCCACAAAGGATGCTTGGTACTGGTTGGTGATAATTGCTCTATGTAGCGGCGTTGGGCATCTGCTTCTTCATGCTTAAGAGCTTTGCTGAGCCTGCGTGAAGCATCTTTAAAGCGTTGTTTTGTAGATGGCGACCGGTGAGACTGCCATTCACGTCGCAATCGTCGCTTTTCCAGAACAAGTTGTTCTATTTGAAGATTAGTTTTACGTTTATTCGTCTGCACATGCGCGCGTTGTGGAGTAGAGATCTTAGCTGCTGCAACAAGTACTGATTCTAATAAGTCAGCAGAGCAGTCGATGTCCGCTTCGATGTTGAACTGCGGAGCAAGATCGAGGTGAGAGCTAACGTATTTCTTGTACTTAAGCCAGTTGGTTCTGTGTGTTGTGAGTCTATTAGAATATTCCACATATTCCGGGGATTGGAGTAGATTTAATAACACGGGGGAGTGGTCGGATGAAAGATCCGGAAGTGCTACGGCGCTTATCAGATTGCGTGGGATGTTTTTTGTCACAGCAAAATCTATTAAGTCTGGTTGTTTGTTGGGGTCTGCTGGCCAGTATGTAGGACTACCCGGAGAAACATAGTTGAGTTTGTTGCTTGGCTTGATGATTGCGTTGTATAGCTGCCTTCCTTTTGCGGTCACAAGGCGAGAACCCCAGTGCGGGTGTTTCGCATTATAGTCTCCTGCTGCTATAAATCGCTGTCCCAGTGAATTGTAGAATTGCATGAATTGATCTTCAGAGATTGTAAAGCGGGGGGGACAATATACAGCGGCTATAGTAAGATTGCGGATGTCCGATTGTACAATTATAGATGTGGCTTGTAGATAGTTTGCCGCAAACCTTTTGTGGAATTCGTGTTTGATGCGGTTTCTTATTAAAATACCGGTACCACCATGTGCTTTTCCATCCGGATGATCTGTGCCGTAGAATACGTATCCACGTATTTGAAAGTTGTATTTGTTAGTAAGGTGCGTCTCAGAAAGCAGCATTACATCAATGTGATTGTCGTGTAGGAATTGGGTAAGTTCAAGTTTATGCCGTGAAACACCATTGGCGTTCCACAGAGATATTCGTAGGGGCGCCATTGATTATTTGGATTGTTGAGATGCAAGCATCTGTATCAAGGTGTTTTGATTTTGCATAAGATTTTGCATAGTTGATCTCATAAACGACATGAACTCCATCATACTTTGTTGTAGGGTGAAGATCATCGTTTCAATAGGGCTTTGTGACTGCTGCATGGGCTGCTGCGCGTTATCCATACTCGAATCTTCTTGTATTACCCTTGGGGGCGCTGCTGAGGGAGCTGATTTTTGAAGGCCAGATTTTAAAACATTGGCGAAAGATATGCCGTTGACAGTGTTCGCGGGACCAAATGAGGACCTGGCTGCTTTGGCGAAGAAGACGTCGGGTGTAGTTTGGGAAGCTATAGTTGCACCTAGCAGGTGCGGATGGCGTGCTGTTGGTACACGTCGGATGCGGCTTTTTAGTTCCTTGTACACTGGACAGCCTCTGTAATTAGCTGTGTGATTTCCACCGCAGTTTCCGCACTTTTTTGTACGAGGGTCATTCTTGTTGACTTGGCAGGAATCAGGACCATGGGAGTCTCCACAAGCTACACATACCGAACGTAGCGTGCAGTACGTCCTGGTATGCCCATATTCCTGGCAGTTTGAGCATTGAACTGGACCATTCCGTTTGTGTGGTTCCTCAACAGTGATCCGGCGATGCAACAGGAGCTGTAGTTTGTAGATCGGGTGCACTTCATTTTTCTTTGGAGCTTTACTATCTGGCTCCAGCTCAACTTTGAAGAGAGGTTGCGGAATTTTGTTTTTGTTTAAGATATTTGTAACTCTCTTAGCGAGAAAGCCCTTCTCTTTTAACGCACTTGCGACCTCGGAAGGGGTTACATCCGGTTCAATACCTTTAATTACAACCTGCAGGCCCTTGCTGCTTTTTAGTTGATAAGTGTAGAAGTTTTTCTTAGCTTCATTTAGATACTTGGAGATTTTACGGAAATGCTCCTCGTCTTTTGATTGAAGCTTGATTTCGTGAATGTTCCCTTTAATTAAAGGAACGACATGAAAATTGTTGTTTCCAACTAGGTCAACGATCTTGTTCACTAATGCGTTGGATATCTTTTCCCGAATGAATATAGGTGGGGGCTTTAGTTTTTTTGGTCCATTTTCAGCTTCGGTAGGCTGGTCGTTGATAGTATCAGCCAGCGGTGCAAACCTATTGTTGGTGTTTACTTGGTCCCCAGCAGTTTGGTTTGAGTTACCGCGGTTAATTTTTGATTTATTTTCCCGTGTTTTTTGTGGGCTAAGTTTTCGCTTTATTTGAATGTAGCGATCCATTCCGGTCTGCCTAGCCGGACCCGCTGCTTTTGACGCTGCGCTTGCAATCGAAGCAGTAGTTGAAAGAGCTTGCGCTTGGTCAGCAAAAGATGGTACGACGACTGTTGACACAGTTAACGTTGTTGTTGCCGTAGCGTTAGCAGCAGCGACTTGTACGGGCAAGTTTGGTGGTGATAGGGGATTCCGCGGTGAGGGGGTCGGTAATGGAGAGGCACACTCTTCGCTCCAGGTTTTTGGAGTTGTAGTTGGTAAAATCGGAGAGCAAGAACGCGCGCGAAGATGTGAATCTTCTACGGCTAAGAGGTTCTGCTTTGATTTTTCGGCTGTTGTGTGTTGCGTTGGTGGTTTTGCTTCTGCGACAAAGCTAAAGTAAGCGTTATTTTTCGCCAAAGAGAGTCGCCGCTCGTCTTGCTCGCGCTGACGTTGGGCACGGGTATCGTAGTGACTCATTGAAGTTAACACTTGCTCAATTCAAATTATATTTGATTTGCTAATAGTTTATATATTTGTTTAATTACACTTTCAAAACTAAATGGATGGTCGTGCGCATCGCACTATGGGGCTCTTGGCCTAATTTTATATTTTTACTGCACTTGAGTACTATTTAATTTTGATTAATTCGGAGCGCTTTAAAGAAACACGTCTGCACGGTCCGAAGGTATTTATAACTTACAGAATTTAAATTTGTTATTGTTTTACACATTGTGATCAAAGTTGGTTCAAATCGGTTAACTATATCATATAGCTGCCATAGGAACGATCGGTCGAAAGTCAAGTTTTAGTATGAAAAACTTATTTGTATTTTGAGATATTTCAACTAAAGTGACAGAATATGTATTTAAGAGGGTCATTAATTTGTTACTATATATTTAGCTTTATTAATTACCCATCGTTAAGTATGTTTGCCATTAAAATCTATAGAAAGACGACGGAGTTATTAGCATATAAGCAATGAAACAAGTTTTTCACAAAGGTTGATTTTCGACTGACCGGTCCCATGGCAGCTATATGTTATAGTGATCCGATTCCAGCCAAATTTAGACAGGCCGTATAAGACGATATGAGATTCTTAATTTGTAAGTTTGGTACAGATAACTTAAAAAATAAAAAAGTTTTTCATACTAAAGCTTGCTAATCGACCGTTTGTATCGATCGTTCCTATGGCAGCTATATGATATAGTGCTCCGATTTCAACCAAATTCGGTAAGGATGTGAAGAGCAATTAAAAATACTCAATTCATGAGTTTGATTGAGGTATCTCAAAAAAACAAAAAGTTTTTCATACTTAAACTTGATTTTCGACCGATCGTTCCTATGGAAGCTATATGATATAGTGGACCGATTTAACTCAACTTTGGTAAGGATGTATAAGGCTTACTTAATTGCATATTCTATAAGTTTGGTTACGATATCTCATAAAACAAAAAAGTTTTTCATCCTTAAACTTGATTTTAGACCGATCAGTCCTATGGCAGCTATATGATATAGTGGACAGATTTAAACCAAAATTGGTGAAGATATGAAGGACAACATAGAATACACAATGTGTGAGTTTGGTTAAAATATTTTAGAAAATAAAAAAGTTTTTCATACTAAAGGTGGATTTCTGACCGATCGTTCCTATAGGAGCTATATTGAATAGTGATCCGATTTGAACCAAATTTGGTAAGGATATATAACACATTTCCAGATATACAACCTGTGCGATTGGTTGATATATCTCAAGAAATAACACAACCTTTCATACTAAGCATGGATTTTCGACCGATCGTTCCTATGGCAGCTATATGATATAGTGGTTCGATTTGAACCAACTTTGGTTACAATGTGTAAAACAATAACAAATTTAAATTCTGTGAGTTTGGTTGGGATATCTCAAAAAACACAAAAAATTTTCATACTAAAGGTCATGCCACACCACAACGAAATCAAAAAAGTCGACAAAAACATGCCTCGATTCAACATAATATCATATCGCCGTCTCACCATAGATTTTAATGAATCATATCCTAAACAACGCGTAATTACAACAGCTACGCAAATAAAATAGTTAATAAAATGTAAAAAAATTGTTTCGAATTTTCCTCGAATTTTTTAGTGAAAAAAGCTAAGAAAAAAGCTAACAAAAATTCATCATTTTCTTAATTCAAAAATTGATATCTCTTAAACTACTGGTTTAAGTCTAAGACTGTGTATAAATGAAATATAGATATATTCATTAGCTTTTAGATAAAGTAAAGCTTTGATAAATCGGTATTGGCATTTTCGTGTAATGATGACAAATGTGGGCGCACCTCTGAAAAAAAGTATTAAAAAAAAGCCAAATTTTGAAAAATCGGTTTTGGCCCCAAATCTATCCAAAAAAGTGGGTTTGGTTTCTGTAACTCGCAAAAAATGCGATTTTGTTGCCTAGTGTTATTGGCGAGCCATTCTTTCTATATTATTTTTTTAAGTGAACCAATGGAAATATTGCATATAGTCGAAAACTTTTCGAACACTTTGGAGGTTTGTTGCAGACTTGATTGTAAATAAATCTAGTATTGAAACACTTATATTATTTTTATCGAAATGGGGTGGGAAATGAATTGACAAAACGAATTGCATATACAAAAAAAAAAAAAACATATTTACAATGATTGCTGATTAAAAGTTATTTAAATCTACCATATGCAGTAAGGATTATTACTCCTTTGATCTGGGGGTTACTTTGATTAGAGAGGAACAGCTGTAATAGGAACTCACCACATCAATATGAATGTCAATCCAAGCGATATGAATGCCTTTGTGTTGTATTTGCCCAGCATGATGTTGACGACGGAACAAAAAATGAAACCAAACCTCAAATCATCTCACTTTACATCGACGTGGGAATTTCATAATTCGCTTTAGAAAATCTGCAACACGAGATAGCAACAGTTATAGCAACATTTAATTTACTATTTTATTTGCTTTTATATTTTTTTTTAAATTTCACTTTTATTTATTAAATATTTTATTTTTAACTTTTGAATATTTGAAAACGAGCAAAATACGACGGGGAATGTGATTAGGATACAATACTCGTATTAGGAGTTTAGTTGATAATTAATTATGTTTGCTCAGGTTTTTGTAAAATTGTTGGGTTATACGACACGGTGGATCCACCTCGACTCGATACCAGCTCACTTTGCGTTCTAATATCAAATAAAGAATCCGATGTCCACACGTCGGCTGCGAGTACATCCCCAACGCAGACATGTATGACAACTGTGAGAGCACACACACAGAAACAAATGAAATAAATATACATATATTCTGTGTATGTGTGTGTGTGCATACTGAGAGTGTGTAAAATATTTATCTCATGATTTCTGCTGTCGGATATGCACATATGTTCATAGATTGTGCGATTATCGGGCTATCTGTGTGGGAGGCGTGCTCGTAAGATGATATAGCTGCCACTGACACGATGTTGAAGCTCGCCAGACGGACGGGCAGTCATGTATATATACATGCAAGTGTAACTGTAGCTGTAATTGTGGCACACTTCGCGACAACAGTCAATGGACGCGACAATTGAATCGCGTGCCGATTTTACTTAAGCGCGCACGCTTTAAGTATTATCGTTATCGTTATTGTTATCGCTATCAATAGAATTTTGGACAATTCCTTAACGGAAACACACCCATCTTTAACGGTAAGAGTATAGTTACTTTGGGAATACACCAGGCTTGTAACAGAAGTTGGTGGTAGAATCCTTTTCTTAGATCATAGTGGCCAAATATCAAGTAACAGTAACATAACTGTCGTGTTATCTCTAGAAATTGCGTTTGCTTGCAAGTCCAATTGGCATCAATTAAGTTTAAATCAGTCAAAAGTCGCCTAAAAATATCGGTTATAAGTAGATATAATTTATGTAATATATATACGAGTATAGATAGATCAGATAGTCTATAAGAAATAACACTGACAGCGACATAGACATTGACATTGGCACTGGCACTGACAATGGGAACGGGAATGGAAATGGGAATGACAGTTCTCGCCATTCAAATTAAAAATTCCACTTCAATGAGAGGACCGCAAGATGAAGCATATCCGGCTAAGCCCAACAAGTAGAAGAGGCACACACTTTAGTATGTAGATCTGTGGATATGTGGATCTCTCTTACTCTATCTAAGCATGCATATTTGAATCAAGATCAACATTTTTATTGCTATTTTGATTACACATTTTAATGGTTTAAATATTTTAATATTTATGTATGTATGCCATGATAGAAGACTTTTTATACATATACTTGTGTAGGTCACTAATTAAATCAGAAAATCCATTTATATTCATTTTGTTTGTTGCGGTCAACTTGAAATGCATTCACACGTAACAAATTAATACTTTTTAATTATTATAAATTTATTTTACATTTAAATTTCAAACAATTTTTTTACGCGTTTTACTAATATTCTATTTTTATTGCAGTCATAAAGCAAAGCTATTTTGTAACGGCCGCAAACGAGCTTTCACGACTTTTCACGAGTTTTCATTCACAAGGAATGGGAATACGAATAGGCATTGACTTGGAAAAGGGAATGGGTTTCTCGATGAGTAACTGTTTTAGTTTTTGGCACGGACACAGAGACCATAATAATTAAGTTGCCTTTTTGCATTTGACAATTAAATATTTGTTTGTATCGTAAGGGAATCTTATTCCACATTTTGTAACTTAGTCACTGACACTTATTAGCCAACTCTGAACTGGACAACAATAATAATAATCATGAGGAAATTACCGCGTTTGTTGGCCGACGCGCGTTTGAATCCCTTCGGCTTCGTTCAGGAACTGAACACAACTGAAAATGCGCGAATTTCTTTGCTGCTTTCTTGCCACTTTAACAGAACGCGATGCCAACAGTCAACAGCCAACGGCAAAACGGCGACGCCGGCGCTGGCCGCCAGCTCAATGGAGACAGAGACGAAGGCAGAGACGGAGCTGGGAACGGAGACGGAGGTATGGGCACGACAACTGTGACGGTTTCCATTTACAAGGAGTTGCCGAGTATCGTGCTGGGAAAGCGTGCGAGCTCGAGCTTGGTTCCAAATTGGTGTTAGGTTCCGTTAGGCGCCATGGAAATATGGCCATGTGGATTGTGGATTTTTAATCATTCCCAATAGCAAGCGCAATTCACAGTAGTTGCACAAATCAAAGCCATTAATTATGGTATTTAATGGAAATTATTATTGCTATGATTATAATGATTATGATTTCGAAATTGTAATTATGATCTCTTCTAAATACACAGTTATTTAATTTCCTTCGCTTTAGCCAAGATTTCACCAGCAGGAAATTCCGTTATAGCGCTTGAAAAATGATTGACGTTGAGACTTCCAATTTCAAATTGGCACCAACTAACCAAAATTAAAGAAAAAAGTTATTTTGAAGCGTTCATTATATATGAAGGCTTGTAATAGGACTAAACAAATGTAGGTGCCATTATAATGTGGGACTTTCCAGTACTAACACCCACCTTGCATATTCAAGTACTTCGGCGTGCCTAGATATCTAGCTGGAAATCGTGCCTACCTTTTGTCATTTCTCATGGGAGGGTATGGTTTATGGTGTTTTTAGTACTAAAATATACTTAGTATATTCTACATATATATATACATATATAATTAACTGTGTATTGTGTACTATATGCATACGAGAAATTTAAAGTCGCATCTATCATGGGAGCAGGCGAAAGGCAATTGCTATGACAATTTGTTGCTTTTAGCCACAGCGAAGCAAGTTGAAACTCTGCTCGACTTTGAGATACCTGCCACTGTGTTTATTATATAATAAAAGATTTAACTTTTTTTTATAATATTAAATATTATTTATAAAGTGGCAATACATTTCACTGGGAGTACTAGCATCTAATTAGGCCATAATATTATAATTGTATTAATATCTCAAATAACTTTAGATAATTCTTCTTAATATTTACTTATAGTCTGATCGAGTCTTTCACTATTGCTTAGAACAATAATTTTAAATAAATCAAGTGGGAATGGCTATAGTCCAGATCCCGACCATATGATTCCCGTTACTTCAATATATATAAAATATATATAAGATATATATGAAAGTACTTAAATTAAATTACTTGTATTACTTTGAAACATTAAATCGCCGTAACTATGATTCTACTTGTCCGATCTTGATGCGATTCAGTGAAACAAGAGATAATACTATTAGATAACATTAATTGCCATAAAAAAAACTTTTAATCTTAAAAACTGTAGAAGGCTGAGGGAGGCATAAATTTGAAACAAACTTGATCTGAGGCTTATAGAAATCTGTGTGCCAAATTTGGTTATTCAGTCTCTAAGATCCTTTTGTTTATATAGACGAACAGACGAGTTTTTGCGATTTGCGGGGTCAGAAGTGGGTGTGGCAACAATTTAAAACAGACTTGACCTGCTCTAACGCTCTCAAAGTTGCATACATTCCAACGAAAACAAAATATCCTTTTACTTTTTTTTTAAGTAACGGATATAAAAACTTAATATGAACGAAACTTCAAGATAAGTGTAAAGTTTTAAATAATTAAATTAAATAATATCGAACACACTTGGTCACCGGGTGCTGTTAGCCCCAGTATACCCAACACCGAGTCAATGTTGTTAAGCTTATTGTTGCGTGGCTTGTATTGGTCTATTTATGTACACAGTTTAAGATTTGAGTACTCTTTTGTTCCTAGAGAGTAGTACGCAAATAAACAATAGAGTAGTCTTTAATATTATTATCGTATTTCATTTTAATTATAACAACTCGCTTTGTTATTCAAATTCAACACATCATTTATAAATCCTATTGCCAGAATCGATACAAATTGAATTTTATTCAATCAAAATACATTTGAAGGGCGTATATACAACTATACAGAGTCCCTAGGAAGGGTATGAGGCTGGGATATGCTACTTTATTTTGCATGTGTAAGCAATGGGAACGAAATAAAATCTACACAATTAGCATTTGAGTTTAACATATTTATGTTAACAAACATATGTTCATGATTAATTTATGTGTTAAAACAGAGCTTAAAAACTAGCATTTTCATTTTGAATTTAAAGCTAAACAGTGAACCCGACGCAGTTTAAACAATTGTAGATCCTTGTTGATTCGTACGCTGGTTAATCTTCACATTTGTCTGACGCTTCTTCTCCTCCTTGAATGCCTCTGAATTTGCCTTCTTTTCGATGCGGCGTTCGGTGCGATAATCCTTGAGCAAACGTTTTCGCTCACGTTTCTCTTCGGGAGTTTCGGACTTGGGGCGAATAGATAGAACACTGAGCGTTGATAGCACAGATTTGGCACACAGTGATTTAGGACCAGTTGCATTTGGTGAATCGTCGCCCAGGTTGGCTAGTGCTTTTGCTGTTAGCTGGGCATCGGCGCCGCCACGCAACACATTTGTCGGGAGACCAGTTTTTGGATCGATTTGAATGGGCGCAGGACGGCGACTGGAGCGCGGCTCGTCGATCAGTTTTGGATGATTGTAAATATTTGAGTAGGTTGATAGTATAGACTCGCAGTCCCATTTCTTCTCCTTGGCATCTTCCACCTCGTAATCAACAAGTTCCTCAGTTGGATCCTGCTCACCATCAACAACATTATCGTACTTTTTGATGCGTTCACGATCCCATTCTTTATCGTAGCTCAGATCATCGGTTTTCTTTTTGAATTCCCTAAAGCACTGCATAACAACAGGATGCTTTTGGTGCCAGTTGCCTTCAATGTCTTCTAAAGCAAGATCACCAAGCTCAGGATCGTCGTAGCTGGCATAAAAATGTTCAAAGCGATCATCCAGCAAGGAAAGCTGTTCATTACGTCTGATTACACTTGATGACATTGAGTATTCTGTGAAGCGCGACTTGGTTTCTTCATCGTCAAAGCGATTTTTCCGCATCAGCGGAGCAAGACGGTCCATAAGCTCGTCAGCATCGTCATCGTTTAAATTATCCGAATCAAAATCCATATCATCTTCTCCATCGTCGTCTTCCCAATCATCAGTGCCCTCTTCATCATCGTCATCGTCATCTGCGCCCATTGCTTGCATGACGAAATCATCATCCAACTCCTCGTTGTCCTCACAATCGCTATCAAGAGCTGCCACAACGTCTGGATCCCAGTCAGGACGAGGCCCGGGCTGCGGGGCCGCCTTGTTCAACATGCCCTCTGGCTCTTCGAATTCACTCGCAAATACCGAACTGGGAAGCGAAAGCAGGTTGCGATTCTTGGATTCCTCCGCAGTTGGTTTTTTCGCTTGGTTCGGGTTCTCCATATACTCCCAGACTACATCATTCTCACGTTTCTTTAGATGCTGCATATAATCGTAGTCGTCATCAAAGTGGATCCCAAACTTCTTAAGTTCCTCTTGACGTTTCGCTGGATCTGTCGGCGCTTCATTTTGTGCTTTGCCTTGCGACTGACGAGCACCAGCCTCCAAGAGCACACGCTGTGGAGCTGTTTCATCGGTAACCAACGGATCGTGTTGACTGCGATGCACCAAGTGAAATGTGACGGCCTTCTTGCGGTCTATATATGGTTTCTTACCTTTCACCTACAATTTAAATTTGCTTAAAATTTGCCTATTATTTATTAAACCCTGTATATTTTACCATTTTTAGTCTGCTTCTGATGCTATTTGTTTTTAAAGTTGATATTTGCGGATTTGTATAAATGTCGTCTACCAAAACACATGTGCATTAGAGGTGCGCAATAAACTATAGAGATGTGTCTTTTCGTTCTAAAAAAAGTTCAAGTGAACGAGCTATTGAAATGAGCGACTGAACTTATATAGTCATTTATGAACGATACATCGAAAAATTCAATTAGCGCATTGTAGTTTTCTGTGTATTGTTTCTTGAAAATTTCGAATTTGCCTTTGTATTTTGCTAGCGAGGGAAGAGTAGTCTAGCAGCTGACTGTGACAACTGAAAATTATGTGAGAGAGCTATCGATATTATCGCAAACTTTCGGGCTAACATTTATATAGGCAAGTGCGTGCTTATCGAATGAGCTTCCACTAAGTAGTCGGATACAGTTGCTCATCGTAGTAACATTAAAGAATGTAGTTCAGTAGCTCAATTTATGATGAGTAATGGGCATAATTATTTTGACATTGGTGGGATTCCTAAAACAGATTCAGATTTGGTTTCGTTACAGATTTGATTTTGCCGATCAGCTGTTCACAGTTGCTCCATACACTATGTCTAGTGTTGCCAGGTTAATTTAAAAAATTATACGGAAAGTGTGGTAACCCCAAGTGTTTTCACGAAATCAGGTTAGAGGCTGATTTCGTTTTGATTTCATTTCGATAACATGTGATACCATGCATTTCGATAACATTATTTAGCCACACTTGCTGTTGGCTTACATATTGTGGTAATTTTAATTTGGAGTATGTTGAAAGTTTCTTGCATTACGAGAATGGATAATTTAATAACTATATATTTAATGCAGAAAAATTACCAAAGATGTTCCAGATGATTATGACAGTTAAGAAAGGGCTATGACAATTGCACGAAAATAGCTTAAAAAGACGCAAATAAAAAAGGAGCTGTTAGTGTGTAAAACTGCAGCTACAACTTTATAAACAATATGTATTATTCTTATTATACTATTCTGCAACCAAAGTCTTAGTAAAAAGTCATAGAAAAACAGATTTCACATTTTCAGTCGTCAATTTCTGTTTCGCCGCCATTTTTTTAAATTCTCAAAATCAAAATCAAATTAGGGTGCAAAAAGGATCGTTCCTGAAACTGATTCAGATTTGCTTAAACCAAATCGAAATCAAATCCGAATCTGTTTCAGGAATCCCACTATTACATCATTTCCATTTTGGCATTAATGGAAAGGTTATTTGAATTCCGTTTGAATGATACAAAACTTTTCTTAACGCATGAAGTATTTATTGAAATTTTCGAATTTTTTGAAAGTGTCCTTTGATTTTTTCTGGGGACTTAACCAAAAAATGTTTTAATATAGTTACTCCAAGCAATCCAAATAGTGACTCCAAAAATATTTTTTTTTAAATCTCTTCGCTAATTTTTTTGTGATTATGATTTTTTTGACTAAATAATATAAAACTTCTTTTCAATAGTAATATTAAATAAATTAAATTGAATATATGCGAAAAGCATGCATAACTATGAAATTACATATCCCACAAAAAAAACCTCTAAACGAGGTAAAAGTCTAGTGACGAAAGCAATTTCCAGCCCCAAAATTTCTGATATCCAATTTTTTGACGAACAAAATTGAGTTTAATATAAAAATTTTAAATAAAAATATAAATTAATAAAAAAAAAAAATTGGCCTTGTGCACTGTGCGCAAAAAGGGTGAGCTTCTTTGTACATAAAAATTACTTTTTGCGCAGTGCCGAATGCCAATTATTTTTTTTTATTAATTTATATTTTAATTTAAAATTTTTAAGTTTAAAAGTTTAAAGGTACGCCTAAAAGCCCTCAAGCACACCTTTCCAATGATACCCAGAACATATCTTTAGCTTCTATGGTATGGAAACTGGTGAGGTTTCAAATTTAGCGGGAATTAGCGATTTCCCGCTAAGCTAGCGGGAAATTGAAAAAGTCGTAAAACAAACATTTCTAGATTTTCAAAAATGAACAAATCCCCATCATAACATCTACGCTTTTTTAGCGCTTTGATACAACAGACAAACAGACAAACAAAGAAACTAATTTTTCACTTCATTTTTAGTATTCTACCAAAATTTTCAAATTTATTTATCTTTTGAACCATTATCAGATTTGGTCATCAAGTATCACGCGTATTTTTGATAAAATTTTTAAAAATAAAAAATTTTACGTAAAAGCCCCAACGGCTCCATAAGCTGCGATCTATAATTTTTCCCCTCCCACTTACACCCCCGTATCTCATGACCCAGGTGATTGCAAAAGTTTTAGTATGCCATTTTGTAAGTTAGAACTAAACCTTTCGATCGGTATATAACTCGATCTGATCGGACAGTCGTAGCAAATTTTCCAACTTAGCTGTATATAGTTGTTAGTCGCCTTTCGTGCTGCTTTCGTCAATAACGCGAACTGCCGTCCGCAGTGACTGGGTAACATTTGTTTTGTTTTTATACCCTGTGCCCATTAAAAATGGGCAAAAAGGGTATAATGTGTTTGGCAGAATGTATGTAACAGGCTGAAGGGGGCGTGGCAGACCCCCAAAAGTATATATATTCCTGATCAGGATCAACAGGCGAGTCGATTGAGCCATGTCCGTCTGTCTGTCCGTCCGTCCGTCCGTCCGTCCGTCCGGATGTTTGAACGCGTCGATCTCAGAAACCATAAGATCTAGAGACTTCAAACTTAATATGTAGGCTCATGGATACCATAGGCAATCAATTTGTTTTAAAATTTGATGCCACGCCCCCTTCGCCCACAAATCGCAAAAAACGATTTACATCGCAGTTTTAAAGATTGATCTCTTTAACTGAACAAGCAATTAAAGTAAGCCATTAAAACCCTGAAAGTTTCAAAGCGATTGGCCAAAAAGAAGAATTTCGAAACTAGTTTAATCAAAATTACATTTGCAAATTAACGTCAACAACGGCATGCATACGTTTATGTCAAGGCGCCACAAAGACAGTACGAAATAGTGCCATTTTCTTTTTGGGTACCGAAAGAATCGAGCGATAAGCAAGTATTATCATTGATTATCATTTAGTATATAAAACTATAAATTAATTAAAATATAATTATGTTAAATATTACTATGTATTTTTGCAAGCAAAATTCCTAAACGTCACAATTTCAAGATAGTCGGCGAAGCTGATTGATGTGATGAAATTGCATGAGAGTAAAAGCGACATTTGCAGCACTACTTTTGCATCATTGTCGAGCACTGAAAGCTCTAAATAAATTCAAATAAACCGATTCCTCACACATAAAAAGTAATGTAATTTAACTTGGCTTTGTACATCTACCTTTTGTTTAATTCGTTGTATATCATAAGCTGCCATGGAACATATCGAAATCAACCTCAGTGTGAGGACCTGGGCACAGGGTATCCTACTGTCGAGCGTGCTCGACTGTAACCGCTTACTTGTTTTTTTTTTGTTTGGCTTATGAATAGTTGATTTGGTTAAACAGCACGCATCAACTTTGTTTTGCTTATGGGTCGATAGCAAAAATACCAAAATTTTTGCCCGGGCCCGGCCCGGAATCATAATACAGAATCAAAAAAAAATTTTTTTTCTCTTTATTCCTTTCCATTTCTTCAATATTATGCAACATAAACATTTTTATACCCTGAGCCCATTAAAAATTGGCAAAAAAGGGTATATGTGTTTGCCGAATGTATTAACAGGCAGAAGGAGGCGTGGCAGACCCCAAAAAGTTAATCTTGATCAGATCAACAGCCGAGTCGATTACCCTGTCCGTCTGTTTGAACGCGTCGATCTCAGAAACTATAAAAGCTAGAGACTCAAACTTGGTATGTAGGTTCCTGGATACCATACGCAGATCATTTGTTTTTATTTTTGATCGAACCACTATATCATATAGCTGCCATAGGAACGATACATCAAATTGAAGTTTTAGTATGAAAAGTTTTGTGTTTGTTTAGATATTAGAACCAACTGATAGATTATTATCGGACTGGTTTATACATCCTGACCAAATTTGGTTAAAATCGGTTTGCTATATCACATAGCTGCCATAGGAACGATCATCGAAAATAAGTTCAATTAAGAAAGTTTTTTGTTTTTTAGATATCTTAACCATACTGATAGAATATGATTAATGTTGGTTTTGTACATTCTGACCAGATTTGGTTGAAATCGGCTTAATAAATCATATAGCTGCCATAGAAACAATTGGTCGAAAATAAACTTTTATTGAAGAGTACCTGGGCTCAGGATATCCTATTGTCGAGCGTGCTCGACTGTCACCATCCACTTGTTTCTTTTTTCATTAATTTTTGCATTCCTGCCAAGTCAACAAGAATGACCCTAGTACAAAAAAGTGCGGAAACTGCGGTGGAAATCACACAGCTAATTACAGAGGCTGTCCAGTGTACAAGGAACTAAAAAGCCGCATCCGACGTGTACCAACAGCACGCCATCCGCACCTGTCAGGTGCAACTATAGCTTCCCAAACTACACCCGACGTCTTCTTCGCCAAAGCAGCCAGGTCCTCATTTGATCCCGCAAACACTGTCAACGGCATATCTTTCGCTAATGCTTTAAAATCTGGCCTTCAAAAATCAACTCCCTCAGCAGCGCCCCCAAGGGTAATAGAAGAAGATTCGAGTATGGGTAACGCTCAGCAGCCCATGCAGCAGTCACAAAGCTCTATTGAAGCGATAATTTTCACCCTACAACAATATATGGAGTTCATGTCGTTTATGAGATCAACTACGCAAAATCTTATGCAAAATCAAAACACCTTGATACAGATGCTTACATCTCAACAATCCAAATAATCAATGGCGCCTCTACGAATATCTATGTGGAACGCCAACGGTGTTTCACGGCATAAACTTGAACTTACCCAATTCCTACACGACAATCACATTGATGTAATGCTGCTTTCTGAGACGCACCTTACTAACAAATACAACTTTCAAATACGTGGATACGTATTCTACGGCACAAATCATCCGGATGGAAAAGCACATGGTGGAACCGGTATTCTAATAAGAAACCGCATCAAACACGAGTTCCACAAAAGGTTTGCGACAAACTATCTACAAGCCACATCTATTATTGTACAATCGGACATCCGCAATCTTACTATAGCCGCTGTATATTGTCCTCCCCGCTTTACAATCTCTGAAGATCAATTCATGCAATTCTACAATTCACTGGGACAGCGATTTATAGCAGCAGGAGACTATAATGCGAAACACTGGGGTTCTCGCCTTGTGACCGCAAAAGGAAGGCAGCTATACAACGCAATCATAAAGCCAAGCAACAAACTCAACTATGTTTCACCGGGTAGTCCTACATACTGGCCAGCAGACCCCAACAAACAACCAGACTTAATAGATTTTGCTGTGACAAAAAACATCCCACGCAATCTGATAAGCGCCGTAGCACTTCCGGATCTTTCATCCGACCACTCCCCCGTGTTATTAAATCTACTCCAATCCCCGGAATATGTGGAATATTCTAATAGACTCACAACACACAGAACCAACTGGCTCAAGTACAAGAAATACGTTAGCTCTCACCTCGATCTTGCTCCGCAGTTCAACATCGAAGCGGACATCGACTGCTCTGCTGACTTATTAGAATCAGTACTTGTTGCAGCAGCTAAGATCTCTACTCCACAACGCGCGCATGTGCAGACGAATAAACGTAAAACTAATCTTCAAATAGAACAACTTGTTCTGGAAAAGCGACGATTGCGACGTGAATGGCAGTCTCACCGGTCGCCATCTACAAAACAACGCTTTAAAGATGCTTCACGCAGGCTCAGCAAAGCTCTTAAGCATGAAGAAGCAGATGCCCAACGCCGCTACATAGAGCAATTATCACCAACCAGTACCAAGCATCCTTTGTGGAGGGCTCACCCTACACTCAGTGCGCCGATCGAAACGGTAACGCCTATAAGAAACTCCTCAGGCTGTTGGGCCCGTAGCGACAAAGACAGAGCTAACACATTTGCTTCTCACCTACGTCATGTATTCCAACCAAACCCCGCAACAAATTCGTTTCTACTATCATCCTGTGTATCTGATAGTCCTGGCGAGCCTGAACCACCTGAATTTCGTCCAAATGAAATTGTAAAAGTCATAAAAGAACAGATGAAACCAAAGAAAGCTCCAGGCTGCGATCTAATAACTCAAGAAATGATCATTGAACTTCCAAACTGTGCTATTTCCCTCATCTGTAAACTTTTTAACGCGATTACAACCATCGGCTACTTCCCAAAAAAATGGAAGAAATCAGTCATTATAATGATTCCCAAACCAGGAAAAGACCATGCAATACCATCATCGTACAGACCAATTAGCCTACTACCGTGCTTGTCTAAGCTTTTTGAAAAATGCCTGTTGACGCGCATAATTCCTCATCTGAGAAGACACAACACAATCCCAACACATCAATTTGGCTTCCGAGAAAAGCATGGAACCATCGAGCAAGTTAACCGAATTACATCAGAAATACGTACAGCATACGAACATCGGGAATACTGCAGCGCAATATTCCTCGACGTCTCCCAGGCCTTCGATCGAGTGTGGCTTGAAGGTCTCATGCATAAAATCAAATCGACGCTCCCAGTGTACACTCATAAGCTTCTCGAGTCGTACCTCTACAATAGAGTCTTCGCAGTGAGATGCAACACCACTACATCTGATGATCATATTATAGAAGCTGGAGTTCCCCAGGGAAGTGTATTGGGACCAACACTATACGTAATTTACACAGCGGACATCCCCATAAACGAGCGGCTAACAACATCTACGTTTGCCGACGACACCGCAATTCTTAGTCGTTCCAGATGCCCCATTGAAGCAACAGCACGTCTATCTGAACATTTGGCGGTAGTAGAGAAATGGCTAGCCGACTGGCGTATTAAAATAAATAACCAAAAGTGTAAACATATCACGTTTACTCTCAACATGCAAACATGTCCTCCGTTAGCACTGTCTAATACGCAACTCCCACAAGCCAAAGAAGTAACGTACCTTGGCGTTCATCTTGATAGGCGGCTTACCTGGCGTCGCCACCTTGAAGCAAAAAAAACGCAGATTAAGCTAAAAGCTAATAACCTCTATTGGCTTTTGAATCCCCGATCTCCTCTCAGCTTAGACTACAAGGTCCTACTCTACAATTCCACCATAAAACCAGTGTGGACCTACGGCTCGCAGCTGTGGACAAACGCGTGCAGTAGCAAATCCCCATCATAACATCTACGCTTTTTTAGCGCTTTGATACAAACAGACAAACAGACAAACAAAGAAACTAATTTTTCACTTCATTTTTAGTATTCTACCAAAATTTTCAAATTTATTTATCTTTTGAACCAGTTATCAGATTTGGGTCATCAAGGTATCGACGCGTATTTTTGATAAGAATTTTTAAAAAATAAAAAATTTTACGTAAAAGCCCCAACGGCTCCATAAGCTGCGATCATATAAATTTTTCCCCTCCCACTTACACCCCCGTATCTCATGACCCAGGTGAATTAGCAAAAGTTTTAGTATGCCATTTTGTAAGTTAGAACTAAACCTTTCGATCGGTATATAACTCGATCTGATCGGACAGTCGTAGCAAATTTTCCAACTTAGCTGTATATAGTTGTTAGTCGCCTTTCGTGCTGCTTTCGTCAATAACGCGAACTGCCGTCCGCAGTGACTGGGTAACATTTGTTTTGTTTTTTTTTTTTTGTTTGGCTTATGAATAGTTGATTTGGTTAAACAGCACGCATCAACTTTGTTTTGCTTATGGGTCGATAGCAAAAATACCAAAAGTTTTGCCCGGGCCCGGCCCGGAATCATAATACAGAATCAAAAAAAAATTTTTTTTCTCTTTATTCCTTTCCATTTCTTCAATATTATGCAACATAAACATTTTTATACCCTGAGCCCATTAAAAATTGGCAAAAAAGGGTATAATGTGTTTGGCCGAATGTATGTAACAGGCAGAAGGAGGCGTGGCAGACCCCAAAAAGTGTATATATTCTTGATCAGGATCAACAGCCGAGTCGATTGAGCCCTGTCCGTCTGTTTGAACGCGTCGATCTCAGAAACTATAAAAGCTAGAGACATCAAACTTGGTATGTAGGTTCCTGGATACCATACGCAGATCAAGTTTGTTTTTATTTTTGGATCGAACCACTATATCATATAGCTGCCATAGGAACGATACATCAAAATTGAAGTTTTAGTATGAAAAGTTTTGTGTTTGTTTAGATATTAGAACCAATCTGATAGATTATGTATCGGAGCTGGTATTATACATCCTGACCAAATTTGGTTAAAATCGGTTTGCTATATCACATAGCTGCCATAGGAACGATGCATCGAAAATGAAGTTCAAGTATAAGAAAGTTTTTTGTTTTTTAGATATCTTAACCATACTGATAGAATATGCATTAATGTTGGTTTTGTACATTCTGACCAGATTTGGTTGAAATCGGCTTAATAAATCATATAGCTGCCATAGAAACAATTGGTCGAAAATAAACTTTTATTGAAGAGTACCTGGGCTCAGGATATCCTATTGTCGAGCGTGCTCGACTGTCACCATCCACTTGTTTCTTTTTTCATTAATTTTTGCATTCCTGCCAAGTCAACAAGAATGACCCTAGTACAAAAAAGTGCGGAAACTGCGGTGGAAATCACACAGCTAATTACAGAGGCTGTCCAGTGTACAAGGAACTAAAAAGCCGCATCCGACGTGTACCAACAGCACGCCATCCGCACCTGTCAGGTGCAACTATAGCTTCCCAAACTACACCCGACGTCTTCTTCGCCAAAGCAGCCAGGTCCTCATTTGATCCCGCAAACACTGTCAACGGCATATCTTTCGCTAATGCTTTAAAATCTGGCCTTCAAAAATCAACTCCCTCAGCAGCGCCCCCAAGGGTAATAGAAGAAGATTCGAGTATGGGTAACGCTCAGCAGCCCATGCAGCAGTCACAAAGCTCTATTGAAGCGATAATTTTCACCCTACAACAAAGTATGATGGAGTTCATGTCGTTTATGAGATCAACTACGCAAAATCTTATGCAAAATCAAAACACCTTGATACAGATGCTTACATCTCAACAATCCAAATAATCAATGGCGCCTCTACGAATATCTATGTGGAACGCCAACGGTGTTTCACGGCATAAACTTGAACTTACCCAATTCCTACACGACAATCACATTGATGTAATGCTGCTTTCTGAGACGCACCTTACTAACAAATACAACTTTCAAATACGTGGATACGTATTCTACGGCACAAATCATCCGGATGGAAAAGCACATGGTGGAACCGGTATTCTAATAAGAAACCGCATCAAACACGAGTTCCACAAAAGGTTTGCGACAAACTATCTACAAGCCACATCTATTATTGTACAATCGGACATCCGCAATCTTACTATAGCCGCTGTATATTGTCCTCCCCGCTTTACAATCTCTGAAGATCAATTCATGCAATTCTACAATTCACTGGGACAGCGATTTATAGCAGCAGGAGACTATAATGCGAAACACCCGCACTGGGGTTCTCGCCTTGTGACCGCAAAAGGAAGGCAGCTATACAACGCAATCATAAAGCCAAGCAACAAACTCAACTATGTTTCACCGGGTAGTCCTACATACTGGCCAGCAGACCCCAACAAACAACCAGACTTAATAGATTTTGCTGTGACAAAAAACATCCCACGCAATCTGATAAGCGCCGTAGCACTTCCGGATCTTTCATCCGACCACTCCCCCGTGTTATTAAATCTACTCCAATCCCCGGAATATGTGGAATATTCTAATAGACTCACAACACACAGAACCAACTGGCTCAAGTACAAGAAATACGTTAGCTCTCACCTCGATCTTGCTCCGCAGTTCAACATCGAAGCGGACATCGACTGCTCTGCTGACTTATTAGAATCAGTACTTGTTGCAGCAGCTAAGATCTCTACTCCACAACGCGCGCATGTGCAGACGAATAAACGTAAAACTAATCTTCAAATAGAACAACTTGTTCTGGAAAAGCGACGATTGCGACGTGAATGGCAGTCTCACCGGTCGCCATCTACAAAACAACGCTTTAAAGATGCTTCACGCAGGCTCAGCAAAGCTCTTAAGCATGAAGAAGCAGATGCCCAACGCCGCTACATAGAGCAATTATCACCAACCAGTACCAAGCATCCTTTGTGGAGGGCTCACCCTACACTCAGTGCGCCGATCGAAACGGTAACGCCTATAAGAAACTCCTCAGGCTGTTGGGCCCGTAGCGACAAAGACAGAGCTAACACATTTGCTTCTCACCTACGTCATGTATTCCAACCAAACCCCGCAACAAATTCGTTTCTACTATCATCCTGTGTATCTGATAGTCCTGGCGAGCCTGAACCACCTGAATTTCGTCCAAATGAAATTGTAAAAGTCATAAAAGAACAGATGAAACCAAAGAAAGCTCCAGGCTGCGATCTAATAACTCAAGAAATGATCATTGAACTTCCAAACTGTGCTATTTCCCTCATCTGTAAACTTTTCAACGCGATTACAACCATCGGCTACTTCCCAAAAAAATGGAAGAAATCAGTCATTATAATGATTCCCAAACCAGGAAAAGACCATACAATACCATCATCGTACAGACCAATTAGCCTACTACCGTGCTTGTCTAAGCTTTTTGAAAAATGCCTGTTGACGCGCATAATTCCTCATCTGAGAAGACACAACACAATCCCAACACATCAATTTGGCTTCCGAGAAAAGCATGGAACCATCGAGCAAGTTAACCGAATTACATCAGAAATACGTACAGCATACGAACATCGGGAATACTGCAGCGCAATATTCCTCGACGTCTCCCAGGCCTTCGATCGAGTGTGGCTTGAAGGTCTCATGCATAAAATCAAATCGACGCTCCCAGTGTACACTCATAAGCTTCTCGAGTCGTACCTCTACAATAGAGTCTTCGCAGTGAGATGCAACACCACTACATCTGATGATCATATTATAGAAGCTGGAGTTCCCCAGGGAAGTGTATTGGGACCAACACTATACGTAATTTACACAGCGGACATCCCCATAAACGAGCGGCTAACAACATCTACGTTTGCCGACGACACCGCAATTCTTAGTCGTTCCAGATGCCCCATTGAAGCAACAGCACGTCTATCTGAACATTTGGCGGTAGTAGAGAAATGGCTAGCCGACTGGCGTATTAAAATAAATAACCAAAAGTGTAAACATATCACGTTTACTCTCAACATGCAAACATGTCCTCCGTTAGCACTGTCTAATACGCAACTCCCACAAGCCAAAGAAGTAACGTACCTTGGCGTTCATCTTGATAGGCGGCTTACCTGGCGTCGCCACCTTGAAGCAAAAAAAACGCAGATTAAGCTAAAAGCTAATAACCTCTATTGGCTTTTGAATCCCCAATCTCCTCTCAGCTTAGACTACAAGGTCCTACTCTACAATTCCACCATAAAACCAGTGTGGACCTACGGCTCGCAGCTGTGGACAAACGCGTGCAGTAGCAATATTGAAGTCATCCAGCGACCACAATCAAAAATCCTGAGAACTATCACTGGGGCACCATGGTATGTTCGAAACGAGAACATTAATAGAGATTTGAACGTTATATATGTCAAAGATGAGATAGCAAGACAAAAAGCGAGCTACAACATTAAACTATCTTCACACCCAAATCCTCTTGCTCAACGGTTAACTCGGGTTTGCAGTCGAACCCGCCTTAAACGAAACGACCTTCCAGCCCAGCAATAAACCCTTGGGGCACCGTAGATCATATTAAGTCAACATGACTGTTAGTTAAGCTTTAAATATAAGATTTGATAAACTTATTGTAAGTCTCCCTTGGAGAAAATTCAATAAATAAAGGCAAAGTATTAAAAAAAAAAAAAAAAAAAAAAAAAATTTTTGCATTTCTTATATATATATAAAAAATTTAATTTTTTTTTTTTTGTAAAAAAAATGATTTTCCCTCAGTATTTTTTTTTAAATTTAAAACAAAGTTTTAAAATATATATTTTAATGTTTTGTCTAAAATAAAGTTTGTAAATATTTCCCGATGTTAAAAAACATGCTCATTCGCTTTTTTCCAAAATGTTAAAATAGGGATATCAAAGGTAACAAAAGTAGCTAAGTATTGTTATATTTCTGAATCAATAACATTTTTATGTAGTTTTCTTCAGGTTTTGATAATGCTATGCTACTCCGTAGTTTTGTAGTTTTTCTTTTGCTACTGCTCCGACTTTGTATAGAGCAGTAGCAGAGCACATAGCATAATATTCGAATAGCATATGCTATGCTATGCCCTCTACTATGTTTCGTATTGGAGCAGAGAAATAGCAATAGCAAAAAAAAAATCATGATATGCTATTTGTAGTTATAGCAATAGCAAAATTTTGGAGCACAAAAAGTAGCAGAGCAAACAAAATTTTCGACTACTGCTACTGCTATAGTCGTAGGTTTACTTAAACTAATCTCATAGTAGCTTTTGTAGTTGCTCCCCAATGCTCAGAGCATTTGATTTAAATTTTATATAGTATAACAATTAACTAAGTAAACCATTTCTTTATTGATTATAGCATTGGTTTGAACTCTTAAAAAAATGTAAAAATTTGTGAAAATAAAAAAAATGTGAAATTTTAAAAATAATTGTAAATACATGTAAAATATTATATCTTTTTTTGTTATTGCTTTAAAATCAAAATTACTGTTTTTTTGCAGTAATAAGTATCATGGCGCCGAGGAGCGTAAATTTGAATACTGTTAATTATTTTAATGCAAGCGACGACGATAACGTGCAATGTAAGGCCTGCACTTAAAAAGGATCAGTCTTATAATTTAAAAAAACATTTGTTGTTTGGGCGAAGAAACAAATTTTTTAACCTCTGTTGTCACCGCGAAAAAAAATAAGTTGGACTCAGTCAAAATAAAAATTAAGAAAAGAAATGTAATCCGGTCGTACATTGGACTAGTAACAGAGGATAGTATTGCATTTAATGTGTAAAATTCGGAAAATATGAAAAATTTTATAATTTCTATTTGCCAAGGACTATCGGCACTAAATTCACAATAAATAAAAAAAAATGCAAAATATTTTGAAGCACGTGGCAGTTAACATTAGGCTGTAGATAAGCGAACAACTAAGAAATCGCCTAATTTCCTTAAAAATTGATAGCGCAACTCGGCTATGCCGAAATATTTTTGAAATTACAGTACAATTTATGCATAATGATGAAATAACGTCTGTTATTTAGGAAATGACGAAGCTGAAAGAAGCGGCTGCCAGTACATACATTAATTTATCAAGAAAAATACAAGCTGTGTTGGGAAGATACGACATTGAACTGTGCTAAATTGTATCCATAACATCGGACAATGGCGGCAAATATGATAAAGGCGTCAAAAATTTTGCAACAAAGTGATTTTGTTGATGATGACGTAACAGATTTTGGATCCAATAATGGCGAATACGCAAAGAAAGTCGATAGCTTTAAAAAAATTGAAGAATTGAACGTCGGCTAGATACAAATTTGTCGATGCGCTGCTCACACTGCACAGCTCTGCGCATTAGGTATTTCAAAAAAACCGGAAACTAAAAATTTTTACTTCAATGTCGAAATATGACCAAATTTATTCGAAAGCAGTCTAACGGTTATAGAGCTATATTTGAGTTTGAAAAAAAAAAACAGTTACCTCAATTAGATTGCCCTACCCGATGGGGATCTACATTTTAAATGATCGATGCATTGGGTCGTGCTAAAGAGGTACTTTGCAATATCGAAACCATCGAGAACAAAACTGAAGACGAAAATTTTAACGTCAATTTCTCTTTGTGGGACTTTATCGATTGTTACACAGAAATTCTAAGTCCTCTTTAATAAACAATTGTACGTTTCCAGGAAGAGCATTACGGAAATTTCTTTGCTCTTTGGCTTACATACAAGCTTACTTCCAAACAAATTATAGCTAAAAGAATGGACAAAAAAGATTTCAACATACGCTACGGGACACGCAAGAGCAGGAAGCTGTAAAATTTCAGAAGGCATTGTGGGAAAAAATTATGCTTTACAGCCCAAAACCCTCGATTTTGACTAATTCTCCCAGGGAAACACAGAAAAAAATGATTTTGAGCTACTGGACAATTTTAGGATCTGTGATAAAACCAACCACAGAGTCCACAGATGTTTACACAAACATTGAAAACCTTAAGTTGCCATACATGAAGGCGGGTGTAAAAGTATTAAACTTTTGGAAGGACAGGAAATTTAGCGATCCGGAGCTTTATGCATTAAGCAATGTATGCTTTGCAATAGCACCAACTCGTGTGGAAACAAAAGATTCCATCGGGAGCACTACAACACCTTACCCCTGCGGATAGCAGTTCGCGCTAGTGACGAAAGCAGCATTTGTGTTCTGTCGTATACCATTTAAATTAATTAATTGTTTCACCTTATTAAAATAAACCTTAAATGTATTGTATTGTATTGTATTGTATTGTATTGTAAGAAAACCAATTACTCCAGTTTAACAAAAGCTTATAAATGTTTTAGCATAATTTTGTAACTTTAGTTTTTATAATCTCTGCGATCTATGTGCTCATTAGCTTTTCTGAACGTTCAGCTAGTGTAACTCACGGACATGAATTTTTCGCCTCGAAAGTTAGTTATTGGTCCAAGATGTAAATAAAAACAAACCTTTTTAAAAAATAAAAAATATTATTTTAAAAAATTTATTTTTTTTCTTCCCCCCCCCTCTTTTTCAATATAATAATAATTATTTTTTTTTTTTTTTTTTTATTTTTTTATTTTTTAATTTTTTTTTCTTCTTTCTTTTTCCCCTCTTCCTTCTTTTAATTATTTTATTTTTTTTTTTTTTTTTTTTCTTTCTTTTTCTTTCTTTTTTTTCTTTGTCTCCTTTTATTTTTTTTTTCCCCCCCCCCTTCTATCCCCCCCCCCTCCCCCTCCCCCCCCCCTTCCTTTTCCCCTCCCCCTTTTTAAAATCAAAATAAATTTATATTTTTAATATTAAATATTATTTTTCATAAAATCTTCCTCTCTTCCTCCATCTCCCCTCCCCCTTCTTTTAAATATAAATATTTTATTTTATTTTTTTTTTTTTTTAATTTATATTAAAAATTTTTTCTTCTCTTTTTTTTCCCAAATTTCTTTTTTTCCTCCCACTATTCTCCCTCCCTCCTCATAAAATTAATTAATTTTTTTTTTTTTTTTTTTCCTTCCTTTTTTTTTCTTTTCCTTTCTTACTACTATTTTTTTTTTTTTGGGGGGGGCAAAAATATCCTTATGTTTTTTTTTTTTTTCTGACCCGTTCACCTCCGCCCGCGCGCACGACCCACGCTCACCCTCCCTTTCCCGACAGAATATATTTTTTGGGGCCCCCCCCCTCCCCCCGTTACAACCTTTCCCCCAACCCAAACCCTTTTTGCCCATTTTTAATGGGCACAGGGTATAACAATTAAAATTTGCTAAAGCAAACCAGATTACAAAAAGTTTATATTCTGCCTTGCGTTATATAATTCCATGAAAAACTTCTTATCATAATTTTAATAATATAAATAATCTGATAATCCGCAATGATTTTTGCGAAAAAGTTTTATAAGTCGCTATTGACTTCGGATGCCGGTCTAGATGCCTTGCTTCCTGCAATCACAAATTTTTTTGTAGATGCTTACACCTTCACAATTACATTTGATGTGACCACTTTTTTAAGAGTCCAAACCAATGCTATATAGTCAATATAGAAATGGTTTACTTAGTCTTTTTACACTGAGGTCGGTAAGCAAAAAACCCTAGTTAAAGGCAAAATTGTATACACTGAAAAACGGCCGGTAATCTGAAGTCTAAATGTCAAACTCTCAAATTGCCTAACTGTCAAATTGTTTTTATAGCTAAACCAATATAAAATAAATAATTAAAAATGAATGGAATTGATTTTCCCGCACTACCTGCAATTGTTATGAACGCAAACCAAAGCATAATTGAGGCTTTGGGGGCTTGCGAGCATATACAATTAATATTAAACGTAGTAAGTGATGCTATGGAGGAGAGCTCGAGATCAGAATGCAAAGTACGCGAGTATATATATGTATTCATAATCAAAAATGTATCTTGACCAGACGTTTTTTAGGAACGTAACGTCGTATGTGGGAAAAAGACGTGCCCATAATGTCCAACGACCAAGTACGACCAAGTTGAATCACTTCGTGATGAGCTTAATTTCGAGTTCGAGGTAACATGGCCCACCCCGAGATTAGAAGTCGAAGCAATAAAATCTGCTTTGGCGGAAACTTTATGCAAAAATGCAAAGGAATAAAATAAAGTACATTTCAGTTTTATATTTTTTTTTATATTTATTGAACTAGGCGCTCCAATAGCGATGGAGTTGAAGAAACGACAGATGATGAGGCAGTTCTGTCCGGACTGCAATAGGAGTTATTTTCCACGAAAAACTCGTCTGCATTTAAATTCCAAGAGTCCATGTGTTTCTTTATTTGCTCACCTAAAAAAAAATTGATTTTCTTATTCCGCTTAAAAAAAATTATCTGAACAATGTCCTTACCCAGACTTTCTTCAACGACGCATTCCGAATGGACGGCTTTCGAAGTGGCGAACAAATTTAAGTTTACCGTAGTGAACCCAATTTGATGGTGATCCACCTAAAACGCCAACTTCATTCTTTTCTTGTTTAATTTAAATATATTACATTAATAAATTATAATTTTTGAATATACCAATCACTGCGGACGGCAGTTCGCGTTAGGCAGGCCATCCGCAGTCGAATTTGTTTGACGAACGTGTTCGATTCGGCGAAATATTCGTCGTTGGTGGTAGTGTTCGTGTCCAAATTTTGTGTTGCTTGTTTTGTTGGAGAAAAATAGAACTGATTCTATTTTTCGTGTGTTCGATTCAACAATTCGATAGTGGATGGCAATGTTGGCACAAACATCATTTGTCAAAAGTTTTCGTAGCGTAAACAGCACTGTGGCAAGCAAAAAGTAAGGCATACAAAAACAAGAATATGCGAAACAAATCGTGGGACTTATTATTAAATAAATACAAAGAAGTCGATGAAAGTCTTTCATGTGAGCTTATTGCTGCTCTCATTACAGTGTCCTGACGATGAATTTCTGGAGATACCAAATTTAGTAGTGCTTCATAAGTTTTAGTGTCCATTCTAAGAAAGTTCTTAAAATCCACACGAAAAGTTTCTTTAAGCTCTTTTAAAAGATTGGTATTTGAAAATTTTTGGCGTTTTACGTACCACTCTTTCATCCTCATACTGTGCTTCCTTTTTTGCGCTTGCACCCCTTTCTTTTTTTCTTTGAATAAATATGTATCGCCATCAAGGCAATTATTATATTGTTATCAGATGACATGTTTACTCTGTGAAAACTTTCTACAAATGATGTTTGCAAGCAATGTTTGAAATAATTAGTGGGCAAATGTAATTCTTGTTCGACGAACAGACCGTCAGCTGCGATCAGATCGAGTTATATACCGATCGGAAGGTTTAGTCCTAACTTACAAAATGGCATACTAAAACTTTTTCTAACCAACCTGGGTCATGAGATATGGGGGTGTAAGTGGGAGGAAATAAATTTAAATGATTGCAGCTAATGGGGCTGTTGGGACCTTTTGGTAAAATTTTTTATTTTTTAAAAATTTTACTTAAAAATACGCGTCGATTGAAAATTTTAGTAGACTCCTAAAAATGAAGTGAAAAGTTAGTTTCCTTGTTTGTCTGTTTGTCTGTTTGTATCAAAGCGCTAAAAAAGCTTAGATGTTTTTCCATACCATAGAAGCTATAGATATATCATTGAAAAGGTGTGCTTGAGGGCTTTTAGGCGTACCCTTAAACTTTTTTTCTAAAGTACTCAGGTAACATTTTACATGTGAAATAAAGTTTTTAGCTTACCTTTGTGCCCATTTTTGACAAAATGGGCAAAAAGATGTTTATTAAATTAGTGTGTTGTGGCACGTATTTTGGTATGTAAAACATGAGCTTTGAAGGGGGCGTGGCAGATACCGCCTATTAACTGAATCTATACCTTTTTTGATTCAGGAGATATCGTAACCAGGCTGAGTCGATTGATGCCATGTACGTCTAGTCTGATACATCCGTCTAAAGTCTGATCCGTCCGTCCGTCCGGATGTTATGATACGCGTCGATCTCAGAAACCATAAGATCTAGAAAATTCAAACTTAAGTATGAAGAGCTCATTGGATACCATAGGCAGATCGTAAGTTGGATTTAAAGATTATGCGATGCCACGCCCTTAGTCTTACACATCGCATACTAAAGTCGATTTACATGCGCAGTTTCAAAATTATCACTTTAACTGTCAAGGACCGATCGAGCAAAAGTGAAGCCTTAATATAAATAATCTTGAAAGTTTCATGAGATATGGTAACCAAAAGTAAAGAAGATATTTCGAAATTAGTTTTATATTCATATTTTGTTCAAAGTTACTTTCAAATCGGACAACTATAACATATAGCTGTCATAGGACCGATTGGGCAAAAATCGAGTCTTAGTATAAAAAACTTTTTAGTTTTATGAGATATCGTGCAAGCGAGACGATTGAATATGCATTAAACTTGGTTTATTGCAAGGCGCTGTCACAAAGATAGTACAAATAGGAGCCATTATATCATATGGGTACTCGTAGAACCGAATCGAGCGATAAGTCAAATCGTATTATGAAAATCATTGATGTATCATTAGATATCGTATATAAACCTGATAAAATATAGCATTAAGATATAACTTAATGTTAATATATTACTATGTATTTTTGCATGGCAAGTACAGGGTCCTAATCGACTGTCACAGTTTCTCAACTGATAGCACCGGCCCACCAGTTTGGATTTGAATTGTGCATAATTATTGCTGATGAGTAAAAGCGATTACACTATGCAACAGCCTACAAGTTACAAGAACCAAACCCACTTGTCGATACACTGAAAGCATGCTAAAAATATAATTTCAATTATATAATATTTTCGATTCCTCACGCATATATCAGAATCAGTACTTACATATAGTATTTGCATCTGGCTGTGGCTATTGTACATTCTGACCAAATTTTGTTTGAATTCGGTCTGCATATATCATAAAGCTGCCATAGGAACAATTGATCGAAAATCAACCTTCAGTGTAGAGAGACCTGGGCACAGGGTATCCAACTGTCGAGCGTGCTCGACTGTAACCGCCTACTAGTTTACATAGATTTGGGGCCAAAACCGACAAAAACCATTTTTTTTTTATGGTGAGATATTTTTTTTTAGAATTTTTCAAATATCTGGCTTTTTTTATTACTTTTTTTTAGAGGTGCGACCACATTAGTAATCATTACTCGAGAATGCCAAAACCGATTTATCAAAGCTTTACTTTATCTAAAAGCTAATGAATATATCTATATTGATTTTCGACCGATCGTTCCTATGGCAGCTAAATGATATTTTAGACCGATTCTAACCAAATTTGGTGAGGATGTACAATACCAGACCAGATGCAAATTCTATAAGTCTGGTTCTGATATCTCAACAAAAAAAAAAATTGTATATACTAAAACTTCATTTTCGATGTACCGTTCACGGATTTAAACCAACTTTGGTCATAATGTGTCAAACAATAACAAATTCAAATTCTGTGAGTTTGGTTGGGATCACTCAAAAAACACAAAAGATTTTCGCACCACAACGAAGTCAAAAAAGTCGACAAAAACATGCCTCGACACAAAATAATATCATATCGCCGTCCTACCATAGATTTTAATGAATCATATCTTAAACAACGCGTAATTACAGCAGCTACGCAAATAAAATAGATAATAAAATTTAAAAAAATTGTTTCGACTTTTCCTCGCATTTTTAAGTGAAAAAAGCTAAGAAAAAATCATAATTTTCTTAATTCAAAAATTGATATCTCTTAAACTACTCTTAAACTAAGACTGTGTGTAAATGAAATATAGATATATTCATTAGCTTTTAGATAAAGTAAAGCTTTGATAAATCGGTTTTGGCATTTTCGTGTAATGATGACAAATGTGGGCGCATCTCTGAATAAAAGTATTAAAAAAAAACCAAATTTTAAAAAATTCTAATAAAAAACCTCATCATAAAAAAAAAATGTTTTCGCCGGTTTTGGCTCCAAATCTATCCAAAAAAAAGTGGGTTTGGTTCTTGAAATTTGGAAAAGTTTCGATTTTGTTGCTTAGTGTTATTATGACGCCCTTAATGATACGGGCTCGCGTAAAAGCCTTTATTTTTGACCCCAACTGTCAAGTTTTTGTATGGTAAAGACCTTCTTAAGGGCTCTATACCGGCTTTTTTCGTAACGGAGATATACCGGCCTCTTTGTAAAAAGATTATTAGTTAATTGTAATACTATATAAAATTTAAATCAAATACTCCGACAGAATACTCATAGCTACGGTAGCAACTACGAGAGCAACTACGGAAGCATATTGGAGAGAAATTACAAAAACTACTATGAGAGTAGGTTAAGTAAGGCTACGACTGTAGCAGTAGCAGTAGTTGAAAATTTTGTTTGCTCTGCCACTTTTTGTGCTCCAAATTTTTGCTTTTGCTATAACTACAAATAGCATATCATGATTTTTTTTGCTATTGCTATTTCTCTGCCTCAATACGAAACATAGTTGAGAGCAAAGCACAGCATATGTTATTCAAATATAATGTTATGTGCTCTGCTACTGCTCTAAACAAAGTCAGAGCAAGTAGCAATAGCATAGCAATTTTGTACTGCTCCTGCTGCAATGGAGTAGTTAAGGCAAACCCTGCTCGTTGTCTTTCTTGGAAACAGCCAGACAAACTTCGTAAGCCCATCCACTATTGCAAATATATACTTATATTTCGTCCATCGGGCCTAAATGGTCAACAGGCAGCGTGTGCTGCCGCTGATCTGCTTTCTCTATATAGGGTAGGTATCCTTCCTTTTTTCCAAGCTTCCAATTGTTAATTACTTGCATTACCCTCTCTTTCAAATGAGATATCCAATAAGCCTGCCTCACAACAAGCACCGTTTTCTGCAGGGCGAAGTGACCCACACTGTGAGCCTCAACTATAATGCATTTTTCCATCAGCTTTGGTACCACCACAAGATCATTACCGCCGACCTCTTTATACATTAAGCCTGCTTATAATTTGAATCTTTCATAAGGCCGGTTTTTTAATATTTTAGCTACAGCCCTTATCATTTCATCCTTCTCTTGCGTTTTCTTAATGCGATCTGTCACCTCCTACGTCACTACGAGGGTAACCCTAAAAGTTTCCGGAATCGACCACTAGGGGGCATTTGCTAGCGGCGTCATTATTATTTTCGTAAAGTTTCACATCTTTTAAGGTAAACACCATTGACAGATCACAAATTAGTCAAGTAGTTTCGTTTTTACAGCGTTTTAAAAAAACCATTTCACAGGAGCATTTTCAAATTTTCGGTCAAATTATGCGGGATCCAACGACTGCAAATCTTCTTCACGCCTAAATGTTCATGTAAGATCGTTTGTATTTGACTTTTGCAAATGCCCATTGCTACCTCTATCTCACGGTATGTCACATGCCGATCTGCCTCAATCATTTCTCTCACAGCATCGATGTTTGCTGAAACAAGAACAGTTGATGGACGACCTTCACGAAATTCGTCACTGAGGCTAACACGTCCACGCTTGAATTCTGAGAACCAATCGTATACGGTGGTTTTGGATGGCGCTTCATCACCAAAAGCAGAATGAAGCCGATCGATGCACTGCTTTTGAGTTAGGCAACATTTAAAATCGTAAAAAATCATCGCACGAAAGTTTACACGAGAAATTTCCATTTTTTCTCAAAATTGATTTTTTTTAAAACGCTGTAAAAACGAAACTACTTGACGAATTTGTGATCTGTCAAAGGTGTTTACCTTAAAAGATGTGAAACTTTACGAAAATAATAATGACGCCGCTAGCAAATGCCCCTTAGTGGTCGATTCCGGAAACTTTTAGGGTTACTCTCGTACTACGTTACTACTTTGAATATACCGACTAAGACAGTCTACATGCTTCTACTTGTCCCCCGCACGATGATCCGACTCACATTGAAAATCCTGAAAGTATACTACCGATTCTGCTACATCCCGCGGCTCGTCTTGATCGTTTGCTGAAACGCTAAGCAATCTGTTACTAATTTAAACTTCACCCCTTGCACTTATCGTCTGAATTTCTTTAGAGCCAAGTACACCGATTTTGCCTCCAAAACATATCTATGCAAACAAGTCTCAGCCTCCGATGTTTTCTAGCTCCAGAGCATAACCGGGTGTAGTTTTTCGTCTGACCATTGCAGAATTGTTTGTAATGTATGAACCTCTGTTTTCGCATCTCTGTTGTACAATTTTTAATACTACTTCACTTGTCAACGCCTTTTTCAGCTGATTAAACGTTTCAATTTGCAAAACGTCTATCTTTTATATAATTTCCCAAAAAATTATTTTCATTCTGTAAAATGCGACATTCTGTCCCCTTAATCCTTAAATCATAATTAGCTGCTTACTCTAAAACCAACTTCTATTTTCAATGCCCTTAATAGCCGACTTAGAGTGTACTATAATATCGTCCATATATATATTGAGTACGTCCTTGTTCATCAGTTTTGAAACACGTAATTAACATAACAAATAAACACCGCCGCAGAGTTTCAAAAACCAAAAGGCGCCCTATTTGGTTACTAATCCTGCATACTTTTTACTACCCTCAATCGGGACGTGAAAAACGCATTTTCCAAATCCATAAGTGTGAACCATTTGACTTCCTGCAGCTTATCCAAAACGTTCTCTACCATCGGAACGGGAAAACAGTTCATCTAAACCATTGAATTCAGTTTTCTAAAATCCACACAGATTCGGCGATTGCCATCTTTCTTAACGACCAAAACCAATCTACTTGCGTAACTCGACGTTGACTCTCTTATTATCCCTGCCTCCAACCACTCAATGATCTGCTTATTAACATACTTCTCCTCTGTGATATCAAGACGTTTTGGAGCCTGACGGAACGGAGCTATTTCTCCATCTGGCATGATTTTCATTGCTATTGGACACTCCGCTGGCGCCCAACTAGGCTTAGCTCCTTCACTGCATTGTTGTACTGATAAGCAATACTGAAAATGCCTTTCATCTCTTTCCCTTCTTCAGTTCTGCCTTCCAACTCAAAAACAATGGGGGTATTTTGCGCTATTAAACAATCCTATGTGCCGGATCGCATACCCTACGATACACACATTCCGGCCAACAAGCGTCACAACTCTTTCCTTGCCTTTGCTGCTGCCGAATCTGTGGGAATTGGCACAACCCTGAACATCATGATATGTGTCAAATCGAAAAACCGGACTGGACACAGGTCATGTCCTATGCAGCGGCTATCTACAAGTATTTTGAGACGTAAATCGCAACTGCAGCAACTAAAAAGCTTAATTTTTTTTAAACCCAAACCCATTTCGAGCCCAAGTCGATTGAGCCATGTCTGTCTGTCTGTCTGTCCGTCCGTCTGTTTGAACGCTTCGATCTCAGAAACTATTAAAGCTAGAGACTTCAAACTTGGTATGTAGGTTCCTGAATACCATAGGTAGATCAGGTTTGTCAAGTTTATATTTTTGGATCGGACCACTATATCGAAAATGAAGTCTTAGTATGAAAAAGTTTTTTTTGTTTGTTGAGATATCAGAACCAAATTGATACATAATGCATCTGGGCTGGTATTATACATTCTGATCAAATTTGGTTAAAATCGGTTTATTTTTAGACAACATATTAACATTGAATTAACTTTAATATGATACTCTAAGAGTCATTTGTTGTCTCTAAGCAATAAAAAGTTGGTTGCGACAATTTCTCGAAGTTAGCTGATCGAAAAATGCGCTTTATGTCGTTCACTATATTATGCAGTGCAAAAAAAAGCATTTGGCAATTCGTCACAAGTAAATTTAAATCGTACAACTAATTTCAGGGAAAAGATAGTAAAACGGGAGAACCTTTCGGAACGAGTTACAAACATAACTGAGGCTGTCTGAATTTACAGCCCGTTCAAGACTACTTTAGTGACATTCTGGCGATGACAGAAAAATCATAGCTTATACTAAAACACAAGTTATACAACACTGAATGTAGTGTCACAACAAGCATATTCAGCGAGCATTTTCGCTCGATAAAATTTATTGTTTTCTACAAACACCGATCGGATTATTGTATAATCCCACAAAAAAACCTCTACATGAGGTAAAAGTCTAGTGACAAAAGCATATTCCAGCCCCAAACTTTCTGGTATCCAATTTTGTGACGAACAAAATAAAGTTTATTATAAAAATTTTAGAATTATAAAAACACGAATATTGGTATGTAGGCTTTTGCCCAATGTGCCAAATGCTTACCTATTTTTATTTTTAAATATGATTATAATATTTTTATAATTTTCATATTAAATTTTTTTTTGTTCATCACAGATCTAGCCCTTCGTCACTAGAATTTTACCTGGTGAAAATGTTATTTTTGGAAGATATCAGAAATTTGTATGTTTCCAATGTGGCTGCTTGTTATTTCATTGATATTAAAAAAACAGTTGTAGAAAGACCCCAACAATTTAATTTTTTTAACTTACTATATACGAGGGTAACCCTAAATGTTTCCGGAATCGACCCCCGAACGCTGCAAAAAAAAATATATATATTTTTGGCAACACTGGTTATTAATGCAACCACTAAGCAAATAACCTATAGAGAAGTCATCCCATACAACTGAAAGTGTCTCAGCTAAAAGCATGACGGGGCGTCCACTAATTAATTTTTCGGTGGACGTGTGATTTGAGGGAAATTTATTTTGGGTTTCGATTCAGTTGGCGGTAAATGTCTATTATATGACGTCACTTTGACGTCATGCGATGCCAGGATGTTTACCAACCAACAACTTGGGCTAGCTCTAGTACAGGAGCCATGGTACAAAAGGTAATCTGGGATCAAAGGGATCCAGTGCCTAGACCATGCATAATGGTAGGAAATGTATTAATTATACTATCCTTTCAGAATGTCTCAGCAGGGACTGCGTGTCAATTGCCGTGCAGGTGATTGGGCACCCCCGCACCACCATTGTGGCCTCGGCGTACTTAACCGGAGATGAAGCTTGCCCGCCACCGGAAATTGTCCGGCTGGCAGAACACTGCGTTAAGAGAAGCTTTCCCTAGTCATCGGGTGCGATGCCAACGCTCATCACGAGGTATGGGGTAGCACAAACATATTCAGATATAATTTTGAAATTGGAAATGTCGGACATTTTCAGCCATTCAAGTCTCCAGGCCTAAGGCAGGGAAAAATAATATCACCAACCCCAAGTCCTTTAGACCCATCAGCTTGACATCGTTTTTGCTGAAAACGTTAGAAAAGCTGGTATACTATACTGGTACACCGCACCTTGCGCTCAGTAGTTGACAATAAGGAGGTGGCATTATGTGCCTTCCTGGACATAGAGGGGGCTTTCGACAACACATCCCACGTGGCTGTCCAGGCAGACCTGTCCAGGAGGCGCCTAAATCCAACCACAAGCAGATAAATTTTCTCACTGCGAGGATGTAGAAAAGCCATGGCAACAGTTGAAGACAGCACTGTTACAGTTACAACCACAAACGGATGTCCTCAAGGTGGTGATTTCTCTTCACTAATTTGGAGTCTATTAGTAGACGATTTGCTTAGTAAGCTCGCCAGATATGGAATTCAATGTCAGGACTACGCTAATAACATTGTCATCTTAGCGAGAGGCAAATTCAAAGAAACACTCTGCGACATTGTTCAGTTAGGCCTGAGGATAACGAGCGACTGGTGTGGTGAGGTGGGCCTCAATCTCAACCCTGCCAAAACAGTCAATCGTATCCTTCACTAAAATATACAAGCTACAGTAAATGAGACGAATTAGGCTTGCAAATAGCATAATAGAAACAAGCAGGGAGGTAAAATACCTACACACAGAAAAATATGTCATCCTAATATTAGGTACGATCGTACTAGAATTTATACCATTTTATTCTTAAAATTTTAAGATTGCTGTGTACTAAAAATCTTGAATTAAGTATAAATCGATCTTAAATTTAAAATTCTTACTTCACATTCTTATGGCAGCTATCCGAAGTAGTAGACCGATTTTAACCAAACTTAGAACAAATCAAACCATGGCAAATATATAATCCGTGAGTCTCGTAAAGTTACCTCCAGAAACAACTGAGTAATTTGTACTAAGCGAGTTTAAGATTATTTTTATTTAAAATTGTTTTTTTCAAGATGAAATGGACGTTAAAAGGAAGAACGTTTCGTTCTAAAAAGTAGGTTTTGGGATATTCCTTTTTCATTGTCGAGCCTTAGAATTCTCAACTGGATCTAGTGACGCAAATATGACGTAAAACCAAGAAAATACACCATTATATAATGGTATTTAATTTAGGTATTTTACTTAATTTTAGTACACATACTAGTGTATGTTTTAAGATTAAAATTAATTAATAATGACACTGTTTTGTACTAGAAACAAGTACATTTTGGGTTGAGTTCAAGATTTTCAATTTTTTCAGACTTAAATTAAACCCAAAACGTACTTAAAGTATCCCCGAAAAATCTCATTTTTAGATTTCCTTACTTGCGAAAACCGAACTTGAAATAAGATTTTTGTTCTCAACTTTAGAAATTGCGAACTTAGACAGCTTTTGAGATCGTTTGCACTTGAAAATGGCCTGTTTAAATACGGAAATTTTGATAATCTTTGATGGTAGATTAAACTTCAGCTCACATATACAAAAAGAGACAGCAAAGTGCTTAAGGCTTTGAAAGAAATTTGAAGCAATTTGATATTCCTCATTATCATTCAATTTTTATGGATCAAGCGCAAGGATATCAATTTGAAGCTCAAAGCTGGAAATAAGATGTTTCGTTTTGTATGACAAAAAATCAGATAAGCTGTACTTTATAATATTTTCAGCTCGGTACCCAAAAAATGGGTACTAGCCTTAAAGATTCTAGACAATTATGGAACACTTCTTTGAAGACCTTTATCTCCGAAACTATAACAGTTAGGCAAACCAAATTTGGTGACAATACTCCGAGGATGCTGACCTATATCAACTTTATTTTAAAATTTGGCCCCGTCCACGTAAATGATATAAAATCTAATAAGAAGAGCAATTTTAAAGCTACATCCTTGAGATTTGGCACACATGATGGGAGGACGACTTCTGAGTGTGGTGGAAATTTAATCGAGATCGGCTAATAAACAGAGATGATATTTGAAGAAATATGATATCTGGAAGACATATAATCACCTGGATCTCAGAGACTATAAGTGCTAGAGCTATCGAATTCGGTGACAATATTGCTATGTTGCGCGCGCAGATCGAGTTCGCATTGGAATTACGCCACGTCCCCCAATTTTCCTGTAATCGAGAAAAAACTAAAATATCCAATTACAAGGCCAATTTAATTTAAATTCGGCACACGTATAGATAACCATATTTGTGATGAATGCTGAAAATTTTATTGCGATTGGAAAACAATACTCAAAGTCTGGAGGTGTGGGAGTAACAGCACGTACACATGTTAGGTTAATGTTATAATAACATAATATAATTTTAGCTATACATGTTACCAACAAAAAGCACAACAAAACCTCAGCTAAAACAACAACAACGCATTGCGTTAAACACAATGACGCGTTCGAAGCGTAAAAAGGAATTGGAATTACAATTGGCCAATAGCAAAGTGTTGCGTAACGATAAGATCATTAGGAATTCAACAACAAAAATTAAACGGAAATATGTGAGGAAACTTGTGTCCGATGGTGGCAAAAAGGAAATGATGATGACACGTCTAAGAAATAATCGTGCAGCTGGCGTTGATCTTGACCAGCTCAATGGCCACAAGCTCAAGGCCAACAAAAATAAAGGCAACAACAACAACAGCAAGGCGAATACAACACCATAGCAACAGTTGTTTTTAGAGGAATATCGCTATAAGTTGGCCTTAAAAATACCGCAACGTTTAATTTCCATCAACAAGTTGAACAAGTTGCCACATGTGGCAGCTTCATTGCCGGATCTGGAGTGTGGTCGCGATCGCAGTCAGGAGTTGGCCTGCTTTAAGCCAGGACGTGGACGCAAGCCGCGTGCCAAGCTGCAACAGTTGCAGCAGCAACAATTGAAGTTGCAACAACAGCAGCAGCAGCAACAACAACAGTTGCAACAAAAGCTTACACCCAAATCTATTATTGATGTGCTGCATCGTCGTGTCACTAGCAATGGTGGTGGTGCAACTGGCAACAGCATTACTACCACCAACACAACCACCAAAATACAACTTGCCGCACATGTGGCAAGTGGCAACTGTGCCGCCAGTTTGCATACGTACAGTGAAACCTCACAGACCAGCGCCTCCAATTCTCTGTACGAGCAGGCAACACAGGATTTCAACAGCAGTGCACCACCAACTGTGCCACTGGATGATGCCACAGGCAGACGGCATTTTAGCATCTTTGATACAAAAGTGTTGCAGAGCAAGACACGCACTGAATCCAAGTTGCAGCAACGTCGTGAAATCATTCGTGAAATCTTTGTGGGCACTGAGCGTCCTGCGTCTGCACCACCCGAGTGTGCACAGGGTGCCACACAGGGTGATGGGGGAGTGGAGTCTGCCGCCGCCATAAGCTATCAACAGTATAAGGAATTTCTGGAGCAAATGAATCGCATTGTTAGTGCCAACAATAATAAGCTGGCACGGCACAGGCACCATCCCAATGAACTGGAGACCACCGAAAAGACAACGACACCTGTGAGCACCACCCATTGTCCACATAAGCGCAAGTATTTGAGGCGAAAAGGTAGCTCTGGTTTCGATTATATACGCAAAAAGATGCGACCGACGCCGCATCCGTATCCACCAAGTAATAGCACCACCACCACCACCACCAACAACAACCACAGCACCACCCAGGACAAGGTGGCTTCCATGGCAGCTGCTGAAGCAGCATCAGCAGCGGATGAGCGTATGGAGGATACGGATAGTACAATAGCGGGCAGCACCACCTCCCATTGCCACTCAAGGTCAAGACGGAGCTGGACGTTTGTCGGGAGATACAGAAATGGGTGCTCAACAAGGGTGTGGGTCAAAGTACAATGCATAAGGCGGCACGTCAAGGATTAATCGATGTGGTTGTCTATTGTCTCGATCGTATGGGCATGAATCCCGATCAAAAGGATAATGCCGGCTATACGCCCAAGGTTGGCTCGCGATTGCCCGCATTCTGTTGCAATTCGGAGCCAATCACTCGGAGGCAGCGCATTCGGGAATACGACCGTTGCATGGCGCCATCGAGAATGATCACGGAGAGGTTGTCCGTCTACTTTTGTCCTATGGCGCCGATCCGTTGCTGGCAACGTATTCAGGTAAGAATCTTAACTGGAAAATGTTTACCCTCTATCTATCTTTCTTTATTATTATTATAATTTATGTCTATTTTCCTTTTTTTTTTTTTTTTTTTTATTTTTTTGTATCATCCCAATGTATCACCTATGTGTGTCGGTTCTTTTTCTTACCCCTACTTTTTTTTTTGAAGTAAAAGATAATTCTCTGTTCTTATAGGCTTTCCGTATACATTCTTTTAAATAGAAACTGTTCGCATCTAGTTAATACTACTAAATATATTAGTTTTTATTGTATACCTTTATTCTTCTTACAATTTGTATTTCTAATTAAATTTCAAGCTGTAAGATTTTTCCTTTTCGATACTCTATATCATCATTAAGCATTCACTTTGTCTTCAATCTCAATCCGTTTTATTTTTCTTATATTAAGTAAAGTATTGGATGTGTCACCCTATTTGCTACTTCTATTTCTTTTCATCAGTATGTACCTTCTCTTCATTCTTATTCCATTTCATTTCTCTTTCCTCTACTTCACTGTGAAAGATGTACCTTTCTTTTTACTTACTTATTATCTTTTACCTTATCTTAATCATACACTTTCTCTTAACTCTTATTTTGTCTTATCTTCAAAGTGATAGATATACCCTACTTTTAGAAGTTTTCGTATTTTAATAAAATAAATTAAGTAGTAAAAATAATCGTAATCAAAAGATAACGTGAGTGTTTTTTGATTTTCTTTTTATTTATATATATTTTAAATTGAGTTTAGAATTTTAATGGAAATAATCGTAATGAAAATCGAGTTGTCGATCAATCAAATAATAATTAATCTAGTTACAAATATCAAGTTTTCCAATAAATATTTTTAAATTAATTTACTCGATTGATCGTCAAAAAAATAAATGAGTTACAATAGTTGAAAATCGCTTGTATTTATAAATTAATATTTTTTTATATTTAAGAAATGCAAAAATTAATGAAAAAAAAAAACAAGTGGGTGGTTACAGTCGAGCACGCTCGACAGTAGGATATCCTAAGCCCAGGTACTCCTCAATAAAAGTTTATTTGCGACCAATTGTTATATATGATATATGAAGCCGATTTCAACCAAATCTGGTAAGAATGTACAAAACCAACATTAATGCATATTCTATCAGTTTGGTTAAGATATCTCAAAAAACAAAAAACTTTTTCATACTAAAACTTCATTTTCGATGCATCGTTCCTATGGCAGCTATGTGATATAGTTATCCGATTTTAACCAAATTTGGTCAGGATGTATAATACCAGCTCCGAAACATAATCTATTAGTTTGGTTCTGATATCTCAACAAACACAAAACTTTTTCATACTAAAACTTCATTTTCGATGTATCGTTCCTATGGCACCTATATGATATAGTGGCCCGATCGAAAAATAAAAACAAACTTGATCTGCGTATGGTATCCAGGAACCTACATACCAATTTTATATCTCTAGCTTTTATAGTTTCTGAGATTGACGCGGTCAAACAGACGCGCAGATAGACGGACAGACAGACGGACATGGCTCAATCGACTCGGCTGTTGATCCTGATCAAGAATATATATACTTTTTGGGGTCTGCCACGCCTCCTTTTGCCTGTTACATACATTCGTCCAAACACATTGTACCCTTTTTTGCCCATTTTTAATGGGCTCAGGGTAAAATAAGGCGTCATTCAATTCGCAGGCAGAAATTCTTGAGCAATTAAGAGAAAGCAAGGAGACCTTCACAATCGCAGCGGAGAGTCTCGCAGAGATTGCTTGGGAGTCGACTCGCCGTGGTGACCAAGTTGATTGATTTTTAGAGGACAATAAAAGATTTCAAATGCCAGTTTCTTGGTATATTAAAAAAAATAAAAATACATAAGTACAAAGAAATTGAATTTTTTATAATTTCTACATCTCTTCTTCGATCTCCCACAGTGATATCTCAGCTTATCTGTTCCCAGCAATTGAAAGAAAGATCTGCGAAAACTTCGTCTTTTAGAACATATGACATTATTTGAGGTGAAGAAAATGTGCAAAACGCAGGCACATTTGATCATAGCGTTTGTATTTCGCATATAATTTTCATGCCCTCTTCCCATATACTGAAAACGTGCCTTCTATTTACCGAAAACGATCTCTACAACTCGCGCGCATAACTGAATTGTTTGTCCTGGCGCAGAATCCCCCAATATAAAAACAGGAACGGTAACTCCGCATATTTCCAATGCATATTGCTCAAAAATGCCAATCAGGTTCTTTAGTTGAAACTGATCAAATAATTGAGAGTCATTGCATCTGCCAGGTGCACCAAATTAAGGTGTTAAAATCTACATTTGCAAAGACAATAATTTTAAGTTATAATTATACAAAATAATTGATTAATACATACTTGTGGTTTACCAAGGCTAAAAGAATAATTTAATGCTAGCCATTATAAATATAAAAGTCGACAGCATCTGTTTTTGGTGGGCAAATATCAATGTGACATCTATCTACAACTCATAAGTGAATTATAGTATAATATTACTTATTATTTCAAACCTATTTCACCTAAACAATGAGAAAATCCGAAATTTTCAAAACCATGCACACACTCCGAATGATTCCAGCGTGTACAGTGCGATGACGACTCTCTTGTCGGTTTTTCGGTTCATTCGAAAATGATCATACATTTTATCCTTGGAAGGAACCTTAACCTTCTAGAACTGGCCAAATTTTTCCGTTATATTTCATTTATTAGGACAAGTCCGTTGTAAAAAAGAGCATATATATAGATTTAAAGACTTATATCTGTTTGCATAGAAGTTTCGTAATGTGAAGATTGCACTTCAAGAGGGCCAATTGAAAATTTCATTGGGTGGCGCGCATTTGTTGAATTGTGTAGCTAACTTCACTTTCGTACACGTTGCACTCCCCCTTTACGAGCTCTAATCCCATATTGGTAAAGGCAGAGTAATGCCCGAATGCACCGTGTACAACATTAAACAGATTTTCGTCCATGTTATTTTTTGCGATTGAATAATTTTTTGATTTTTTTACGTCTCGAATTGTTTTTGTTTTTGACATTGACAGAAGTTCTGAATAATGCGACTCTGATGTGCGCATTTTCATCAATTTTTCGCACCTTTGACAATGATAAGTACACCTTGAGTTCAAAGGCTTTTTTTGTAAATAATGGATCACTGCGGACGGCAGTTCGCGTTAGTGACGAAAGCAGCACGAAGGGTGCAAAAGGCGACTAATTATATATACAGCTAAGTTGGAAAATTTGCTACGACTGTCCGATCAGATCGAGTTATATACCGATCGATAGGTTTAGTCCTAACTTACAAAATGGCATACTAAAACTTTTTCTAACCAACCTGGGTCATGAGATATGGGGGTGTAAGTGGGAGGGGAAAAATTTAAATGATTGCAGCTAATGGGGCTGTTGGGGCCTTTTGGTAAAATTTTTTATTTTTTAAATTAATAAAAAAAAAAAGAAAATTAGCATTCGGCACTGCGCAGAAAGTAATTTTTATGTACAAAGATGCTCACCCTTTTGCACACAGTGCACAATGCCAATTTTCTTTTTTTTTATTAATTCATATCTTTACTTAAAATTTTTATATTAAACTTAATTTTTTTCGTCACAAAATTGGATATCAGAAATTTTGGCGATAGAAATGGCTTTCGTCACTAGATTTTTACCTCGTATAGAGTTTTTTTGTGGGATTCACCTCTACAATAAATATGACTGTTTAATATATATAAACACTCTATAAATAACTTTTATTAAATACAGAAGAAAACTCGATCACAAGGAAGCGCAAAAGATGGCCAGAGAATTTGGAGTCCCTGTTTATAAATGTTTCGAGAGAAAAGCAAAAAGATCTGCGCGGGGCCAGAAAAAACAACTTTCACGTCTATGCAGAAATGGCCAATAGACTTCAAGAAGTTGAATTTAAAATGACTGCACAGGAAGTAAAAAAAATTGAGTTCTTAAAGAAAAGATATTTGTATGTTTGGTTTATTTATTTATAAATAATGTATTAAAAATTATATTGCAGTTAAGACACGAATGAAATTGTATATGTAAGTACTTTGATCAGTTATATTTTTAGAATTAGAATTACTTTTTTTTTAGGAGAGCAAATGAAGGAAAATATGGAGCTTCATCGCGAGGAGTTGAAGAATATTGCTTGGACTGAAGCAGAGGCTATGAAGTTAAGTGAAGCTGCAAACAGGTCTGCTACAACCAAGGTTGTCTTGTGAAGTTATTAGAGTGCCTAGTCAAATGAAATACAAACTAGATGGACGTAGCTACAGTCGAGCATACTCGACTGTCGGCGACTCCGTACTTACTATGATAAAAACTAATAATAGAAAAAAGATGTGCGTAAAAAGTTACGCGATAGAAGTGAAACTTCCTAAGAGTGCATACGGTAGTCGCCTGTTTTTTTTTACTTCAAGATGACAACTTTTCCATTTTTCTTTTGCACACTTCTTTATACAAGTTTGCTTGTCACTAGAATTCTCGCTGTGTAATTGATAACTGTCGTCGTGTGAAGAGCAAATAGATCTTACAAGACATAGAAAACCAAACACACTATATGTACATACTATACAAATAAACATATAGAATATTTACATATACATACACACATATGTACATACATACATACGACATATGTACATGCATACATACATATGCTTAAACACAGAGCGTGCGATGTTTCACTTGCACAAATTAAGCACTCAACTAATCCATTCTTATACATATGTATGTACATACATACGTACATACATACATACATACATACATACATACATACATACATGTTAAAATGACGCGCAAAACAAACATGTGAGGAACATGCGATAACGTAACGGGAAACAAGCCAAGCTTAGAGCTTTTGACTCAGAGTAGAAAGAGCAGCTTAGAGCTTTGCATACACATACATATGTATGTATGTACATGTGTGTATGTATGTAATTAGGAGTAGCAAAGTCAGAGCTTTGATATTCCAACCTAATAATAAATCAGTGCTGAGAGGCTCTCTCTCCCTCAGTGAGAGCATCTAAGAGAACATATTAAAGCTTTATCAAGCTCTCTTTCTGTCGGTTTTTCGTTACACACGCGGTCAAGCGTATTTTCGATTCACTCCCAACGCGCCTATAGAAGTTTCACTTCAAAAAGATAAAAAAAATTTAGTTTACTTATTATTATGCAGATTTTATCAGATTAATTACGTTGTCTCATAAAACATAAAATATTTTCATATTAAGACTTGATTTTCGCCCGATCGGTCCTATGACAGCTATATGATGTACGATTTGAACCAACTTTGGACAGGATATATAAAACGAAGTTAAATATATATTGTACAATCAAAAATCTTTTCATTCTAAGTTTTGATTTTCGCCCGATCGGTCCTATGACAGCTCTATGATATAGAGGTTCGATTTGAACCAACTTCAATAAGGATTGTTAACCCTCTAACGGGTAAGACCTTTAGAAAATTGGAAAATTATTGAAAATGATAATTCCGACGCATTTCTTCAAGATTTAAGCCTCTTATTCAATGCTTTCCAAGACACTCAGGCAACACTTTCACCTAAAGTGTTGGTCCTATACCCATCGATTTAGAAGAACTATCATCATAAACAACTGCATGCTTCAAGCCTTTCCAAAACATTCGATCTTCAATGTCCATTGACATCTATATATTTATAAAAAGAACTACTCCTCAGCGCCAATTTCAATGAGGAAAGAGCTAAAGCATTGTAACGATCCTTAAGGCTTCACCGTGCTAACTCGGTCGGCGATATGAGTTCCTGCAACAAATTTATATTATGCAGCACTTGCGAATAAATAAGAAGGCAGATCGACATTCATAAGTAATGCAATTTGTTTATTAGCGATACAATGGCCGACTCTTTTAAATTTCAATGTAGGTTTATTTAATTTCGATGCGTTGCGTTGATGAATGGTGTCCACGGGTCTCTGTCCTTGAAATCCGATGCAGGCTCGTCGCTCGTCGGTCGCTGGTCTCACTCCTAGTTGTAGCTCGATTCGTCTCTCGTACTGGGAGCCCCGCTTCCGCAAGGGTATCTGAAACGGGTCCTGCGACAGCTAGGATTGTCGAACGTAGATCCTGCGACAGCAAGGATAAGTCCCCCTTGACCCGCTCTTGCTGGGACAACTAAATCTATGTCCTGCTTCAGCAAGGACGGACAAACTAGGTCTTGCGACAGCGAGGAGTAGGAATGACAACTTTTTGGTTTTATGAGATATCTCAACCAAACTGACACAATATGCATTTAACTTGGTTTTATATATTCTGTGCAAAGTTGGACAAAGTCGGACCACTATAACATAAGGCTGTCATAGGACCATAAAAAACTTTTTTTTTTTACGAGATAGCGTAACAAAACTAATAGAATATGCATTAAAGTTAGAATTATAGCTCCTGAACAAAGTTGGTTCTAATCGAACCACTATATCATATAACTGTCATAGGACCGATCGGGCGAAGTCTAAGTCTTAGTATGAGAAATTTTTTTTTTATACCCTGAGCCCATTAAAAATGGGCAAAAAAGGGTATAATGCGTTTGGCAGGATGTATGCAACAGGCAGAAGGAGGCGTGGCAGACCCCACAAAGTATATATATTCTTGATCAGGATCAACAGTCGAGTCGATTGAGCCATGTCCGTCTGTCTGTCCGTCTGTTTGAACACGTCGATCTCAGAAACCACAAGAGCTAGAGACTTCAAACTTGGTATGTATGTTCCTGGATACCGGGCGCAGATCAAGTTTGTTTTTATTTTTGGATCGGACCAATATATCATATAGCTGCCATAGGAACGATACATCGAAAATGAAGCTTTAGTATGAAAAAGTTTTGTGTTTGTTGAGATATCAGAACCAAACTAATAGATTATGTTTCGGAGCTGGTATTATACATCCTGACCAAATTTGGTTAAAATCGGATAACTATATAACATAGCTGCCATAGGAACGATGCATCGAAAATGTAGTTTTAGTATGAAAAAGTTTTTTGTTTTTTGAGATATCTTAACCATTAATGTTAGTTTTGTACATTCTGACCAGATTTGGTTCAAATCGGCTTTATATATCTGTAGCTGCCATAGGAACAATTGGTCGAAAATAAACTTTTATTGAAAAGTACCTGGGCTCAGGGTATCCTACTGTCGAGCGTACTCGACTGTAACCGCTTACTTGTTTCATAGTAAGTACGGGACCTCCGATGGTAAAGTAGCAACTCAAGCGAAGCGAACAGAAGGCGAAACCGAACAAAATTGAGTTTAATACAAAAATTTTAAATAAAAATATAAATTAATAAAAAAAAAATTGGCATGCGGCACTGCGCAAAAAGTAATTTTTATGTACAAAGAAGCTCACCCTTTTTGCGCACAGTGCACAACGCCAATTTTTTTTTTATTAATTTATATTTTTATTTAAAATTTTTATATTAAACTCAATATTGTTCGTCACAAAATTGGATATCAGAAATTTTGGGGCTGGAAATTGCTTTCGTCACTAGACTTTTACCTCGTGTAGAGGTTTGTTTTTTGTGGGATAATTCTATTAGTGATTACTACCTCAAAAAAAACTTTAGAAGCAATAAATAGCAAAATATATCGCCAAAAGTCGCGTGCGATATTCCCTTGTGATGCAAGCGAGTGGCCATATTTTTTTCGCTCAAGCCGACAAGACCGTCTACAGACGGTCTTCAGTATTTTGCACCAGACGGTACGTCCAACCAACGGAAAGTTATAAAATTTAAAACTTAAGCTTATTTAACCTATATCTTCTTATAAAATAAATATCAACTTGATTCAATGACTATTTCGATTTTGCCTGTTAGAGGGTTAAGACTAACTTAATGTATATTCTATAAGTTTGGTAATGATTTCTCATAAAACAGAAAAGTTTTTCCTACTAAAACTTAATTTTCGACCAATTGTTTCTATGGGCGATATATGATATAATGGTCCGATCTAAAAAAAGAAACAGGCTTCATATGCTTCCGATATAGTGAAACCTACATACCAAGTTTTTTGTCTCCAGCTTTTAAATTGTTGTTCGGACCCTATAAAGTATAAATATTCTTGATCAGCATCAATAGCCGAGTGGATATAGCAATGTCCGTCTGTCTGCCTGTCTGTATGAACACCTAGATCTCAGAGACTATAAGATCTAGAGACACCAAATTTCGCACACGGATTTCTATATACACCACGCAGATCAAGTTTGTTTCAAATTTAAGCCGCACTTCCTTCACCCCCGCATATCGCGAAAAAAAACAAACCACACCTACAGTTCTTAAGATAATACAGTTTTTATTGTAATTAACGTTTTCTTGAGATATTATCTTATTATATATTATATTATTATGTATCATTATTATTGAATCGTTATTTAGAATTATTATCTTATTCTATATTATATTATATTATATTATTATTGAATCGCATCAATATCGGACAAGTAGAACAGTTGTGGAGACTTAATGTTTTCAAAGTTATACAAGTAATTTCTTTTAAATATTTGAATATATATCGAAATAAGTAACGGGTATAGTATTGTCGGGATCTTGACTAAAGCCATTCTCACTTGTTTTCTGTTAAGTTTAATAATAAGCAAAGCGGATCAACTTGCCTAGCATTTATTGGGGCCGAACTTTCTAACGCAGGCGAGTGTACAGTAGTCTAATAGAGTATTTGAGCAAATGGAATTTCCACAGTGATTAGGAGCAAATGATAACTTTTAAGGAATGTATTTCAGAAGACATTTTTAACATAATGTACTTAAATTTCAGACGGATGTAAAATTGGTCCATCTCAAATATTTATTTATTTATGCGAAATTATTGCTAAATGAACAAAAAATTAGTTCACATTGGAATTGTGTGCCATTTTTATCATAGGAACTGGCTTTGATCAAATAGTTCCGACTAAGTTCGATTGAGCTATTCATCGCAAAACAGACCAGCTCAATAATTGAACTAAATTATTGAACGAATGAACCTTTTAGCAAATTGAACTAGAAATATTAACTCTAATACGCTACAAGTCATATCGATATTATTCCACTTAAATTGCAGAATGCAGTTCATGATAAATGATAAAACTATACGCTAAAAATATAAAACAAATTATGCCCTTAATTCTCATTCAAGCAAATTTGAGCATTTCGTTAAGTTCAGACGAACTGCAACAACCTTCGCGATGTGCATGACGAGCGTTCACCTCTAACTGGAATGCTTTGCAGCCCTGGTATAAACTAAACATAGTTGTTGTTTTTCCGTTTGCCTTACCCAAATTATTGTAAAATGGAAGAGAACGAGAGCACATCGGATGCTAAGAATGACGTCTCGAATGGTAATTGGATGATCAACAACTATTGTTGTATGCAGATGATATCAATCACTTTTTCAGGCGATGATGACGCGACATACCAGCATAAATTGGAGCTGCTTCAAACAGATATGCGCAAAATGCAGAACGAGTTCAATACGCAGCGGGCGAAAATGAAGGAGCTCTATATGCAAAAGGAGGCAGAGAGGAAGCAGCTGCAAGAGGAATTGGATGAGCTCAAGACTCACGTAATGGTCGCTGACCTAAAATCCGAGAACGAAATGCAGCTGAAGGATATTAGAGCACAGGAGGAGATATCCTCGCTGCAGCAACTCGTGCAGGACACAATTGAGGAGTCGGCCACGTACAAAGCGGAATTGGAGCGCGTCAAACTGGAGCAGCTACGCCAGCAACAGCAGCAGCTTCATCAGATGCAGATGCTGCAACCAGCCGAGCAATCAGGCGGTTTGGCGCCACATGTCTTGAATCAGGTGAAGAAGACGCTGGGATCCGTTCGGAAGCTGGGCAGCGATTCGTTGAACAACAGCTTTCAGCAGGAGTCTCCAGAAGGAAGTTCACGCGGGATAGCCAAGAATAATGTGAAACAATATGTGAGTACAAGATCACATAGTAAATTATCGTAAATGTCAATGTATGAATGTCTGTACGTCCAAACAGGCTGCCGAGGATGCTGAAATGATGCACTCAATAGTCGAGCAACTGCAAGAGGAAATGAAGGCTCTAAAGGAAAAGTTACGCGAAACAGACGAGCAGTTGCAGGCCAAATCCATGATGACGGACCACAAGGAGGAGGCAACCTCAACAAAAAACGAGGATGGAGATGCCATACACAAGTCCACGTCTACTGATTTGATAGTATCCACTTGCAGTTCCTGTATTACATTGGAACAGCATTCAGAAGAGTTGAGCGAACGAGTCAAACAGCAGCAAAAACAGCTGGATGCCGTACAGAAACAACTTGTTGAATCACGAGAGCAATTGAGCAAGGAGGCAGCACTGCGAAATGATTTGGAGAATCAGTGGCAAGCGAAACGGGAGGCCCACAAGAGCGAAGTACAAAACCTGCGCGAACAGAGCAAAACTAACGAGCATCAACTTTTAAACATGCAACAAAAGTTCCTCGAGACTAAGGAGGAGGTCATGCGGCAATTGCAACGTGTCACCGATGAACGGGAGCGGGTGAACCAGCAACTAGAGACACTGCAAGCTGATAACGATTTCCTGTCCGGTCGCTATCTGGCGACATCGGAAGAAATCGAGAATCAGTACATAAATCTCCCCAACACTGTTGTTGAGCTCCAGGAGCTAATGCTGCGCCAGCAGAGCGAGCTTATACAGGCTCGCGTGAGTAGCGAATACGAGAAACAGAAGTGTGTCAGCTCGCTGGATGAGATCCAAATACTCCGCTCCCAGCTCGAAGAAAGCAACAACGAGAGACGGGCCTACAAGCGCAAAGTGCAATTAGATATTAAGTCGCTGCAGTAAGTCCATCGTATTTCAAGCTAAACGCACCTAATTTTCTTGATATTTCCTGCAGAGATCGTGTAACGGAACACCTGGTCGCCGTACAATCGCATGAATCATCTAAAACACAATTGGAGCGCAAGGAAGCTGAGCTGAACAAACAGCTGTCCGAGTGCCGTGTTGAGATTATAGAGTTACAGGATGCCAACGTAAAAACACACACACGATTATCCTCATTGGCTAAATTAACAATCTGTTGTAATTGCAGGAGAAACTGGGAAAAACAAATTCAGACTACAAGTCCAAAATCAAGACACTTCAGGAGGAGTTGTCCACAATGGAAACGGTGCAAAAAGATTTTGTTAAATTATCGCAAACGCTTCAGGTAATTTACAATTTCGATTACAAAATTAATAGTTAAGTCTTTATTATTTTCTTATGAGTAATCGCAGAATTATCTTATCAAACTAAGTACATGATTGAATTTCATAAGCATTTCGTTTGTTGCAGATGTCCTTGGAGGAGCTACGTCATGCCGACACCGATGTTCGCTGGCAGGATGACGATGATGTAAACAACTGTCCCACGTGTAATGCATACTTTACCGTTATGGTGCGAAAAATTCATTGTCGGCACTGCGGACACATTTACTGCGATAAATGTCTAACAAAAACGGTGCCATCGGGACCACGGAAACGTGTAGCCCGGGTTTGTGATATTTGTCACACGTTGCTCACGCCAAACACCGCTCCCTACTTTAGTCACGAGCCGCCGCAGTCAAACTAGTCGGTTCCCCGCTCGCCCTGATGCGGTGCGTCACTATTTATTTTGTTCTTTCGTATATGTACTGTGTACTTTTGTGTACTATAAATAATCTTTTGATTTCGATTATTTGTTTTCCCTTGACACACTGAACAGAGTCATATCCAGATGCAAATTAGAGTTAAAATTGCAATTTATGTAAAGATGTAGCGATGTAACTCAGTCATCTAGTTTTATTATATCCCTTTTTAATGTGTCGTGTTAGCTCTTTTTTGTAGATTGGTAGGTAAGTTTCCATTATTGAATTTAGCGCAAGCCAAGCAAAAATACTTATATTTAAAAATTGAATAAAAGTTGTGTACACTCGATGTTTCTTTCTCGTTTGTCTACTTGAACCAATTTCGCCTGCAAAATGGAAATAAGCGTAAAATCATTTACTTTAAAGATATTCTATTTAACAATATGACAAACCAATGTTTATTCAAAAATATACTTTGTGTATTTATTTCAAAATCAGAGCAAACAATTTGGCAATTCTTGTTAACAATTAACAACATCAAAAATACATCAAATTGCTATTGATAAAACTATTGTCTTCATTGTGGTTGCGAGGATATTATTTTAAACATGCACAAATTTACCTAAGTATTTGTTTAATATATTACAAATTTAAATTCTGATAACAATAAGTCAATTGCAAATTGATAACTAATACTGCAATCTCCGTGCATTCAACAAAACAAAAACTGAAAAGGTTTATCATGTAATTGGAACTATAAACACACACACTGACATGCACACGGAAGGGGGAATCACAATTTCCATAACAGTTGCCTCGCATTAAATTTCTGAAATTAAAAAGTGAGAAAAAAATACATAAAAAATGATCATTACAATTCGTTACATTATTTTTTTTGTAGAAAATTAATAATCAATTTTTTATCTCACCTCACCAGATGAATCTTCCGGCGAATGCTCCGACTAATGCCACAGCGGCCGCTCCCAGCACAGTTATTAGTCGGCTGCTCCGAACTGTACGAATAAAAAACAAGTTGTTATTAGAGACGCGTAATTAGATATACGTTTATTGGGTGCACTAAAGGATGGGAATCCCAAAAGTATAGCAGATTAAAAAAATTTTCTCGATAAATTAGAGCAAGTATTAAAGATTTAAAAAAAAGCATTGAATGTTATTAAAAAAACAGTATTTGAAATGATATTTAATTGTCAGGTAAATTATCGGATGAGCAAGTAATCAACAAATTAAGGAATTTATTTCCAATGATCATTAAGACACTTACGTAAAAATTTTGACGGCATATTTTGATGTGACACTCTTAGAAACTTGATAGAACAGACACATATGCGTGGCGATAGACGAGACGAGGCGGAGCGAAGGCAAAGTTGGAGGCAAATGATAAGCGAAATATATATAGATACATGTGTGTGTGTGTGTGCGATCGGTTCCGGAACATCAATCATTTAGTGTTAGTCCTTGGTGATTGCTGAGAGTAGATACTTAAGTAGTTGAAAGTTGTAGTTCTTAGTTCTAAGTCGAAGACATCATTGATTGTTGTTGACGATGCGTAGAGAGACACGTAGGTTAAAGACAGTAAGAAAGAGAGCGCGACAGTAGGAGTGACAGGGAAAGCGACAGTGCTTAGACTATTTAATGTTTACGCGCTGACGTGATAGTTTTGGTTTTACTTTGAGCAGTCCTTATAATTACGTTTATCATCTAAATAATTGAGCATCTCGGTGAGCTTCGATTTAAATCTAAGTATGTATGAATGGATTTGTGTGAGATCAGCCCATGCTAAGATTGGACTAATGCTCGGATTTAATGTATATTCAATGATGATAGCGTCGAGGGTTCAAGGCATTGTTTTGGCCATTCTATTGCTGCTCATCACCTGCAGCGCCCGTGTTGCTCAGGGAGATGTGACGTCCGTATTTGGCCAGCCATTCAATAATCACGCCATTGGTCCAGCCAAAGCCCTTCTGCACTCCGTACTCTCCACCACCGCCATGTCCTCCAAACTTTTCCGCATCGTACTGGAAGTAGAAATATGTATATGTTAGAGTATCTCATGCAATTTCCAGATATTTTTTTTAAGAATTATAAAAACGAAAGTAAGAATAAAAATTTAGAAAGTCAAAATAGGGATCTATAATAAGGAAAACAACCGCTAGGAATTAAAAAAGAAATTCATTGAGAGTACAAGAATGAGGCAATCATTAATTTTTAGAAAATCTAGATTTGTAATTTTTTTCAAATACTGAAATACATTTTGTTCAGTACAGTACAATACACACTTAAATAATATAAATAATTCCGATCCATTTTAAAAGTATTTCTAGAGTTTAAAAACCAAATAGACAATTATCAAACAGCGGTTTTATAAAAAATTTAAGTTCAAAATCAAAAATATTTAGGAAATTTAGCCATGCCAATTTCGCTTATTAAATAAAATTTTTATAATTTTTTTTCTTTTTTTTTTTGAATTACAGATTCCTAACTTTTGTTTTTCTAGTACTGGTTTTTAATTCGGTAGTATTTAGTATTATTTGTCAATAATTTTGTTAAATTCTTACCTTTTCAAACATGGCGCGAGTCTCGCGATATGCCTCAAAGTTGGACTTGACCCAACGTTGACCCCAGGTCTTAGACAGTTCCTTAGCCTCCGGTGTTCCCAAATTGTCTAGACCCTCGACAAGAATGTATTGCATGGGAGCCCACACATTGGGGTAGTCCCACTGCTCACCCGTGTGAGACAGCGTATTCGGCACGCCACCCGGGAATGTGTCCAGTTTGTTCTCCTCAATATAGTTTAGAACTTTCTCAGCGATTTTCTCCGAATCGGAAATATTGTATGCCTTAACCCACAATGGTGACAGATTGGTGGGAACGAAGTAGTTGCGGGGTTTATCGTTGATCAAATCATAGTCCAACCAGCAGCCGGCTTCCTCGTTCCACAGCACCGCTTGAATTGCCTGTAAAGTGGAGAAGAGAAATATATCGATTGTATAATTGGGCAGCAGTGGAAGTAATTCCTTTACATACCTCTTGAATCTTTTGTGCCTTGGTCTCGTACTCCATCATCTTCTCGATGTTGCCGGCCTTGGAGTGGAATTCGGCAATAATCTTTGCGTTCCAGTATAGGATGGCATTCAGCTCGACGGGCACAATGGAGCGTGTCTTGGCGTCTGTCAGGTTTCCAACGTTCGTGCCATTCTCGTTGATGTACCAGCGGGAGCTAAAGTCCATGCCTGACTCAGCAGCTGACTTCAGTTCGCTGTAGTGATCTTCCTTAGCCTCCTGTGTGGCAAAGCTCTGTGATGTTTCCACATCCTCACTGTAGGATTCGGGACGCGGTCCAGTTGATGAATCGCGGTATGCGACCAGGTTATGACCCTTAGCCTGCACGGTGTGATTGTTAATGAAATACTCAAACTCATGCTCTAGCACCTCCAAAGCATTTATGGCAAACAGATCGTCCTTTGTGAAGTCAACATAGCTCTTCACCATTGCCGTCAAGAGTGGAGGCTGGGAGCGACCCCAGTAGTAAACACGACCACCATTTGGTATGAATCCAATGCGCTGAACAATGGACAAAAAGTTCTCGATCATGCCACGTGCGGTGTCCCTCATCTCGCTGTAGAGCAAGCCACGAATGATCCAGTAGGAGTCCCAGTAGTAGAATTCAATGAAACGACCACCTGGCACGATAACAGGATTGGGTACGGGTATGATGGAGTAGTAATTGGGATTCTTGTGAACATCATCTTTCATTTTTCGACCCAGTTCCTTCCAGATGTTGTTCAAATCAGCGCCCCATTGTTTCAGATCCGGATCGCGGACGAGATCAAGAAAACTGGGATGCTCAATCCAATCCGTTGGCGTCCACACATCCAACTCGGTGCCCTTTCCACCAAAGTGAGCCTAAATATAAAAAAATATATTAATAGAATTTATAATAATTGGTAAGCCAGACAATAAAATTCTTTCGTACATCGACAAACTCTTGAATTTCATCTTTGCTGGGTTTATTATTCTTTGAAGACATAAAAGCTTCAAAGTCCTCCATAGTTTTCTCAGGCGAAACTTTCAGTTTCATATCCACAAAAGTCTTTGAGTCCGGATAAAGCTTTGCCATTTGTACAGTGTCCAAAAGAGGGCCATAGCAGTAGATTTGGCTGCAATGGAAAAGTCGCAATTTGATTCAGCTTAAAAGTAGTCAGATATTTTATATAAAGAGAATATATTTCACATTTGACTTAATATCAATATTTGTTCGAAATTCTAATATATTTTTATACGATTGACTTTTCCGTCCATTCCTAAGTATAAACTTAAGTTGCATATATAATAGTTTGAAATGTGTAAAACAACGCATTTTTTTTATTTTTATTATTTAGGTATGTTCTACAAATCTCTATTAGCACAAAAGTAACTAAAAGAAATGATTGGCGTTCCTAAAACAAAGCAACCATTGCCTTCAAATGTTTAAAAAAATGTTGAGAGATTTGACAACATTTAATATTTATTGAATTCAATTCTAATTATTTTTTTTAATTTAATAAAAATGCATAAAATACATTTTAAATGATTTTATTAATTATATAAAATATTCCTAAGTCCAAAAATTCGAACATACTAAATCTCTGACATTTAAGGAACCGTTCAGGAATTCTCTTTAAAAATTTCTGGAACACTCTGGTTTATATAAAATATATCTGAACTTAATAATTTTGTTAAAACTGGAAGTAAATTTGAGATAGCCGCTTTTAACGTTGAAAAAATTGATTCTCTGACATTTCGAATGGTTGTTTTCCGTTACTTCGCATTTGAGTTTTCTTTTATTTCTAGACAAATCAAGTTTTTGTCAGACTCTTGTATATTGAATCTCCTTTTAACTTACTTGGCTTTCTGCTCAAATGCATTAAAAACTATTAACTTGAAAATACTTACATTTGATTTTATAAACGTAGGGTACAAATGGGGTTTTTTTAGGATTTATCATTTTACACGACTACAAATTATTTAATTTTGTTGTAATACTTTGGTTTAGTGATTTTTTCACAAACTCATCTTACATGAGATCTTTCAGGTCAGCTTCTTTTCGGAAACATAACGCAAAAAACAGTTATTCAGGTATATCACACAATATTTTGGACCTTTTTTTTAAACACAAAATTAGTTACAATTTATTTCAAATTTAAATTTCTATATTTTATGTCATCAATAAATAGATTTAAAATGAATCTAATTCATTTACCAATTTTTTTTGTTTTTTTTTATTAAATTTTGATAATTAAAAGCATTTGTTGCTTCGTTTCACCGACAATTGCTTTTGTGTTGCTTTTGGGTTGTTAGAAACTTGTAAGACAACCTGACTGTAATAAAAATTCATTATAATGAAATTTAATTTATTTTTGTTATACGACATTCAGTCATCGTTACTCTCGGCCCTGTTTTTACTCTTCTGAGTGTGCAATTTATATTTCTAGCTTCTGCTTGATTTTAATATAAATTCTTTCATAAATCATAAATAACACCACAATTCAAATCCAGGTATTGATAACCTTATAAACAAGACCGTAGCTTTTCTAACTTTTGGCAACAATGTGCATAGATGCAGGGTATAGAAAATGTCACAAAGAGTATAAAGTAAATGACGGTTACATTTTATCGGGTTTATCTCTAAGCAATACTTCGACGTAAAAGCTTTGAGCCATATTTTATACTTATAAAGGGAGAGAGAGTGAGATCTCAAGCTTACGTCATTAATTAGTGCAAATGATAAGTTGAGTTTGATCTGCTTTAGTTCAACACGAGTAAAAACCCTGTTCAATAGAATTTACTACCACAATTACATATATGTATAATAAATAATATATAGTACACAGTTCACGAACTGAAGTCTATTGGTAACTAATGTCACGTTTATTTGCTATTGCTCACGTTTGGGAAAACAAGTTGCGAACTTTATTTATTTGCAAAAAATATGTATATATATATTTATATAGAAGCTAATAATTATTTTATATATTGTATAAATAACATAGGTAATATTAAAATTTGCAAATTTAAAAGTCGAGGACCGGTTCGTCGGTTTGTCAATTTGACGACGAATAGAAACCAGTTGATCAATGCATACAGAGCTCAAATATTTTAAATATTATTTATATGGTCCTACTAATTAGTTAAATGTTTGCATTTAAAAACAGATTCGCATGTAAATCCATTGAATATACTGTCAGAGTAGCGTGGTGAAAATGGGAAATGAAAACTTACCATGAGGTAAAATTGTATGTCTCGACGTTCTTAACAATCGCATTCTCGCTATCCGCACCGAATTCGATTAGACTCCTCGCCCGTAGTTGAGGCAATGCTGCGAGGCAGCAGAGGAGAATTATCAGATCGAATGTCCTTAGCATTGTCATTTTAATTGTACTGAGACTAAGGAACTGTATCGCTTTGATTGCTTGTATTTTTTAGTCGGTTAATTAAACGCTTTGCCGCTCACTTGATCACTTATATACGAGTACGCGACTCTACATATACAAGTATGAGTGTATGTTTGTAATTAAGTACCGAAATTATCACACTGAGTGGGCTTTGACTGCTTAAAAATGTTACTTTTATTTTTAATTTTTAACACAAAATAGAAAATTGTGGCTTCGCGAATGGCGACCGCACTTTGGTGTAGCTTGCGTTTCCTTAATTAAGTAAATGTGTATTTGTCTACAGGATAATCGGAGTAAGTTTGTCCCTCTCAATTGCACTTAGCACTTGCGACAACGACACCGACACAACCTGCGCCCTGTCAGTGCAAGAATACTTCTAACTGTTTCGGCCGATTTCATTTATAAAATAAATGGCTGAACGACCACAACTACAACAACAACGAATGTGACACGACTGCGGCAGCGACTGAAGCAGAGGCAGCGCCATTATTATCTTTGCCGAACAAGAGCAAGTGATCGGCACACGACAACGCACGAGCAGAACGCGAGCACGAGCACGAGCACGAACTTGAAAATAAATGAAGTGGGCGTGGATCGTGTGCTCTATTTATAAATCAACTGAGCTAGCAATTGTGTCTGAGCCGAAGCCGAAGTCGAGGCCTAAGAATACGAATGCACGGTATTTTAATTTGTCCGTTACTTTACATTGTTCGGATGATTTTTTATATTCTGTTACATATATGCGCATGACAGGGATTCACTTATCAGACTACTTATTTATGTTTGTTCCTTCAATACAGCTTGTAATATTAATCGGGTTATTTTGGGTTAACCTAAATGCATATTTAAATAGGCGAGCAAAAACGGAGCAAATGGACTGCAGGCAATCGTATTTACATACAGACATACTAGTATTTATTATGGGCGTATCATCAACTGATAAACGCACATGTACCCGTATTTAAGTGCAATACAGAGGAGCTATCCACAGATGCACCTAATTATTGCAATTACTTTTAATATAATTGAACATTTAAATCTTTTTTATATTACTAGTACTTTTCCTAACAATTTCACTCTCATTTGTTCACTTTTAAATCAGTTGATCTTTACAAAATTAATAATTCACATATTGATTTTAGAAATATAAAACCGTTTTATACAAATTAATTCTATTTGTCTTAATTAACTAAAAACCCAGAAATTTGTATTTGTATTTCTGAAACACTCCATATTGTTTAAATGTAAGTAATATACAATATTTTAATTTGAATACATTTTCTCTTTAAATTGACCCCCGCATTTTTCTCAAGAAACCGCAACTGGGTTCTGTGGTTGATTTGTCGCTGTAACCAGCTTTTACTGTAAAATATGCAAATCAGAGTCAGAAAACATACAGGTATGTAGAACATGTTGGTACGATATGACGACTGTTTCGGATCAAATGAAAGCCAACGATTTTTGGAATTAATCACACAATTTTAAATGCAAATTACAAATATATAAAAGCAACTGTTCTATTTACAATTAGTGTCAGGTTGATTTACTAAACGTGGAAATCCCTTAAGAATCTCATTAAATTCCATTACAAACACACATATCGTTGAGATACTTTTGAACGAGGTATTTAGTTACATCTTGAATGGGCTAAACACAATCCACACTAGTGGGAAAAGTCCGCAATCTAATATAACTGTTTGAATGCATTTATTATTTATAAATATGCTTGCAAAATTCCGCACAATTTCCCTATTTATAGATATATCTTATATATAATAGGAATAATCAACCGAAACTGCGTCGCAATGTTTTGAGGTAAAGGTATATACGTTCGACTGATTTAAGTTGAATAGAGGTTTGACGGGGGAAAATAAAAAGATCTCGACTGATAAAGATCTGCAACAAGATTGTCAAAGATGGGCGTATGTCAATGATCACAGCGCCAAATTGCGACGTTCATATTAAAATTTGAGAACCTGGACCTGATCATTGACCGGGAAATTCATTATGAATTGTCGTATGTCGCATGTCGCAAGACACTTGTCGCATGTGGCACTTTTAGTGATTTATCGCATTTAGTTAGTTAATGTTCACTTTAATGTATCTAGTATACATATGTATATACTCTCATTCACATTGAAACCTAAGTACGTATTCCAGACTCAAGCGATGCGATGATATAACCGAGCAGAACCGAGCACGAGTATCGTTGTGGTGTGTGGTAGCACTTGTACTACGAGTATCTATTGTTGTGACATCTAGATTCTCGAAACAAAAGCCACTTTGTTGACTCGCAAATTGGCCCCAAAGACAAAAAACAAAAACGGAACAGTTGTGCAATTTAATTGCACCTGTGGGAGAGACTTGATCATTGTCTCTGACCAATCCCGTCATTCTATAACATTTGTGACGACAGTAAGACCGTTTCATTGAAGTTTAATGCATTCCACTCGGGTCTGAAACTTAAACACGTCACAATCTCAAGCTCAAGTTGTTGCTAGAAAATCGTGATATCATTGTGGCATTATGATCTGATACTAATTGTACAATTAGTTCATACTTTGACTTTTAATACTTTCCCAATTTTCTACTAAGTATGCATAAAACTCTAGGTATTACTCAATTGACTTGATAATTGAGTTACATCTAATTAGTTGACATTACATTACATTAACTAATTGAATTATTAAAATCTATTTCTCATAATTAATGTCGATGTAGAGTTAATAAGGAAGGGTTTATCCGTATCTCATTCCAATTGTATGACTTATTGTTAGGTATTAAAAAGCCTCCGAAAAAAGTAAGGCCATTCGATTGTTATGACTGTAAAACTTGCTGAACAAATATTTAAACGGGTGTAATGTACTTTTCAATAATTAATGTGTTGATATGTTGATGACAAATAGATGCCAGTTGGTACGTGATAGGCATTTCAAATAGATATCTACTATGTACTTAGGTAGTTATAACATACTTCAATAATATTTCCGATTCCGCTTAAATAAAGCGAAAAAAGGAAAAAAAAAAACACAATTAATTCCGGTTCACGTTCTGGATAATTCAACATTCAAACAAAAGGCATTAAAGTCATTAAACCAATTTCAGTGCGGCAATGTCAAGTCAGAGACAGACTAAGATTTAAATAAATATAAATATTCGTACCAAAGTAATATACAAATATTAATGGGTTAAGTATAGTTTTTACCCTGATTATCTAGTAATTAGTTTAAAAAATATTTCAATTGACTTATAAATTTTCATATTGGCTATAATTACTTTAATATACCTCATCGTTTGATTTATTAATTTTTTTGGAGTGTCCGAGTGACGCATTTATACGCTCAACTGGCCTAAGAGTATTCACCGAAATCGAAACTCTCAATCTATTCAAAAATTCGTAAAAATCTGACAGAAAAGCGACAAGAAAACCTGTTTCAAAAATGGCCCAACAATCGCGTTTTAATTAATTGCAGCCTATGCAAATAATGCGAAACGGTCGTGCTCAAGATTATGATTCAAGGACGACATTCATAATAATGTGAATAGTATTTTAATGGTCGAATAGCTTAATTAGCATAGATATAACTGCAAAAACTTGTATACCAATTTTAATAATTATCGTGGGGATAAATATGCGGGTAACAGTGACAGTCTCGGTGACTTTTCCTCTTTTCATTTCATTTCTAATTAAGATCGTTTTCCAATTTATGTATTATAACACTATTTTAGTATCTTTATAAGTAATGTGACACAAAAATAACAGAACAATTTATGAAGATAGAAATCGTTTTTGTTGAATTTAGTTCGGAAACTATTTGTTAAGTAGTGGTAGAACTTATAATAAAGATTATCCAATTTATTAGTAGACAATTGACGTGAGATTACTTTAATTGGTTTGCAAAATTGCCCAAAATAAGTGGAGTCACGTTAAGGTTAAATCCGTTTAAAATATCCATTAAAATGTCATTAGTACTTGGTTGTATTCTTGATGTTATCTAAAGACCAAAAAGGTCAATCCGCTAATGATATAAGTTTTATATGATAAGAGTTGATCCTGTGCCTGACATTGAAAATAATCTGGAATGTTTAATTGATCATGAGATTTACTTGGTCAAGAGCAATGAATTGATCGAAGTGTAATCCACTTCAGTTAATCCCCAGTTCCCAGGCCCCAGTCGATGATAAAGTGTTCTTTAACTCTTTCACTATTGAGAAAAGTACTCAATTTCATTCTATAAATTTCCAAGAGCATTGCAAATAAACTTCAATCCACTTTAAACGGACATTACAATGCCAACTTTTCCCATTTACGACTAAGTCACAAGTTCAGGGCAAAAAAAGAAAACAACTGATAAGCGAGAATCATTATCATTAACAGTATCAATTTCATTAGCAGAAGATATATGGAAGGAGTATGTGTACAGGCATTTGTTAAGAGTTTTGTTTACTGTCCCTGACTTGAACGAATTTATTAACTGTTATACCAATGCATACTCGTAAGATCAATAAACCGATTGGTTTAAAACGTGTTAGCGACAGACATATTTATATAATGCATGCATATTAAGGTATTTTTGAATACCCTGTAGTCAGGCAAGGTGTAAAATTGGTAATATGTTCAACAGTGGAGTCTTCTTCGAATCAAAGACTATAATGACTTTCTTAATATCCAACGTGACCGTCGCATACATTTAAAGTCAAAATAAATCTCGCTTTTATTTGGTTTACTTTTTAATAGTACAGCTCTTAAGTATAACTTTATTATGTGCTTAATTAAATAGCTGCCGATTAGAACGAAACAGAGAAAAATAAGAAACCTTACACAGTTATTTTTAGCACAACTAGTTTTAAAATATTTTAAGAATAGGTATTTAAAAATTTAATTTGTTTAAATTAAAAATATTCTGTTCCTTATTTTTATGCTTCAAATAGTACACTTTTAGTAATAAACAATGAAATTTGATATTAAATTTTGATTATCATATCTATAATTTTTTCATAATGCATCAACTTTCTTTTAAAATATATTATGAATGAAGTACTGCTTGGTTGGTTGTATCTCGTTGCAAGTAATGCAAATACTACTCTAGGCATAGGGTATTTACTAGTCTAGCAATGTCGGCAAGAGAAATATTACTATACTTGTTTTATGTCTGGTTTTGTTTGTCACTTCTTAACACGAGACTTCTCGTAACTGCTGCTTATGTTTTTTTTTGCTTATGGTAATAAGAAGCACCCTGTATTTGTAATGTGTTCACAAGACATTGAAATTGTTGTGCGATTGTTGTAGAATTAACAGTAAAAATAGTTGGAATAATTTACAATTTAATTGCTGTTATTTTGTTTAGGGCTTTTGTTTATCTGCGGTTTATGTTAATTACAATTATTAAATTTTATTTTTTTTTTAATTTGAGATCTGCAAGTGTATATTGCATATAAGATCGTCGTTGTGTTTAGAGATTTGCGGTTGTGTGGTTTGCTTTTGTTGTTAAGTTGTTGAAATAATTTGTATATATTGTATTTGATATTTTTACTTTCATACTAGTAATCGCATTCGTTATTCAACCACATTCATTTTAATTTAAAATGAATGAACTAAAATCGTAGCCACTGTCGCGTGCCCGTTAACACAACTGTCAGTTGACCCTTGACACTTGACTCCTAATCTTGTTTTAATCTCCTACTCAAATCTCGCACCGACACGTTGCGATGTTACACGCTTGATGCCGCTCGTTAGACTGTCTTAGCTCGTGCATTGAGAAGCTGCATTTGAATAAGATTTGCAATCTCTCTGCTGACAACCCTTCTTCCTATTATTAATTTTACAATTTGACTGAAAACTATGGGGTGTAATGATTTTACAGCTGTCTCTTACATTTCGATATGAATAATTAGCCATTTGCCTACTCAGGGTATAACATTTAATTTCAGTTGTGCTTCAGCTCATAAGAATACTGCCTTGCTTTTTTTTAATATTCGATTGAATTACTGCTCCACTCACATTTGTAGTATTTACGACCTAATAAAATTATTTATAATATTGTTCACTGACGTTAACTGAACATACTTATATATTATCTCGGGTTATAAATTTAGGTTCTATTTGAAATCAATGCAAACAGATTTCAAATTTTTTTAGGAAATTTTTAGTCGGAAAGTTTTAGTAGAGATTGCTTGAGAAGGAAATTTTTTGAAGAATGTGATATTTAAACTATGTATTTATATGATATAGGGTCTCACTAATCTTTACAGTATCTTCGATTAATCAGAAAACGGACACATTTGCAAAACGTATACAAAGTTCTCATGTTTCTAATTCTTGTTTAACCGTACCTGAAGGTCAGTTGACGTTTTATTGGCGGATTTATCAGTTAGAATCTGCGTGGTAGCTATCTTTCGACATTGTCAGCGATTAGATTGTTGTATGACTCCATATCTGGCACTAACCTGGATATGGAGCTTTTACGTCTCCAATTTCTCTCTATTTGCACCACACAGTTCAAATTTTGCCAAGGACAGAATTCGCACCGAAGTTGTGTCAATTGAAGCAGAACTCGGGCTAAACGCATTTATGAAGCTCTGATCAGGTTTGGGATGAGACTAAATGTATTTCGTTTTATAGAAAGTTGGACCAAGCCGGCTCTTGCTGATAAGCGAAATGATCACTGATAAGAGAAACGAAACAGTTTTACATATGCAAATAGATTACAATATATGGCTAGTTCCAAGCATGACCCGACTTAACGCTTGACTTATCAAGTACATTGCTCTTTCTCCTTGAACAAATTCAACACCAGACAAGAGTCCTAGTCGTTGAAAACGGTTTAAATACTCTTCCTTAATCCAGATAAAATGCAACAAGTAAACATTCAGCCAGCTGATCGATAGATCTTTTGATAAATTAATCAAATGCATTCAACCTGTTGCGCTCACACGATATTACGTATACGTAGCAGACACACCGCCAAAGTTTCAGCCAATCACAGTACAGATGACACTGGGAAAATCTACCAAAGGGAGAATCAAAGCAGGTTTAGATAATCAACTACCGACACCTGTCTCAGGGTACACCTGCTGAGAATCAGTATCGAGTATATCGAGAATGCTTACGTTTCGTTTATCTACTCGTATTTCCACGTACTAATCCATTTATGAAGTACTCTATTAAGTGATCGGACAGTGCGCAAATAAAGTTGAACTGCTTAAGATGGTGTAATGCATGATTTATGATTAAATGGGTTTGTTAATGTCGTCACAAGATAGAATATGGAAACTTAAAGGCGACTTTCGCTTATGATATAAGGCAATAATGTACACGTACCCATACAATTAAATAATTTATAAATATGTTTAAAAAAATCAATTCATATAATTTACTGAAGTGTCATTGTTATTCAACTCTTAACAATCCATTTTTTTAAACTACACCAAGTTAACCTGTAACGTGTTTTTTAATAATTGTAACGCTGATTACTCAGCTTTTTACAATATCATAATAATAAACAAACAAAAAATGATTACAATTCGTGCGAGATTTCATAGCATTCAGCTTTGTGATCGTAAGATTCTGACTGCATTTCAAAAAATACCAAAAAGTATGCAATAGAAAAATTCAAGTGTTACTGAGCTTATGCAATAAAAAATCAAATAAAAACATTTTATTTAGAAATGAATTTGCGAATAATGGAATTGTTAATTAATTTATTATAAAGAACAGTAATGTGTGTACCGGTTCGTTTCTGGTACATTTTTCAAAAAATTATTTGGTTTTCTGTATTTATATAATTTTGATTTATTTAAAAAAAAATTACCTACAATTAGATTAAGGTATATTTAGATGAAACGTATGTAATATGAAATATGTTTTTTAACATTCAACAGTTTTTAAAAATTATACTGTTGTACCGGAACCGAAAGGACAAAACCGAAAAATAACTTTTTTACCGAAACAGTTGTAACATGGTGTACCCGACCAGAAACCAGAACCGATATTTGTTTCGGTTTGATTTCCTGTTTTATAGTACTGTATATAGACAATGTGAGCATTGAAATAGGTGTAAAGGTTTTATAGTTTTTGAATGTCTGGGGTTTCGGATCTTATCGTTATTTTTCGTATACTTTTACTAAGTAAGTAGACAAAATATATGCTTTATTTTTTAACAAAATATTTTTTAAAAACATTTTATCAAAAGATATGTTTTAAACTATCTTAAAGGAATTTCGTTTTGTTTTTTAAATTTAAATTGAACAATTAAATATGTGAGTCCGTTCAACAATAGAATGGACGAGTTCCTGAAATTGAATATTTTTGCTTGCCATTTCGATAAATATCTGTTTTGATAGGTATTTGATTAATCCAGTTTGTTCATATTGATACAAAATTTGTATTTTTATCTGGACAAAATTCTTTTTATTGAGGGCCGTATTCTAAGAGTTTATTTAAATTCTATCAAAGAGATATTTCATGTGGATTACTTTGTATATAAAAACTGATTATTATTGGGCATTTTGGTAACTGTATTTCATATGCAGATTCAATTTTTGAATACCTAACAACCGGATAATAAAGACGGAAGTAGCCCTGCCCGTGAAACCGATATATTAATGAAAATTACAAGCTTATTTTTGTTGATGCGATCGACTGATTGTTGTTAATTAACTGCACATTCTAAATTTAACCACATCGTATTGTAAGCTACCTAAGTGTGATAAATTCTTATTTGCACAAGAATTCTGAGAAAATGTCACCTTGTGCGCTCAGCGAATTCTCAACGATTCGCATTGACCAAAATAACTAACTAAATAAAGACAAAACAAAAACGGAACAGCTGTTGACCAAGATTACGACAAGTTAAAGTGCACACCTGGCCAATAGCATCAGTTAACGATAATCTTAAATGCTCAACAAAATGCATTTCTACTGGCACAGTAAATGGTTGGCAATTACTTACAGCTAAAGAGTTCAATAGCTCGATCATTTATCGTTTATCAGGTGTGTTCCAGAAATCTCTAGAGATTTTTGAAAACAATCGTTCGAATTGTTGGTGTTCTTAAAATATCAAAGATTTAATATTTTTAGAAATTTTATTCAATTTAAAGATATTTTAATTCAATTAAATAAATGTTTAACTTTGTCAAATCTCTCAACATTTTTTTAAACATTTAAAACCAATGTTTTTTTTTTAGGAACATCAACAATTGCTCTTGGGTTGCTTTAGCGTTGTTATAAATTTGTAGAACACGCCTGTATAGCTCTTGCACTAAAATCCGCAAAATAATAAAGATTAGATAAAGAAATATGTGGAAGAAATTGCAAAGTCCAATGCACTTAATGCAGTTGGGAAAGCCCTTATTCACTACTGATAGTAAGTACAATCTTTTATAACTTTTATGTATATTAACCAATTGTTCTTTCTATCTTCGTCTAATTTAACATAATGGCAATTGACTCACATTTTTATTGTTTTACAAGATAACAGAGGCAAGTAAATAATGTGACAAAATTTCTATGGTAAATATGAACTTAAGACTGACTAAGAATACACAGTCTGTGAAGAATGGTCTTATATGTACATTGAATAAAAACACACTTTTCAACTAGTAAGCTAAAAATATAAACCCACTTTTACTCGTTTCTTTTTCATACCAGTAGCTCTTATTAATTAAATAATTACAAAAAAATTAACGGTTCCTGCTTAGGATGTAAACTTTTTATGTAAGCTCATGTTTGACATTCTGATAAATAAATACAAATAATTTGTAGCGAAAATAATTAATATAACTGTTCTGTTTTAATCATGTTAATATAAATGTATAAATTAGTTTTGTTTCTTTTTTGAGGATAACGAATAACAATTCGGAATCACCTGTTGAGTATAAGTCACCTTGTGAAATTGCATATTAATGATCCAAAGGTTAAGCTTTCCAATGCAATTCACAAGCAAAATAAACTGAATAGCACAGCTACAAGGTTGTCATTAAAACACTATTTACAGGTCTGGGAAATGAAACACGTGTTAAACTGCTTAATATTTAGTTAATGTTCACAGTTACGATGTTTTTGTTATGATAATTTGGTGAGTTAGCGAATAAAACAATTGGTTATATTTTAAATTTAGTCACGACCGATTTCGTATATTTGTGTCGATATGCCTCCACATTTTTTAAAGAATCCGATTCCGACTACTCTGATTACTAACTGACTTCGCTTCAAGCTACTTTTTCTACGAGAACAAAGCAAAATACAAGAAATAAAACGCTGCCAGCCGGGAGATACCCCGCACGAATTTTAATTAGCTTAACAATTTTTTTTAACTTAAACAAACAGGTTGCTGTCAACGTACGCTAGGTGTCGCCAGCACTGCCACAACAGTATTAAATTAAATTCTTGATTAAATTTTGTAATTATCAATCGACTGACTCTTCAAAAGAGGAGAGTTTGAAGCAAACGTGATCTGCGCCTGCTGCACGTGTTATACAGGGTATCAAAATCATCTATTGTGACGCAAATGCGTAAGAGTCAAAGAAAGAGAGAGATAAGTGAACCACGACGCAAAGTGGCAGAAATTAAAATAAAAACAAAATTATCACAACTGCGAAAACACACTTATGTATGTAATGTGTATATACATATGTATGTGCGGATGTGTCGGTCTGTCTGTGTGTTGAGATGTAAAGCTTTCAGGGGTTGAAAAGTGAAAGCACCTCCTAACTATACAGACGGTCTGTCTGCTATTTTTTCTAAATCGACAATTATGCAATTTGCAAATTGTGCACAAATGTAAATGCAATACTATTGAAAATTATATTTTATTGTTATGAATAATTTAAACTTACGCGTTGGCATTCATTTTGTGTTGCAACTCTTTGAGGTCCTGGTGAAAATCAGCTATCGTTCTCTGTTTATTTGAACTTTGAAGAACTTCACTCGACGCCACGCGGCGACTGTTTACTTATTTGATGAGAAAAATGAGCTAAGTTAAGTTTGTATTGATTTTTTAGCATTAATCGTCCCGCTTTGTTGGCGACAACTAAAATATTATTCGAGATGCTTAGTTTCCGTCTGCATTTCAGGCTGAGTGCTTCACAAAATTTTATTTTTATCACTTAACACGCGATGTTTGATTTTTATCACTAACAACAAAATATTTCTGCGCAAATTTAAGTCGTTTTGGCAAACGTGGAGCGCGTGCGACTTGCGGACGAGACGCTGCAAAACACACTGTAACGGCGATCACCAAGATTCCCCTTGTAAATAAATAGTTTTACCGCTCTCGTGCCCTGGCCGCTCTTACGTACATATACAAATCTTCGTGTATATATGTGTTTATATCTAAACTTGCATGAATTGACGTAAGGCCAGCTGTTATCGACTCTGAGAGAGAAAGAGAGTGCAAAAAGCAGAGAGCGCAACGGTTGTTGGAGTTGAGTTGTTTTTGTGATAAAAGGCACGCAAGAACTTTTCAGATATGCATTAGCTCGACTTTAATATACCTTTCCTACACTCACTGTTTGCGCATTTATGCTTGCGCGCTACTATGTATCGACGAGAATGGAATACCTACATTGAAAATTGGGCATTACAAATTTTATTTTTGATATATTTTCAACTTAAAATTACTATTGGTCAACTGCTCTTTGTTGACGCTCAAATATTTAAAACCTTTATTTATGCAAATAGGCTTTTTTAATTAATATGCAAATTGTTAAAGTAAGTAAAATTATGTGAGTTTTGTTATTGTTAATTATAAATTTTTCGCCGCAGTCGATATCTCCATTTTCTCCACAATCGATGTATACCCTCTATCGTATGCAGGTGCACATACAACACGAGAGAGCAGCTAGCAAAAGAGTACCTTGAATAATGCGTCACACGCGACCAACTTCACACATAGCCAGCAGTCAGCAGACACCATAATGCTCTTTCAGCCCTTATTCCGCTCCTGCCCCGCATTCTGTAACTGATGCTGATGCAATTTGCGGCACCTCTTGAAATTTGGCATGTGGACGACAAAGTGCCGACTATTTTTCCCAAACAAAATGTTTAGCTTTATGACAATTTGTTTACACACATATACAAACATATACCTACGTATTCGATAAATGGTACATACATTTGGATTGGCTCGATTTCAAGGTGCCCTTGCCAACTGTTGCTGCTGGCGATGGAGCTATAAACACGGCTACTTCAAGCGAACCGGTTCCAAAACTCGTGCTTTTTCAGCAATGAGTGAAAATTGCGAGCTTTAAAAATAAAACACGCTCGATCCATTTAGCTCAAAAAATCAAAGTGAAAAGCTAATAACCCACGGGTTTGACCTTTGTTCAGCAATTAAAATAATGTGAATTGGTATTATCTTTGAAAAGCTGAAAATTTCATAGTCCAACAAGTCTGCCCAGTTTTGATTGAGTCGAGCAAACCGCTAAAAATACTATCAAACATCAAGTGCGAGTCTGACTAATACATAAACGGAATGACGAAATATTGATATGGCAGCAATTTATTGACTAATACAATAGAGGTGTGTCAAAGATATTGGGGGCTCGTCAAGCTCACATTTTGCAGAGAAAGACAAAAAAGACAAATAAAAGCTCGGGAGTTAATTAGATTTAAGTTATAACCACTAAACCCCTTTCAAGTTCTTCTTCAACTCGAACGTTATTCTCAATCGAGTACAAGTATGAGCATAATAGTGCCTTAATATATTTATTTATATACAGAACATGTACATATATATATGAGCTATTCAGAATGCTTCCAAACGGACCGCGAATGAGGCAACTCTTGTATCAGAGCAAAAGAACTGAATTAACGTAAATTGAGTGCGGTCATCCAGATTTACTCGCCACTGCGAATTCATGGCGGAAATCTTAATTGAATCGTGTAAATTAGAACTTAACATATAGTTAGAACAATAGTCGTTCCGATTCGTACTATGTACATATGTTACACTATGGACACAGTAAAGTATTATATATTCCATGGAAAGATTTCGAACTAGTTCAAGGTGATTTATAGGGTAAAAGATCTATTAACATACTCGAGTAATCAATGGTCTAGGAAATGAATAACATGCAAATAGAACAAATGCAATAACTGTAAAGTCGAGTAAACACTCTATTAAAAACAATGGAAAGTGCAATAAAAGTTTATCAACTTGTTTACTGATGGGACTCCTCTTAATTGACTTATACTTGTTAGACTATGTGAATCTGATTCTTGTCTCAAATCGAGTAAATATGGTATGAATGCAGTTGACGTTAAGGGGCTTGTCACATGAATATTCACATACTATTTATTTATATATACTATATATACGTTTACGTTATCTGAATCTATTTTAATTGCAGTCAACAGGGGAGATATTTAAAAGCATTTCCGAGCACAGTTTATCACTAGTGTGAGATGTATACAAAACAGGCTTATAAAGCTTATGTTCATATAATACTTTGGCAGGACTTATATCCGAACTAATAATATAAATTCTCTTCAAGGATAAACTTTTTACCTTTTTCAATCCATTCGAAACTCAAAACAAATGTTGAATAATAAAGACTTAAAGATTAACCATAAAGTACACAAAGTAATTTTATATCTTTTCACAGATTTCAAAATATATGAGAGTAATAATGTGCTATAAGTTAAATTTATGTACCCAAAAAAATATGATTTACAGCCTAAAGATATGCTTTAAAAATCTTATGTACAATTGCTTTTAAAGAAGACCAATAAAAGATTTTGCGTATACCACAAAAAGTGTAATGCCATCTAAAAAAAAATACTGTGTAATTTATATAATTTATTAATAGATAGAAAAAGGATTTATATTGTATTTTATTATAAAGTTACTACTACTATTGTCAAGTTATAAGGACAATTAATTTATAATCAGAAAATAAAACCGAAACGAATATCGAATTTAGTTAACGTAAAATCCTTTAATTTCAGTATCGCAACAGTTAGTAGTACTGTAGAAATCAAAATCTTAAAATTTAAAAATATTATATCTTAATCAATATTCTAATTAAAAATTTTTGTCGGAAAACAACGTTTCATTTAATTCATTCAGTCATCTAACCGTTATACATACATAAAGCGGTTGGTCCGGCTTGTATAATTTCGGATACAGTTACGTTTTGAAGAAATATAGTTTTAGGATCTCGCTCGGAACACAGTTAAAATTATTTAGATCTATTGTAAGTGCAGTCAAATAGTGAATAAGCTAATAATACTCTACCATTTGGATTATCTAAAACTGTTGCCAAATTGATGACGTTATCTTCAGAGCACAGCATGTTTTCATATTTAAGGTCACGATGTGGCGTCATTATGTATAATGTGAAAGCTTATGACTAATAGACTATAACCGGCCAATGACAGAATTAGAATCGAGAATCTAAAGCTAAAATCACGGTAATAGAATAAAAAGCAAATACATGAAAGCTTTTGTTTGGAGTTTGTTTATGGCGCTAATGGAAGCTTTAAATACTCTTGCAAAGAAAAGGTTCATACACATAGATATATACTGATCAATAATATTATAGTCGATAACATTCGAGATCATTATTTAATTGATCATACAAATTAAGTATTCTTTTTATAAATATGTAAGGAATTAAGTAAATATTAATAACTATTATCAGATGTGATATTAATAATACTGAGATGCTCTACAATTCTCTAACAGCGGGTAAGCAACCCAAAAGCAGTTGTTGCTGAAAACAAGCAACCATTGCTTTCAAATGTCTAAAATATTGTTGAGAGATTAGACAAAATGTAATATTTATTAAATTGAATTAAATTATTTTTTTTATTGAATAATAGTGCATTAAATAAATTTTATAAGATTTTCTTAATTATATAAAATATTTCTCAACCTTAAAATGAAAAAACTAGTCGGACGGAGCTACAGTCGTGCATTCTCGACTGTCGGAGACCCCGTACTTACTATGGCAAAAGCTAAGACTGCTACAAATTCATACTAGATTTCCACCCGATCGGTCCTATGACAGCTATATGATATAGGGGTCCGATTTAAAACAATTTTGGTCAGTATATTTAAAACCAACTTAGATACATATTCTATCAGTTTGGTTACGGTATCTCAACAAACAAAAATTTTTTCATACTTAAACTTGATTTTCGACCGACTTTTCCTATGGGCGCTATATGGTATAGTGGTCCGATCCAAAAAAGTAACAACCCTTATCTGCCTGCAATATTGAGGAATCTGCATACCAAATTTGGCGTCACTTAAATTGTTCTTATAATTTGGATATGGAATTTTTGTTTTCAATTTGTGGGCGTTAAAAGAGGCGTGGCCGAATTTTGAAACAAACTTGATCTGCTTGCAGCATAGAAGAACCCACATACCAAGTTTGGTGTCTCTCTTATAATCTCTGAGAGCTAGATGTTCATACAGACAGATTGACAGACAGACAGACAGACAGACAGACGGGCAGACGGACATTGCTATATCGACTCAGCTATTGATGCTGATCAAAAATATATATACTTTATAGGTATATATATTCTGCCTGTTACGCACATATTCATCATAACAAACCCAATAGATCCCTGTACTTTTTTTAAGTACGGATCTCTAACTCTCATAGTTTTGGAGATAAAGATGTTCAATATGGTGTACCATAATTTGTCTCGAGTCTTATAAGCTCTAATACCCATTTTGGTCACCGAGCTAAAAATTAAGTTCTTATTTAATAGTATTAAAAATATCGTTTATTTAATGATTCGGCTTATGCCTTTTATGAAGTTAATATAATATATATAGTCCATATAAACACCCTTTAATTGTTTTAGAATAAGTTGAATGTGTTGCAAACTCAATGTGCAAACAAATGTGTTGCAAACTCAATGACATAGTGCACGAACATCTTGCTTAGTTTAAGAAAAGCTGATGAGTAACTTTAACGGTTAACTTGTCTTCCACAGAGTAAATAAGTACAGTCTGACACTCTCATAAGACAATGATCCAACTTGCCGTCCCGCCCCATGACCGATCCAAGACACACTCGTCTTTAGAAGCTTAAAGCTTTCACACAACTACGCTCACAGCTTTTCTCGTTCTCTCTTTCATTCGCTCTGTCTCTTTTTCTATGGCTAAGCAGGTGCTTACTTCGTCGTTCAAAATTTCTCACCGAGTCAGTTTGAATCAGAATCTCAGTCGGCGAACAACGTTGAGTCCAAGCAAATCAGCAATCCAGCAAACATGACAATTGGTAAGTCTCGTCTCTGTGTGTGTTTGTGTTCTTCTTCAGGTTGTGCGGGTGTCTTCAATGGATAACGGAATGAAAGAATAATAGATTAGTTATATGTATACATATATGGTATGGTTATAAAATATTTGTGCTGGCTACTTATAGGAATTTTACTTTCCAATGACGCCGGCTGCAATTCACATAGTGTATTTATTTGGCCTGCAGCCAATAAAACTGTTTGGCCAACAACTTTTTTAAACATACGTGAAAGTTCTATCGAGTTTCTATACTTTTTATTATGACCTGTTTATAAAGTCAGGTGAAGTAAGTACAGTTGTGCCAGTGGGTTATTGTAAACAGATCACTGAATTGAATCATATTACAAATAAAGAGAAACACAATTCTATTACTAACATCAGTAAAGGCTACGCCTTTAAATTGAGAGCAAATACAGTTGCCACTTTCACAGTTTGGTCATCCGAATTCAATTATCATACTATTCGAAACATTTATTATTTATAGCCATACATACTTTTATGTATTTTCTATCTATGTATATATGTATATATGCTCTATTTTTTGCCGCTGAGTCACCAAAATTATCAAAACATAAAAATAAACAAAAAATACTTACTTTTCCCCTTTGAACTTTGACAATAATCAATATAAGGCAAATGCTCGTACTTGACTGTAGGTTGACCTCGAGGTGCATCACAATGATGTCATTTGCCACAATTGCTGCTGTGATATTTGAGCAAACGTTTATTTGTTATTCATTCTACAAACAGATACAAATCAACCTATCATACATATAAATAAAACAGCTTTTAGCTTATAAGTATCTAAGAGATACAAAAAAACATTTTTGTTCTCATACAGACAGAAAACTTGCTAAATATTTTTCATTTTGTTTTGCAAGTCAAATACTATTGTACAATAACTGGCCTGTTTGTATCTATATATATTTACATATATATATATATATATATATATTATTTATTAAAGCTCCGCTCAATTGAGAGCTTAGCTCTACGGGTAGACTCTAGAGAATGCTATTGGAATAAGTGCCGGCTCGACCGAAAATGACATCATGCGAAATGACATTAAATGCGTCATTGTGATTAGTATCAAAACAACCCAAAAGATACATACTTATGTTTTCTCTCACACTCAACAACTAAATGAAAAACAAATCTATGATACTCTCTAGTCTTATATCAAATATCATTACTATATATTTATTTATTTATTTGTTTAACCCCGACTAAAAGCAGTCGACAATAAATAGTTTAACATTAAAATTAAATCGGTTTTTAATAGTCGGAAAATAGGACTCTGACAAGTTGCTGATACTTCCAGCATACAGTATATATATTTGTACTTTTATCATAATAGCACATTTGTTCATTTTCATTGCTTTCTTTGCAATTTGTACATTAAGTTTCCCTAAGTATTTCGTTCACTTAGTTCATTTTAATGTGTTTAATCGTACGTAGTGTCAACATCCATCAAAAAATTTTTTTAGTTTAAACATAATGTGACATACACTCTCGTTAAATAATTTAAATTTAGTCAAAAGCTAATTTAATTTATTTTTTCAATTTTAATTACAGAAGTCAATACTCCCGATAAATTGGAATACCAGTTCTTCCCGACCTCCGGGGCAGTCTTCACCTTCAAGGTACGCTCACCGAAGGATGCTCACCTGGCTCTCAGCCCAGGTCCCCAGCAAGGACTCCCAATTTACGAGATTTTCATCGGCGGATGGGAGAACAGTAAGTCCGTCATTCGTAAGGATGGTCAAAAGCCTGAAGTTGCCGAAGTGCCGACACCAGGCATTCTGAATGCTGATGAATTCCGTGGTTTTTGGGTGCGTTGGTATGATAACGTTATCACCGTCGGTCATGAGGGCGACGCTGCAGCTTTCTTATCTTATGATGCCGGCTCATTGTTCCCGGTGAATTATGTGGGCATCTGCACAGGCTGGGGTGCCAGCGGCACATGGCAGATTGACGGTAGGATCAACATCGTTTGAAACATGTCATTAGCGATTTCTTTATATTTATCGCAATTTACAGAGGCTCCAAAATCGTCGCCAATTGGCTTTACTCAGCCAACTGGAAGCGGACCCGGTTGCTGGGTAGCCGCAGCTAATGGCGAGGTACCAACAAATGCTCTCCAGGGCGGATTCGACAGCAGTGAGCAATTATATATTGCACGCGCCCGTCATGAAGGCGACCTCATTCCCGGAAAACTGCATCCATCCCATGGCGTGACCTACATTTGCTGGGGAGGCGCTGAACATGGCCACAACGAGTACGAAGTTCTTTGCGCCGCAGGTGGCCAATGGGTGCCCGTCGAGGCTTCTAACATTCCGCCAAACGCATTTCCTGCCGGCGAGACAGCCGAAGGCGAGCCGCTCTTCATCGGACGCGCCACCCACGACGGCACCGTTACAGTTGGCAAGGTGCAACCCTCTCACGGCTGTTGCTACATACCCTACGCTGGCGAGGAGCTGGCATACAAGGAGTTTGAAATCTATGTCTCAAACTAAGGTCAGCTTGAGTGTAGCTATCTTAACAACTCCAAGCAGCGCAAATTTACGAGTATTTAACTTAGTTAAGCTCGGCATCTTAGATGTATTTTGAGACTCACGCACTAGAATTTGAGTATGGAACATCTGCTATGTTCACGCCTCACTGAAAGCTTTGTAGGCATTTCCCTAAATTTGTTTCTTTTCTTTATTTAATTAAAATCTTTATATCTCTGATGAATCTCAAAATTGAATAGCAGTTCTAACTCTTTATTTTATACATTTTGTAACTTGCAAAATTTAACTAAAGTGTTGTTAATAAATTTTAAATATAAGCATAAATAGATTTTATTATTATTCACAAATATTAATTCAGGGTGACATGTGTATCTTGTGTTCCGCATAGCAACTTAGTTTTTATACCCTGAGCCCATTAAAAATGGGCAAAAAGGGTATAATGTGTTTGGCCGAATGTATGTAACAGGCAGAAGGGGGCGTGGCAGACCCCCAAAACCATATATATTCTTGATCAAGATCAATAGCCGAGTCGATTGAGCCATTTCCGTCTGTCCGTCCGTCCGTCCGTCTGTTTGAACGCGTCGATCTCAGAAACCATAAGAGCTAGAGACATCAAACTTGGTATGTAGGTTCCTGGATACCATAGGCAGATCAAGTTTGATTATATTTTTGGATCGTAGCACTATATCATATAGCTGCCATAGGAACGATACATCGAAAATGCAGCTTTAGTATGGAAAAGTTTTGTATTTGTTGAGATATCAGAATCAAACTAATAGAATATGCGTCTGGGCTGGTAATATACATCTTGACCAAATTTGGTTAGAATCGGTCTTAAATATCATATAGCTGCCACAGCAACAATCGACCGTAAATCAACTTTCAGTACAGAGGTACCTGGGCACAGAGTATTCAACAGTCGAGCGTGCCCGACTGTAACCGCCCACTAGTTTTGTGTTTATTTAATACAAAATAACAAAATTTTAAAAATGCTAACAGTATATCACTGCGGACGGCAGTTCGCGTTAGTGACGAAAGCAGCACGAAGGGTGCAAAAGGCGACTAACTATATACAGCTAAGTTGGAAAACTGTCCGATCAGATCGAGTTATACACTGATCGAAAGGTTTAGTCCTAACTTACAAAATGGCATACTAAAGCTTTTTCTAACCAACCTGGGTCATGAGATATGGGGGTGTAAGTGGGAGGAGAAAAATTTAAATGACTGCAGCTAATGGGGCTGTTGGGGCCTTTAGGTAAAATTTTTTATTTTTTAAAAATTTTACTTAAAAATGCGCGATTGATATCTCAATCACCCAAATCCGATAACTGGTTCAAGAGATAAATAAATTTGAAAATTTTAGTAGAATACTAAAAATGAAGTGAAAAGTTAGTTTCTTTGTTTGTCTGTTTGTATCAAAGCGCTAAAGAAGCTAAAATGTTATGATGGGGATTTGTTCATTTTTGAAAATCTATAAATGTTTGTTTTACGACTTTTTCAATTTCCCGCTAGTTTAGCGGGAAGTCGCTAAATCCCGCTAAATTTGAAACCTCACCAGTTTCCATACCATAGAAGCTATAGGCTTTGCTTGAGGGCTTTTAGGCGTACCTTTAAACTTTTTTTCTAAATTACTCAGGTAACATTTTACAGGTGAAATAAAGTTTTTTAGCTTACATTTTGGCGATTTCTGACAAAACGGCTCTAACGATTTTTATTAAATTTTAGTATGTTGTAGTACGTAGAATTTTGCGTTTTTTAGTATATGAAACATAAACTTTGACCAAGGGGTTGGGAAGATATTGCCTGTTAACTGAATGTATACATTTTTCTATCGGTCGAAAATCGGGTTTTAGTACGAAAAACTTTTTGGTTGTATGAGATATCTCAAACAAACTGACACAATATGCATTTAACTTGGTTTTATATATTCTGTGAAAAGTTGGTTCAAATTGGACCACTATAACATATAGCTGTCATAGGACCGATCGGGGGAAAATGGAGTCTTAGTACGAAAAACTTTTTTGTTTTATGAGATATCTCAACCAAACTGATAAAATATGCATTTAACTTCGTTTTATATATCCTGGCCAAAGTTGGTTCAAATCGGACCACTATATCATACAGCTGTCATAGGACCGATCGGGCGAAAATCAAGTCTTAGCATAAAAAACTTTTTTTTTCACGAGATATCGTAACAAAACTAATAGAATATGCACTTAAGTTGGACTTATAGATCCTGAAGAAAGTTGGTTCTAATCGAACCACTATATCATATAACTGTCATAGGACCAATCGGGCGAAGTCTAAGTCTTAGTATGAGAAACTTTTTTTTCTCACAGTAGGTACGGGGTTTCCGACAGTAGAGTAGCAACTTAAGCGATGCGAGCAGGGGGCGGAGCCCCCTACTTTTCTTTATAATTAAAAAAAATTTTAAATATGAAAAAATATTCAACAATGATAAATTTACAATGTCAAAAGCAAAAGCAATTGCAAAAATTTCTGATATCACACAAAAAAAACCTCTAAACGAGGTAAAAGTCTAGTGACGAAAGCAATTTCCAGCCCCAAAATTTCTGATATCCAATTTTGTGACGAACAAAATTGAGTTTAATATAAAAATTTTAAATAAAAATATTAATTAATAAAAAAAAACAATTGGCATTCGGCACTGCGCAAAAAGTAATTTTAATGTACAAAGAAGCTCACCCTTTTTGCGCACAGTGCACAAGGCCAATGCATCGTTCCTATGGCAGCTATGTGATATAGTTATGTGATCTGCGTATGGTATCCAGGAACCTACATACCAAGTTTGATGTCTCTAGCTTTTAAAGTTTCTGAGATCGACGCGTTCAAACAGACGGACAGACAGACGGACATGGCTCAATCGACTCGGCTGTTGATCCTGATCAAGAATATTTATAATTTGTGGGGTCTGCCACGCCTCCTTCTTCCTGTTACATACATCCTGCCAGCACGTCTTGACACAACGAAAACACAAGAAACAAGGGGGCTCCGTCTCTATTGCAGCTATATGGTATAGTAGACCGATTTTATCCAAATTTGGTCAATACCTGCCCAGATGCATATTCTATTAGTTTGGTTCTGATATCTTAACAAACAAAAAACTTTTCCACCTGTTTCGGCTGTTGATCCTGATCAAGAATACACTTACTGATTTAACTTGGTTTTGTTCATCCTGGCCAAAGTTCGTTCAAATCGGGCAATTATATCATATAGCTGCCTTAGCACCTGAGGTATCCTACTGTCGAGCGTGCTCGACTATAGCCGCACCTCACCGCGAGCGATAATGGGTAAGTGAGGGGGTCAAATCAGCTGGGAGCCACTTTACATGTATGTATATAAAGAGATTAAGCACCATCCACTATTCACGCAGAAAGCGCGTGTGTGTCCTCTCTTATTTTTAAATGGCCCAACGCTGCGAAAAAAATATTATCTCTACATTCTTCTTAAGTCCCAATAATAAGCATAAATTTAAATTTTGACTTTTGTTTTGAGTGCAACCCGTTGGTTGATACTCCTCGTGTTTCCTGAGTTATAATTCATTGAATTTCGCATACTACTTAAATTTAATCTATATAAGTATTTTTGTGATAGGGGTGATTGTTGATTCCCTACAAACCAGCTTATTGAATTATTTATAAATAGAATTTACTGTAATAACGTTTGATTTATGTTATTTATAATTTTTACCAAACAATCCCTGATTTACAACTCAACTGATTTCATACTATTTACACAAATACTTAAGGTCGAATGTATTCATCTATATCTTTTTTCTTGATTGACCAACGTTCCAATCATGGCATTGCCGATACATAGTTTATTAATTAAAGTTCAATCTGATAATCTTTTGAAAAATTTTAATTTATATTCGCTTTGTTTTTTTTTTTATATTTCGTGCGGTTGTTGTTTTGTGAAAGTGAAATAAAAATTTTCTTTTAGAAGTCTGTATGTCAATTTTGCATGCTCTAGATCTTATAGTCTCATGAATCTAGTTGTTCATACAGAAGCAGGGACAGAAGATTTTATACCCTTGCAGGGTCCTAAAATTAATTTTCGACGCTTAAAAGCTATACGGATTTCAGCCAATTTTTTCAAAATGTATAAGACAATATCAATTATGACTAGTCGGAAAGACTATAGTAGAGATCCCGGCCATAGGATACCCGTTACTTATTTCAATATACATATGTATATAAAAGAACTTTGAATAAATTACTTGTAATTCTTTAAAAATATTAATTCGCCAAGACTGTCGCTCTTCTTGTCCAATATTGCTGCGGTTCACTAGTGGTGGTGGTGGTTTTTCGCGTGGTAGGCGTGGTAGAAATTTGAAACAAACTTGACCTGCTCCAACGCCATTGAAGTCTGTGTGCCATACGTATACATATAAGCTGCCACGACTTCTTTCTTGCATTACACATTTACTAACCAAACTAACTTTCCCCCTTGATATAAAGTTCCAAATAATGCTAATTTTCTTCGGTAGGGATCAACATCTTTCATCGTAAGGCAATTAAACAGGAGAATTAATATTTAATTTACAAAATATTTCTTAACTGTATGTCTCGAGGAATTGTTTGACCAGAAACTAAATAACAAAAATAAACAAATAGACAGACATATTTATGACCACTTTCCGTTTTATCAGAAATGCCCCTTTCAATGTGTTATCAAATTCATGCTAAAATAAATTAAATTCTAAAATAATAATATGAATTTCATTTTATGAATGGCCAAAAATATTAGAACTACAGTGATTGCTTAGAAGATACCCTACATTCGCTTTAATCTCGTTTCCATTTCTGCAAATTATGTTGAAATGCTATCAACACAAATGTGTTTGTTATGACTATTTAGCAGTATCAACAAAAAAACTTATCTTAAATGCACGATATGTAATATCGAAGTTATCAATAAAAAGCTGTGTGATATACATACATTTCGAAATCCTTCCATTGCAATTTTTCCAATAAAAGCAAAAACGCAAAGCACAATGGAAACTTTAACAGTTATTTAAAGGTATGTACACTGTACATTATACAGCTCTTATTCTTTTTGGGTACAGGGTATAACAAGAGTATAATAGGGAACGCGTAGTATTTCGGCTATATCACAATTGAGATAGTACATTTTTAATTGGATTCATATAAATCACCTCTTCGAGAGATCGTATAAATATGTCAGTCTATCACAGCTCGAGCGATAAGAGAAATGGTATAAAAGGTGACAGAATCTAGTTCAAGACAACAATTGCCATTGTTAATTTGTTAAAATGGGCAAGCTATTAGCGCTACTCGCGGTTCTCTCTCTTGGCCAAATAATTGCTGGCGAACGTAAGTGTAGTGAATAGAAGCAAAATGAAAATACATAATTTCAATTAACATTGTTGTGTTACCAGGCATTGTCAACTGTTATTGGGGAACTTGGGCAAATTACCGAACTGGCAATGGAAAATTTGATGTGTCCAACATCGATCCCAGCTTATGCACACATCTAAGTTATTCATTCTTTGGAATCAACAACAATGGTGACATTCAATCGATGGACACATGGTTGGACTATGACTTGGGCTTCATAAGACAAGCAGTGGGTTTGAAGAGCCGGAATCCCAACCTGAAGGTTCTCGCTGTGATTGGTGGTTGGAATGAGGGCTCGGTGAAATACTCGTCCATGGCCGGCGACTGGAACAAACGTCGCAATTTCATAAACTCCGCTTTGAACTTGCTGCGTAACAATGGCTTCGATGGCTTGGATCTTGACTGGGAGTACCCCAATCAACGCGGTGGCAATTGGGCAGATCGCTCCAACTTTGTCACTCTTCTACGCGAGCTGAAGGAAGCGTATGTATTGAGTAAACCAGATCAAGGCCATTTTCACAACCCACATCTTTTTCACATGCTTACAGCTTTGCTCCCTACCGTTATGAACTGGGTATTGCTGTCGGTGCTGGAGAGTCTATTGCTAGCAGCTCCTATGAAATTGCTAACATTGCTCAGCAGGTGGACTTTATCAACGTTATGACCTATGACTTTGCTATGGCCACTGATGGAAAGACTGGATTCAATGCCCCACAATGGGCCGTTGAAGACTCCATCAATTACTGGCTCAGCCAGGGTAAGTTTACCCAGCGGAGAGTTACTTCAGCTTGACTTTAATCCAAATAATCAATAGGAGCCCCCGCTCATAAACTTGTGCTTGGAGTTGGCACTTATGGACGCTCATTCCAACTGTCCAATCCCTCCCAAAACTGGCCAGGAGCTCCGTGCCGTGGTCCCGGCAATGCCGGCGCCTACACCGGTGATGGTGGCTACTTGGGATATAACGAGATTTGCCAGTACAACTGGCACACCGTTTTCGACAACAACAATGCCGCTCCCTATGCCTACTCTGGAGACCAATGGGTCAGCTTTGATAATGTTCTTAGTGTGCAGTGGAAAATGGATTTCGCCCTTCGCAAGAACCTAGGTGGCGCCATGATTTGGTCTCTGGAAACCGACGACTATCGCGGTCTCTGCGGAGAGACTTACCCTCTTCTCAAGACGATCAACAGAAAGTTGCGTTGGTAAATTCGACTTAAATAAAGAACAAGCATAAAACAAACGCATCTATTAAAATCATTGGTTGACATGAAGTGGTTCAGGAACTCAGTCTGTTTTTTTTTTTAACACAAGTGTGGTAGGAAAGATTTTGGTATGACCGACTTTTGATCATCAACAGATCGATAATAATATAGACGAACGCACGAGACAGAATATTTTTTATTTCAGTATCTACATTAAGTATTGTGATTATAATGAATAAATAAGACCTGTAAAAGGGTGACTTGAAAAGAGAGTGATTTATCACTCTTCGAAAATCTAGAACTCTACGACTTCTTGAAAAAAATCTCTAGTATAGCGGCAAAGCGCTTAGTCCCGCTAAAATTTAAGCCCCAACATTTTCCTAGCCATAGAAGCTACAGATATGATTCTAAAAGACTTAGGTAAGAATTTACAGGTGAAAGAGGGTTTTTTAGCTTACATTTTGGCGACTTTTGAAAAATTAACACATCTTTATCAAATTTATTAAATATCAAAATATGTTATAGACAACAAAATTTCGTGTTTTTTTGTATATCACTGCGGACGGCAGTTCGCGTTAGTGACGATCGCAGATTATGGAGCTTTTACGTAAATTTTTATCAAAAATACGCGTCGATTGATACCTCAATCACCCAAATCCGATAACTGTTTCAAAAGATAAATAAATCTGAAAATTATAGTGAACTTCTCAAAATGAAGTGAAAAGTTTCTTGGTTTGTCTGTTGGTATCAAAGCGCTAAAAAAGCTTAGATGTGATGATGGGGATTTATTTCTCTTTGAAAATCTAGAAATGTTTGTTCTACGACTTTTTTTTAATTTTCCGCTAGTTTAGCGGGAAAACGATAAAACCAGCTGAACTTGAAACCTCAACAGTTTCCAAACCATAAAAGCTTTAGATATGTTCTGTATATCATTGGAAAGGTGTGCTTGAGGGCTTTTAGGCGTACCTTTACTTAAAAAAAAACTCTACACTAGGTAAAAGTCTAGTGACGAAAGCATATTCTATCCCCAAAATTTGTGATGTCCAATTTTGTGACGAACAAAATTAAGTTTAATATAAAAATTTTAAATTAAAAAAAAATTATTATTATTATAATTATAATAGCAATAGGAATTTACTGAAACTTATTTTTAGATAACATAACGATCCCTTTTTGCATAAATAACGCCATAAACGCCATTTTTTCCGCAATTTGTTTTTTGATGCAAATGTGTTCATAATTACCAACCGCATCTGCACATAAAATATTCAATTTGTATTGTGTATACTTACGAAGATATTGACCTGTCAATTATAATGTAAGCGTCAAGCGGCATACGAAAACGAGTAATCGTTGAGTAATCATAAATACTCAATCTTGTAAAAATAATATGCAAATAGGTTTCGCATTTTCTTTAGATTAACTTTTTTATGATATTCTAATAGTAATTTGTTGACTCTAAACGGTCAAAAATTGATTGAAACAATTTCTTGAAGTTAGCTAATCGATAAATGCGTATTAAGTTGCTCACTATACTGTGCAAAACAACGGCATTTGGCAATTCATCGCAAGTATATTCAAATCGTTTAACTAATTTTAGTACGGAACTATATGCTATGAAAAAATTCGGAATAAAAAACTATTTTTTTAGTTCATTTACGTTTTTTATAACGTACATGGTAATGGTATATTCTGTATATTTTTTTCGCATTTCGTTATTGTTTAATTATTTAAAAAATATGCATGTTTTTCATAAAAATCAAAAAAATTAGTGAAGAAGTGGCTGAGTACTAAGATCACCAAATTGATGAGGAAGAAAATGAAGGCTTTGGGAAACACATTGACTCAATTTACCATCTTCCACCTGCCAAAGGTAGAAATAAAAGTGGCAGGGATAATGCCACATAAGATGAAGGTGGTACCGTTGGTGATGTGAGTCGTGATCGATTGATGGTCATGAGAATCATGTGGACAACATGTTGATCAACAAATCGATCCCATTAAGTCGTCATATGGGAACAAGTAACGACTTTTCAGAGTTCGCAAGTTAATTTTCGACCGAACATAGGGCAGCTATAGGATATAGTGAACCGGTTTGAACCAAATTTGGTCAAATATATCAAGGCGGAGCCCCTTGTTGGATAAAAATGTGTTTATTTGACTCTTTCTCAAATAGGCACAGTGCAGAACGTATTCATTTATATTTTTATTTAAAATTTAATATTAAACTTGATTTTGTTCGTCACAAATTTGGATAACAGAAATTATGGGGCTAGAATATGCTTTCGTCACTAAACTTTTACCTCGTGGAGAGGTTTGTTTTGTTCTATTATACGATATGTTTAAAGCATCTGATCTTATTAAGCCTTAATATAATTCATCTCTGAATTTTCTTATATGCTGAGATATGGTATTCGGTGGCAGATTGTAAATATTTCTTACAATACAAACAAATCGGTATTATACAATATGCTATTTTTAAGTGATTCATTTAGCCCGTTTTTAGGAGGTTAAGAATCACCGCTATCACAATCCATATGTATGAAACTCTTTGTCTGAACTGACTCACTGCCTGACCGATTACAGAGGTGACGGTTTAATCGTGCAATAAAAGGGTTTTGGAAATTCAACCTGCAAGTCGGTCAAAATTTGGCTACAAAGTTCACACTTCTCTTAGTATAAAATTTTTTTTCTTTTTAAAGCTATCTCAACCAAACTCTCAGATTGTTTTCACCAAATGTTACAAATTTGGTCAAAATCTGATTACTATATCATATAGCTGCCAAAAGCACAATTTGCAAAATGCCTCTTAGTGCCTGTGTTCTGCGTATTCTACATTCGAGTAAGCTGACAAATTTAAATATTTACTAGTCAAAGCTTACTACGGGTATCTATCTACGGGTCTCCTACAGTTGCGTATGCTCGAGTGTAGCACCGCAAGAAAAGCTAGCATGGCTCGAAGCCCGCTAGTAATACTTATATAGATTAAACTTAAGCTGTATGCGAAATTGAATGAATTACAACTCAATAATGAATCACTGCGGATGAAAGTATATACAGGGACAATGGAAAACTTGCTTCGACTGTTCGATCGAAACTAGTATTAAAGTGTTTGAATATTAAAATGCCCTTAGAACAAGAGTCAAAACTGTTTATTTTTGCGTATAGTTGAGGCTCCGAAGGAATGTAGATATATTATAATCTAGATGTTTCATTACATGCAGTTTACAACATTAAGTAATTGTATTTCGTTATGATTGCACTATCTGGACATAGCTGATAAGTGTAATAATCGTATCGTCGTACCCATATAAGTCGTAATTCCCATATTGCCCGACCTATAAAAGTGGCGACAAAGTGCAAAGACTCTCAGAAATAAAACATGAAGTTATTGGTGTGCTTGGTATTGACGCTGGCTTCTCTGGTTTCCAGTGAGAGTAAGTATGGCTGATTGGTTGACCCTGAACAGAAGGGGACTAACGAATACTCCATTGCAGAGATCCTCAACTGTTACTGGGGAACATGGGCCAACTATCGTCCTGGGGATGGTAAATTTGAGCCCTCGAACATCGATCCCAGCCTGTGTACTCACATCAGTTACACTTTCTTCGGCATTGAGACGTCGGGAGAGTTCAAGTCCTTGGACACATGGCTCGACATGGACGATGGCCTGGGTAAGCCAGTGATTAATTTGGATCTCTAAATCAGTTATAGCAAATTGAATTTTCATGATGCAGGCTTCATTAGCAAAACCATTGCACTGAAGCAGAAAAATCCCAAGTTGAAAATCGTGGCGGTAGTGGGTGGATGGAATGAGGGATCGGAAAAATATTCGGCCATGGCTGCAGATCCATCAAAACGCTCCAGATTTATATCCTCCACATTGGCATTCATCCGGCAGCACGGTTTCGATGGTCTGGATTTGGATTGGGAATATCCCGCACAACGCGGCGGCGGTCCTCAGGATAAACAGAACTTTGTAACCCTTTTGCGGGAGATTAAGGAAGCGTAAGTGCATTTTAATTCGTAGAAGTGAAGTTCGAAGTTTAAATTTACTACTTATTCTTCTTCCTCTCAAAGATTTGCCCCCTACAATTTGGAATTAAGCATTGCTGTAGGTGCCTCTGAAGCCTCCGCGCAACAATCGTATGACATTCCCGCGATTTCCAAGCATTTGGACTTCATTAATGTGATGACCTACGATTTTCATATGTCATTCGATGGCTATTTAGGCTTTAATGCACCCTTACCCGAAGTGGAGCAGTCCATCGACTACTGGCTACGTCAAGGTCTGTAACTAGTAGTTGTATCCTTTTTTAAAAAAATTTATAAATAAAACCGACAATTGTTGAGTAGGTGCTCCGGCCCAGAAACTGATTCTTGGCATCGGATTCTATGGTCACAGTTACCAGATGGCAGACAGCTCCCAGAACCAACCAGGCGCCCCCTGCAAAGGACCCGGAAATGCTGGCCCTTTCACTCGTCAGATTGGATTCCTTGGCTACCACGAAATATGCATGAACAACTGGCAGACTGTGTTTGACGACCAAGCCAAATCCCCGTACGCCTTCCAAGGGGATCAGTGGGTTGGCTTCGACAACGTCCAGAGTATTGAGCTCAAGATGAAACTGGTGGACTCACGAAAATTGGGTGGTGCCATGACCTGGTCTATTGAGACCGATGACTTTCACGGTCGCTGCGGAGAGAACTTTCCCCTTCTTAAAGCAATAAACAGAGGTTTGGGAAGATGAACCATTTGAATTTCTTCAGCTGCAACTGATTCGAGCTGACTAGCTCAGTCACATTTGACTAAATGTAATACGTAAAGAACAATAATATAGAATAATAATAGCCCGATTGGAAAGCAGAGTTTTCGTCCATTTCATATTTGCTTTTTATCTTTTTGTAGCCTAGGGAGGGAAATACACTGAAAACATTTTTTAAATCTTAAATTCTATATATATATAAAATTCTTTGCCCTGACTGACTGACTCACTTATTGATCATTGCACAGCCCAAATCATAACACATAGGAGGCTGAACTTTGCACACAATACAATTTAAACGGCGTTTTGCGTTTTGAATTGCAAGGGGGTCAAATTCGAGGTCAAAGTTCTGACTTTTTGGTTTTTGAGCTATCTCAAACAAAATCACAGAATATACATTTGCGACTGTCCTTTACACCCTGACCAAGTTTTGTTTACATCGGGTTACTATATCATATAGCTGCTATGGGAACAATCGGATGCAAATTAACCTTAAGTACGAATAACTTTCTTGTTTTTTTAACTTCCTCACAGATTATGTATTTTTTCCCACAAGTTTCACCCTGAAAAAATTTGGCCAGCATATATATATATATATATATATATATATATATATATATGTATGATATATCGCAAATTAACCTTCAGTAAGAAAAATTTGTTGGTCTATGAGCTATCTCAGCCCAACTCACAGATTAGATTTTTTCACCAAATCTGTAATTTTTCCGGCAAATTTAGCCTTTCCCCGCCAAATCTAGCTTTATTCCTTTGCCAAATCTGGCAACTTTCCTGCCAAATCTGAAAATTTTGCAAAGTCCAGTACCAGCTAAACATTTAAAATAGCGGGCAGCGTTAAAATAAATTTTACGGGTTTTTAACAAAAAATGTTTTCTATATCTTGTGAAACTTGGCCACAATATTCTTAAGATAATTTCATCGGAATAAGGCTGCGTTTTGTCAAAATCGACCTGTAGTGCGTCAAAATGGAGCTTAAAGTTCACATGTATTTTCAGTTTACATGTAGTAGAGTTTTGTTCAAGTGCGGTATTCAGTGGCGAAGTGGTGCAGAGGATGGTGTGTTAGATTCAGGAGCAGAAGCTCCGGGTTCGAATCTTGCTTGATCATGGCTTTTTTAAAAACAATTTAACAAAACAAAAACATACATTTATTTGATTAACATATAGCAGTGTTTGGTGGACTGGAGAGTTCAGTACCTAAGTAAGTAGTGCATAGGATGGTGTGTTTAGACTACCCAGGTGCAGTGAGGCGAAGGTTCATTTCCCACACCAGGCAGGATTTTTATTTAATATTTTAATTTTATTAACATATTTTTAAATTTTAGGATATTTACAAATTTGGTCAAAATCGGGTTACTATATCATATAGCTGCAATAGGAACAATCGGGTTCAGATTCAACTTTAGTATGGATAACCCTACCTTCGAACCGTGCAGACGTGTTTCTTTAAAGCGTTCCGTTTTAATCAAAATTAAAAAGTACCCAAGTGCGGTAAAAATCTAAAGTTAGGCCAAGATCCCCCTAGTGCTATAAACAAATCAAATAGAATTTGAATTGAGCAAGTGTTAACTTCGGTGAGTCACTTTGATACCCGTACCCAACGTCAGCGCGAGCAAGACGAGCGGCGACTCTCTTTGGCCAAAAATAACGCTTACTTTAGCTTTGTCTCAGACGCAACACACAACAGCCAAAAAATCAAAGAAGAACCTCTTAGCCTTAGAAGATGTGAAAGCGCGTTCTTGCTCTCCGATTTTACCAACTAGAACTCCAAAAACCTGGAGCGAAGAGTGTGCCTCCCCATTACCGAACCCCTCACCGCGGAATTCACTATCACCACCAAGCTTGCCCTTACAAGTCGCTGCAACTAACGCTGCGGCAACAACAACGTTAACTGTGTCAACAGTCGTCGTACCATCGTTTTCTGACCAAGCGCAAGCTCTTTAAACTACTGCGTCGATTGCAAGTGCAGCGTCAAAAGCAGCGGGTCCGGCTAGGCAGACCGGAATGGATCGCTACACTCAAATAAAGCGAAAACTTAGCCCACAAAAATTACGGAAAAATAAATCAAAAATTAACCGCGGTGACTCAAACCAAACTGCTGGGAACCCAGTAAACACCATCAATAGGTTTGCACCGCTGGCTGAAACTGTCAACGACCAGCCTACCAAAGCTGAAAATGAACCAAAGAAACTAAAGCCCCCTCTTATACACATTCGGGAGAAGGTATCCAACGCATTGGTGAACAAGATTGTTGACCTAGTTGGAAACAACAATTTCCATGTCGTTTCTTTAATTAAAGGAAATATTCACGAAATCAAGCTTCAATCAAAAGACGAGAAGCATTTCCGTAAAATCTCCAAGTATCAAGTGAAGCTAAGAAATACTTCTACACTTATCAACTAAAAAGCAACAAGGGCCTGCAGGTTGTACTTAAAGGTATTGAACCGGATGTAACCCCTTCCGAGGTCGCAAGTGCGTTAAAAGAGAACGGCTTTCTCGCTAAGAGAGTTCCAAATATTTTAACCAAAAGCAAAATATCGCAACCTCTCTACAAATTTGAGCTGGAGCCAGATAGTAAAGCTCCAAAGAAAAATGAAGTGCACCCGATCTACAAACTACGACTCCTGCTGCATCGCCGGATCACTGTTAAGGAACCACACAAACGAAATGGTCCAGTTCAATGCTCAAACTGCCAGGAATATGGACGTACTGCACGCTGAGACTCCCATGGACCTGATTCCTACCAAGTCAACAAGAAAGACCCTAGTACAAAAAAGTGCTGAAACTGCGGTGGAAATCACACAGCTAACTTCAGAGTCTGTCCAGTGTACAAGGAACTAAAAAGCCGCATCCGACGAGTACCAACACAGTACCAACACGCCAACCTCACCTGCCAGTCGCAATTATAGCATCCCAAACTACAGCCGACGTCTTCTTCGCCAAAGCAGCCAGGTCCTCATTTAATCCCGCAAACACTGTCAACGGCATATCTTTCGCTAATGCTTTAAAATCTGGCCTTTAAAAATCAACTCCCTCAGCAGCGCCCCCAAGGGTAATAGAAGAAGATTCGAGTATGGGTAACGCTCAGCAGCCCATGCAGCAGTCACAAAGCTCTATTGAAGCGATAATTTTCACCCTACAACAAAGTATGATGAAGTTCATGTCGTTTATGAGATCAACTATGCAAAATCTTATGCAAAATCAAAACACCTTGATACAGATGCTTGCATCTCAACAATCCAAATAATCAATGGTGCCTCTACGAATATCTCGGTTGAACGCCAACGGTGTTTTACGGCGTAAACTTGAACTTACAACACACAGAACTAACTGGCTCAAGTACAAGAAATACGTTACTTCCCAAAAAATTGGAAGAAATCAGTCATTATAATGATTCCCAAATCTCGAAAATTGGCAAGCCGACTGGCGTATTAAAATAAATAAACAAAAGTGTAAACCTTCACGTTTACTCTCAACATGCAAACATGTCCTCCGTTAGCACTGTCTAATACGCAACTCCCACAAGCCAAAGAAGTAACGTACCTAGGCGTTCATCTTGATAGGCGGCTCACCTGGCGTCGTCACCTTAAAGCAAAAAAAACGCAGATTAAACTGAAAGCCAATAACCTTTATTGGCTTTTGAATCCCCGATCTCCTCTCAGCTTAGACTACAAGGTCCTACTTTACAATTCCACCATAAAACAAGTGTGGACCAACGGCTCGCAGCTGTGGAGAAACGCGTGCAGTAGCAATATTGATATCATCCAGCGAGCACAATCAAAAATCTTGAAGACTATCACTGGGGCACCATGGTATGTTCGAAACGAGAACATTCATAGAGATTTGAACGTTTTATACGTCAAAGATGCTCGGCGGTTAACTCGGGTTTGCAGTCGAAGCCGCTTTAAACGAAACGACCTTCCAGCCCAGCAATAAACCTTTGGGGCACTGTAGATCATATTAAGTCAGCATGACTGTTAGTTAAGCCTTAAATATATGATTTGATAAACTTATTGTAAGTCTTCTTTGGGAAGATTCAATAAATAAAGGCAAAATAAAATAAAACAAAAAAAAAAAAAATAAATGGAGAACTTATTTGGTGTTCAAGTTATCTCAACCAAACTCTCAGATTGTCTTTTTTTAGCATAATTTACACCCGAACCAACTCAAATTAACCTTTAGTATGAAAAACAAATTGTGTATTTAAGACTGCCTGTTACACCCTGACCAAATTTTGTGAACATCGGGTCACTATATCATATAGCTGCCATTGGAACAATTGGATGGAAATTAGTATGAAAAGTTTTTTTTTTGAGCTATTTCAACCAAACTCATAGAATATTTCTTTTATAGTAAATGTTGCACCCTGTTCAAATTTCATCTAAATCGGATGACTATATAATATAGCTGCCATGTGAACGTCGGTTTTTAATTAAACTTTAAAATGAAAAACTTTTTTAATTTTAGCAATTTCTTAACCATCTCACAGATTCGCTTTTGCACGCCAGATATCGAAGTTTTCAAATCTAGCCGTTTCTTATTACAAAAAATGTTATATTATATAAATTTGTTGCTACTTATTGCATTTAGCATGAAAGTTTCAAAGAAAAAAAATTTCCGATTTTTTCATATAACGGATAACTGAATTGTGTCCGAATTATTAGGTTGTCCGAATAAACAAGTGTCCGAATTTTTTTAATAGTACAGTTATATACTTGTTCGTTAAAGAAGTTTATTCAAAAAAAATATAAGGAGTGTTCCTCATCTTCACGCTTCATTTCCGCGAGCGAAGCGAGTCGGGGATTGGTGAGTAAAGCGAAACTGCTTGACCTAATTCATTCATTCATTCACTGATTTAGCATTGCACAGGCCAATCCTGTTACATGTTACATGAAATTTGGACTCAACGATATGACAATTTCATCGAGAGATAAGCCGGCGATTTGGAAAATTCGACGTACAAGTGTGTCAAAATCGACGTCAAAGTTCGCATTTGCTTTGATTTGCATATGGTTCAGTACATAGATAGTGCAGAGTATGTAGTGTTATTTATTTATTTATTTTTATTTATTTTATTTATTTATGCGCGACTAAAAGCAGTCTGCAAGAAACAAAAAAAAAAATAAAAATTAAATTAAAGATTAAAAAATAAAGATAAAATTTAATATGAATTTAAACTGTAAAGAAAAGATTTAAATTAGAATTAGAATTAGATCTGGGGTATGCAAAAATTATAAATGATCCAACATTTGTTGCAAGGACTGGGGAAAACACAGAAAAACCCAATCAGATCAATAAGGATTAGTGTTTTTATTTGTAATTGTAAGAATGTTAAACTAGTATAATGTAATAAAACAAGTTATTAGTGTTACTTAGGTCAGGAATTAAAGGAAAGGTAATGGAAAAGTGCGGATTTTAGCGAAGGGAGAGAGAGCTCTGGGGAGAAAACGTGAAAGTGGCTATTATAGGTAGTGCATAAGACACGAAACAAATCGTGTGAAGCGTAATTAGTTGTGCATGTAGATAAAAATAAAGGCTTGTAATTCCTAGTAGACCTGCGGGGGACAGAAAAGGTGAGGCGGGCTAGAAGGGACCTAGAATCGATCTCGCCAATAATCAATTTGTGAAGAAAAACAACACCAAGAGTTTTCCTACGATTAATTAAAGACGGAAGATTGAGAAGACGAAGCCTATGGGAGTACGGTGGTAAACGAAGGTTGGAATCCCAGTTAAAACCACGTAAGGCGAAAGCATGAATTGCTTTTGAACTGATTTAATTCGATTCTGGTTTATTTGATACTGCGGGCTCCAAATGCATGAACAGTATTCCAGGATGGGACGAACTAAAGAGACGTAAAGGAGTTTCGTGTTAAAAGGATCATTAAATTCTTTCGACCAACGTTTAATGAAACCATGTACTCCTTTGGCGTCATTAACTATAGTGGAGATGTGTAAATTGAAGCATAATTTGCAATCAAATAAAACTCCAAGATCCTTTACAGATTTTATACGTTTCAAAGGGATATTGTCAATCATATAAGAAGCTAAATAGGGCCTAGAACGACTAAATGTCATGAACATACACTTTGAACAATTGAGATGCAACTTATTGGCCGAGCACCATAGTTGCATAGCGTTCAAATCGTCTTGCAGACGATTATGAAGAAGGGGATCAGTGTATGAAAAGATAAGTTTTACATCATTCGCATACATTAAAATATATGAATGGGACAGAATAGTGGGTAGATCATTAATGAACAGAGTAAAAAATTAAGGCCCCAAGTAACTACCTTGAGGTACACTAGAAGTAACGTAAACCGAACTCGAAATGGTTGACCTAGAGAGCACTTTTTAAGTTCTACCTTTTAATAGGTGGAAACCCAACTTAAAAAGGCGAAGGGGAAACCTATGCAACTAAGTTTGTAACGTAAGAGGTCATGGTTCACAAAGTCAAAGGCTTTACTGAAGTCAGTGTATATGACATCCGTTTGCTTTTTCTCTGAAAATGCATCATTTACCAGGGAGGTAAATTCAAGCAAGTTGGTGTTGAGTAGGAGACATTATCGATTTACAGAGATGCTGCAAAGACGAAACAAGGAATTTTTCAAATAATTTAGGAATGGCTGATAGCTTTGCAATGCCTCTGTAGTTCGAAATATCAGACTTACCACCTTTTTTGTGGAGAGGAATGATATAAAATTCTTTCCAAAGATATGGAAAGGTTGAAGATTCAAGGGATAGATTAAAAAGCTTATGCACTGAGCAGCTAGAGAAGAGCAGCATTCCTTAAGGAGACAACTAGGAATGTTGTCTGGCCCAGGGATAAAAGAAGATTTTAAAGAAATAAGACAATAGATTATAGTGTTATAAGAAATAGAGGGAGCAAACTTAGTGTTTGATTGAAAAATAGAATAAGGATAATATGAGTTGAAAGTGGAGATTGGAGAGTAGGTGGATTGAAAAAAGTTAGCAAATAGTTCACCGGCTGCAGAATCGTTGCTGGCATTATCTATCCCATAAAAAAAGAGGAAGGTAAACCGTGAGACTTCCGCTTCAAGTCTTTTGCATCGAGTTAGATAGTTCTCGTAGCATAGCGAGTTTAAATTGGCGAAGTCCGACCTGGCTACTGTGTACTTACACCAGTCAAGACTTGTACCAGACAAATTATATTTTTTAAAATATTTAGATTTGATATTTTTAAAATAAGAAAGTCTTTATAGGAGGCTTTATAGAACCAGACGGTGGAACATAATTTGGAATGCACACATCTAAGAGTGCATTAAGGGTCTCATAGAAAGAACTAAGAACTAAAAAGCACCAGTCGGTAGCAAGGATAAGTTCATTAAGAAATGAATAACTTCTCTTGCGAAAACAACGACGAGGCAATTGCTGACATAATAGAGGTGAACTAAAGAGTTTGGAGATTGAGATAGAAATTTCTATAGTAGGATGATGTAAATCAGGGATACTTAATGGTGATGCCCTAGAGACGGCAGTATTTGCGAAGTTATTAATAAAAACCAGATCGAGAATTCGATCATTGTGATTCTTATTGAATTCATTTGAAACAATGAGAGATCAAGTAAGTTATCTAAAAAATTATCTTGGGTTAAGGGAACAAGGTAATTGGTGCTACTAAAAAATGACCAAGATATTTTAGGCAAATTTAAATTACTTAGCACAATAAATTAGTCATTATCTTTGACTTGATGATTAATTTCTTCAATACAGGCAAAATCTTTTGGGCTTAAACTCATGAACAATCATATGTGGTGGCCAAAATTTTGGATCACAAATGACAGTAAATACGTCGTTAGGGACACTTATTTTAAAAGATGCTATTTCCCGGGCAATAGCAAAATTAATTTTAGTGACTGAGACATTAGCAGAGACTTTGCTAGAAATGTATGCCGCTACAGATTCACAAGTAGTGTCCGAGGATAACCTAGACACGAAAACTTGCTTACGAGGAGCAACAACATTTAAAATAGGGAGCTCAGGTGTAGGGGCAGCTACGTTGTCAATCCTATTGTTAGGCGCTGCAGTGCGAGGAGGTCTACCCTCCCGACCGATCCAGCCCGCACCGAAGACACGATGACTTGGGCTGATTCAGTTGTCTGAGTGGTAGCACCTGCAGAAGGTGTAGGAGAATTGAATAGGTTGTCAATACCCGGAGAGGTTGATAAAGACAAAGTTGGCGAAGTGTCTTTATAGTGACGACTCGTCACTGACGAGATGCCAATGGAGTCACGGGAGGCTGAGTAACTGGTATATTAGGGAGAAATGCTTAAAATTGAGAATCGGGACGTGAGTTACACACAGGTTCTCGCAGGCGAGGGGTTAATTTCTCACACCATGCAAGATTTTTAATTTAATTTTATTGACATTTTCATATACCCTGAGTCCATTAAAAATGGGCAAAAAGGGTATAATGTGTTTGGCAGAATGTATGTAACAGGCAGACGGGGGCGTGGCAGACCCCCAAAAGTATATATATACTTGATCAGGATCAACAGTCGAGTCGATTGAGCCATGTCCGTCTGTCTGTCCGTCCGTCCGTCCGTCTGTTTGAACGCGTCGATTTCAGAAACTATAAAAGCTAGAGACTTCGAACTTGGTATGTAGGTTCTTGGATACCATTGACAGATCAAGTTTGTTTTCATTTTTGTATCGGTCCACTATATCATGTAGCTGCCATAGGAATGATACATCGAAAATGAAGTTTTTGTATGAAAAAGTTTTTTGTTTGTTGAGATATCAGAAACAAACTGAAAGAATATGCATCCGGGCTGGTAATATACATCCTGATTCAATTTGGTTAAAATCGGATAACTATATCATATAGCTGCCATAGGAAGGGTACATCGATAATAAAGTTTTAGTATGGAATTTTTTTTTTTGTTTGTTGAGATTTCAGAACCAAATTAATATAATATGCATCTGGACTGGTATTACACTAGGCAACAGCCCAAAAGTTACAAGAACCAAAACCACTTTTTTGGATAGATTTGGGGCCAAAACCGACAAAAAACATTTTTTTTTTTTTTTATGGTGAGATTTTTTTTTTTGAATTTTTCAAAAATCTGGCTATTTTTTATTCCTTTTTTTTTTTGAGGTGCGCCCACATTTGTAATCATTACTCGAGAATTCCAAAACCAATTTATCAAAGCTTTGCTTTATCTTAAAGCTAATGAATATATCTATATTTCATTTATACACAGTCTTAGCTTTAAACTAGTAGTTTAAGAGATATCAATTTTTGAATTAGGAAAATTATGATTTTTTCTTGGCTTTTTTCTTAGCTTTTTTCACTAAAAAATTCGAGGAAAATTCGAAATAATTTTTTACATTTTATTAACTATATTATTTGCGTAGCTGTTGTAATTACGCGTTGTTTAAGATATGATTCATTAAAATCTATGGTGAGCCGGCGATATGATATTATGTTGAATTTAGGCATGTTTTTGTCGACTTTTTTGACTTCGTTGTGGTGTGGCAGGACCTTTAGTATGAAAATTTTTTGTGTTTTTTGAGATATTCCAACCAAACTTACAGAATTTGAATTTGTTATTGTTTTACACATTGTGACCAAAGTTGGTTCAAATCGAACCACTATATCATATAGCTGCCATAGGAACGATCGGTCACATATGCACTGCTTACAATTTCTAGTTTAGATAGGTGACTTCTCAGTCTACAATGCCCTGTCAGTTGGCCGGTCAGAATCCTGAGTCGATTCTTCTCCAATGGGATTACTTGTTTAAATCTATTTAGGTTGTAGTTGCCTAGGAGGTGTTTGGCTGGTTTGTGACTCTTGGTCTCCGCCCATTGCGACTATGTTAGTCGTTTCTCGTCCTTACGCAGATAAACCCGGATTGTGTGTTTTCCTATACCACAAAACCATATATCATATCCTTCTCATTGAATTCCATAGCTGGCAAGCTTCCTAAGAAGTTCGTCTACTTTGTGGTTGTGACTGTAACAATATTGGTCTGTTGCCGTGGCCTGTCTAGACCCCAGCAGTGGGGAGATCCATCTGCATGTGGTTTTGTCTAGACCTCTTCTGGTCAGGGCAGCCTGGACAGGATCCTGCTAATCAGGATCTTTTTGTAAGGATGGGGAGGAGTATGTCCTGCCCCTGCTGTAGAAAAGAGGGTGATGTCATGTCCATGCCCGGCTATTTATAGGCTTGGAAGGTTCCAATTGCCCATTGTAATCGTTTCGTTGTGACTGTCGACTTGGCGGTTTGCCAGTCAGCAAGTCTCGCTGTACTTCTGCCAGTAAAGGTGCCATCCCTTGGTTTCAAAGCTATGTTTTCTTCCGGTGCACGGCCCAATAGTGCCCTGTGGAACCGGGCACCTTCGGTTGTGTTTCCTATACTTTCGCAAAAATCACAATAATTCTTCCGCTTAGCTTTCCTGATCTCCTTATTATAGGAGGTCAGGCTTTCACGGTGTAGGTCCCACAGCCTCTCTCATATGCCCGTCCTTTCATGCAAATATATATGCAAATTTATCATTTATAGATTAACATAATTTAATGAACAATTGAATTAACAGAAGAAATGTATATTAACATAAAATTAATTTACATAACATTCAGATGACATGTTTAACATAAACTTGATATAGGTCAACATCCTTGGAGTATTGTCACCAATTTGGTTGCTCTAACTTTTATAAAGATAAGGGTGTTCAAATTAGTATACCGTAATTGTCACGAATCTAATTGGTTCTAGTACGCATTTTTTTTGGGTATTTAACTAAAAATTTTAAATTAAAAATTCAATAAAAATTGAATGTAAAAATCCTTTGAATCAAATGACGTATTTCCCAAATCTAAATTATTTATAATGTGTGACTCAATACTTTTCATATGGTACATTACATGACCTTACAGGACGTATATTAAGGATATTTATGGTATAATAATTTACACTGGATTTCAATTTCTTAATTTTTATAATGGAAATTGACATATACTTTTTATTACAAATTATCTTTAATTTTTATTATAAAAAATTTATATTAATAATTAACTTCAATTCTTATAATAAAAATAAAAAATAATAATTTATTTTAATTTTTATTAGAAAAATTTAAGTTAATAATAATAAAAATAATAATAATTTTTTAAATTCAATTTTTTATAATAAAAGTTAAAAATAATATTTTTTATAAAAAATTTTTCGTGTTCAATTTTTTTGATTTCATTACTATTATTTGCAGTTCCTGGTTCCTAGTTAAACTAGTCAGCCGGTGCTACTGTCGGAGACCCCGTACTTACTATGGCAAAAACTAATAATGTAAACAATTCAAAAATATTTCGTTAACTTAAATGCTTATTCTTTCAGATTGGTTACGACATCTCATAAAACAAAAGGTACTAAAACTTGATTTTCACCTGATCGGTCCTATGACAGCTATTTGATATAGTGGTCCGATTTGAACCAACTTTGGACAGGATATATAAAACCAAATTATATGATTATTATATTAGATTGATTCAGATATCTCATAAAATAAAAAAGTTGTTCATACTAAAACTTGATTTGCGACCGATTGTTCCAATGGGCGCTATATGACAGCGGTCCGATTCAAAAAAGAAACAAATTTAACCTGCCTGCAATATAGCAAAAATATACATACCAAATTTGGTGTGACTTGCTTTTAAGTTGCTCTTATAATTTGGATATGAAATTATTTTTTCCGATTTGTGGGCGATAAAGGGGGCGTGGCCGAATTTTAAAACAAACTTGATCTGCTTGCAATATAGAGGTACCTACATTCCAAGTTTGGTGTCTCTAGCTCTTATAGTCTCTGACATTGCTATTGATGCTGATCAAGAATGTATATACTTTATAGGGTCTGTCACGCCTCCTTCAGCCTGTTACGCACATATTCGTTAAAACAAACCCAATAGACCCCTGTACTTTTTTAAGTACGGGGTCTAAAAAAAAAACAGAAAAGTTGTTTGTACTAAAGGTTAATTTGCATTCGAATGTTCCTATGGCAGCTATATAATATTGTAACCCGATGTTGACCAAACTTGGTCAGGGTGTAACAGGCAGTTTCAAATGTATATTCTGTGACTTTTGTTGAGATAGCTGAAAACTAACAATATTTTATTCTAAACAAATTTTTCAAAGTGTGAACTTTGACCCTGAATTGACCCTAATTTGAATTTCGCAAAATGCCGTCTTATTCCATTTTAAATTTTTATAGTTAAAATTTAAATAAATAATTATTTCTCAACTTTTTTATAAAAAGAAACATATAATTTTTATATCATAATTATTAAACAGGCTTTAACACTAAATCCAAATTGGACAGTAAACTTGAAATCATACAGTGAATTTTACAAATAAATTTGAACCACTTACGATCATCTATTGGACAAGAGAGACTTAGCAGTCTCGGTTTGCTATCAATCGAACATCTTCAAATATGGGTAAAATATTTTATGATTTTGTTTCCATAAAAGCTAACAAAATAGGTATTAATTTGGGGGACCTTAAACCAGTTTTACAAATTTGAAAATAACAAACCAATATAAAATTAAAATTTTTAACTGTAGCATGTATTTTTAATGTATTTATCAGGATGGTTTTGTTAAATTCAGACAATATGCGGATAAAATGGCAACGACTCAGCATCTAAAAAGTCAAAGAAGTCTAAAATATTTGATCTTAGATCTAGAATTAAATCTAAGGGTATTGTCACCCAATTTGGTTCCACTAACTGTTATCGTCTCGGAGATAAAAATGTGTTCAAAATTATGTACAATAATCTGCCGGGAATCTAATAGTACCCATTTTTGGGTAACGAGCTAATTGACACATTATAGGTTTTTATTGTTGTAACATTTAGGTTATTTTAATAACATTATTGACACTGGAGTTGGCAATTTTAATATGTTTTTAATAGGCATTATCTTCGATTTGTTTATTTGCTAAAAAAAAAGCTTTGCCCCGGGCGCAACTTTTCGTCGCAACGGCGCTGATCACAGTGCTATAAATTTGCTGCTATTGAAGTGAACCCAATTATTCCTTATCCTATTGTAAATATTTTAAGCAATATAAATAAAACAGTATTCAAAATACTATTTATAAATGATTTGATAAGCCAGTACTTAGGGGGTCGACAATAACCCCTATCGCAAAAGTACTTAGATTAAACTCATGTGGTATGCGAAATTGAATGAATTACGACATAGGAATGAATACTCGCATTAAAGGGTACCACGAAGAATATCAAGATGCACCTAAAACAAAAGTCAAAAATTTTAATTTATGCGTATTATTGAACTTCAGAAAGAATGTAGAGATATTATAATCTAAATGTTTCATCAGATGCAATGTTGTAAATTTAGAAATTGTATTTCCTTATGCATGCATTATCTGGACATCGCTGATAAGTCGAAATTTCTATTTTGCGCGACCTATAAAAGTGGCGACAAAAAGCAAAGAGAGTCAGAAAATAAACATGAAGTTATTGGTGTGCTTGGTATTAACGCTGGCTTCTCTGGTTTCCAGTGAGAGTAAGTATGGCTGATTGGTCGACCCTGAACAGAAGGGGACTAACGAATAGTCCGTTGCAGAGATCCTCAACTGTTACTGGGGAACATGGGCCAACTATCGTCCTGGGGATGGTAAATTTGAGCCCTCGAACATCGATCCCAGCCTGTGTACTCACATCAGTTACACTTTCTTCGGCATTGAGACGTCGGGAGAGTTCAAGTCCTTGGACACATGGCTCGACATGGACGATGGCCTGGGTAAGCCAGTGATTAATTCGGATCTCTAAATCAGTTATAGCAAATTGAATTTTCATGATGCAGGCTTCATTAGCAAAACCATTGCACTGAAGCAGAAAAATCCCAAGTTGAAAATATTGGCGGTTGTGGGTGGATGGGGTGAGGGGTCGGAAAAATATTCGGCCATGGCTGCAGATCCATCAAAACGCTCCAGATTCATATCCTCCACATTGGCATTCATCCGGCAGCACGGTTTCGATGGTCTGGATTTGGATTGGGAATATCCCGCACAACGCGGTGGCGGTCCTCAGGATAAACAGAACTTTGTAACTCTTTTGCGGGAGATTAAGGAAGCGTAAGTGCAAATTTTAATAATTCGAAAAAATGAAGTTTTAAGTTTAAATTTACTATTTTTTCTGTCTCCTCTCAAAGATTCGCCCCCTACAATTTGGAATTAGGAATTGCTGTTGGCGCCTCTGAAGCCTCCGCGCAACAATCGTATGACATTCCCGCGATTTCCAAGCATTTGGACTTCATTAATGTAATGACCTACGACTTCCATATGGCATTCGATGGCTATTTGGGCTTTAATGCACCCTTCCCCGAAGTGGAGCAATCCATCGACTACTGGCTACGTCAAGGTCTGTGACTAATTGAATCCTTTTCTAGAAAATTTATAAATCGAGCCGATAATTGTTGAATAGGTGCTCCGGCCCAGAAACTGATCCTTGGCATCGGATTCTATGGCCACAGTTACCAGATGACAGACAGCTCCCAGAACCGACCAGGCGCCCCCTGCAAGGGAGCCGGAAATGCTGGTACCTTTACTCGTGAAAGTGGATTCCTTGGTTACCACGAGATTTGCATGAACAACTGGCAAACTGTGTTTGACGACCAAGCCAAATCCCCGTACGCCTTCCAAGGGGATCAGTGGGTTGGCTTCGACAACGTCCGGAGCATTGAGCTCAAGATGAAACTGGTGGACTCACGCAAATTGGGTGGTGCCATGACCTGGTCTATCGAGACCGATGACTTCCTCGGTCGCTGCGGAGAGAAATTCCCCCTCCTCAAGGCAATGAACAGAGGCTTAGGTGTAAATGTGGGAGGAGGCGGCAACGATACTCCTGCACCAACCTCAAAGCCAGGCGATGGCAATAATGGAGGCTCTAACGAAAAATGCACCAGCGATGGATACTTTAGGGACAGCAGCGACTGCAGTCGCTTCTATCAATGTGTTGGCGGAATTCGCTATGACAGCCAGTGCGGAAACGGATTGTATTTCGACTTGAACTCCTTTAGCTGCAACTGGCCCGAGCTAGTCAACTGTTAACTAAAGATTTAATAATAAACCCAATTTAAAAGCAGAGTTTTCAAACATCTGTTATTTACATTTATCTCTTGTTTTCACAAACAAATAGACATATTATCTATAAATGATTTGCTCGACAGATGGCGCTTTTAGTCGTTCATCTTTTAAGTTTACGCTGTTGTCTAAATTTTATATGAAAAGATCACGCTAGATGTCGTGACATTACACAGGTTTTGCATGCTGTTATAATAATCTGTGGCTAGTATATCAGTCGATTTAGTTAAACTTTTCAATACAGTTCGTTATTACAAATTTTTGTCAGGGTTCTGGTCCCAGATTGACCTTTAGTAAGTCAGTTACAATAAAAATCAATTTGACAAATCCCATATGACATCCGTTATTTTAAGTTATAAATTTCAACTTAATAAACCACTTGCTTAAAAAGCTTATAATCGATATATTGTCTTGTGGCCCAAGCTGTCATATACAGAAGTGCCCCAGAAGGCCAAGCCAACCAAAACTCAAAATTTATGGTATTTGCTTGGTTTTCGGATGGTTTATAATTGGTTAGACAGACTGTTTTATAAAAACATTTGCTTGACAGATAGCGCTTACTGGTCAGATATCTCGATAGATGGCGTTGCATTACACTAACTCTGCGTGCTGCTGTGTATAGCTCTAAATATTGCCAACTAAGCTATTTTACAGCTAGTTTATAGCTAGTTTCAGAGTTCGAATGATAGAAAAATTTTAAATTTTATATTAGCCAGAAATCTTTCAATTTCAAACTTTTGCTATTGGCATATTTTCTAAGAGCACGCGAAAACAAATTTCGATACTTTGCAACTAGAAACATATATTCTTTCCTTTAATAAATTGGCAGCTTGTCTACTATAATTATCGATAACTAACGATTTCACTGTTTATGCAAAAATTTGTCAATTTCAATTAATTTGCTTAATTGTATTGAAAATGCAAAAAAAATTATTATAAGCAATAAACAATTGCACACTGTAATATAACAAAACTGTAACTCAAAAGGAAATGCCAACCTTAACATACTTCTGTCATTATCAACTGCGTTGTGAAAAATGCCGGCTTCTTTGTACGCGCGAATGTTGACGCCACTTTGAAAATACTTGTTCGTACAATTAATAATTTGTTCAATTTTGACACAAGGCATAATAAGTAAGTGAATGAAAAATAAACAGTGGTGTAACGTATTCAATTCAAATCATTTACAGATGAACATTTATAATGTCAACATCTTCTAAGCTAACGCTTTCGCTTGGAGAGCAGCAACTCGCAAAATGACCTCTCTACCTTCCTAGAGCAGCAACTCGCAAAACTGACCAACAAAGCACCCGAGATCCGCATGCGTGCATTGGAGCAGGTTGAGACGCGCTTTATACGGTGCCTGCAGCATGGCGAAACTATCAACTTCAAGCCGGTGCTGCTGCTGAAGCAGCTGATTCGTTGGTTTGGTCATACGCCGCCAGCAGCCGCCGATCGAGTGCTGGCATTGATGCTCGAACTGCTGCGTTCGGATTATGTGGATGCGATTGTGCATAAGATTCCCTGTCAGCGACTGCTGACAGAGCTGGATAAGATTCGTAAGATATTGGGATGTGTGCAGTCGAAGCGGGCCCTGGAACTGCTCAATGATCTAGAAGGTCTGGTCGCCGTTGTGTACAAGGAAGCGACTACCGTCGAGAGCAACCTTAGCTCAGGTATTCTATACATGCCATCTGATCTAATTAAATGATCTACAAATACCTCTTGTTACAGGCGAATCTCAGTGTAGCAGTAGCGATATGGAAGAGTTTAATGGAGGCTCTAACGAAAAATGCACCAGCGATGGATACTTTAGGGACAGCAGCGACTGCAGTCGCTTCTATCAATGTGTTGGCGGAATTCGCTATGACAGCCAGTGCGGAAACGGATTGTATTTCGACTTGAACTCCTTTAGCTGCAACTGGCCCGAGCTAGTCAACTGTTAACTAAAGATTTAATAATAAACCCAATTTAAAAGCAGAGTTTTCAAACATCTGTTATTTACATTTATCTCTTGTTTTCACAAACAAATAGACATATTATCTATAAATGATTTGCTCGACAGATGGCGCTTTTAGTCGTTCATCTTTTAAGTTTACGCTGTTGTCTAAATTTTATATGAAAAGATCACGCTAGATGTCGTGACATTACACAGGTTTTGCATGCTGTTATAATAATCTGTGGCTAGTATATCAGTCGATTTAGTTAAACTTTTCAATACAGTTCGTTATTACAAATTTTTGTCAGGGTTCTGGTCCCAGATTGACCTTTAGTAAGTCAGTTACAATAAAAATCAATTTGACAAATCCCATATGACATCCGTTATTTTAAGTTATAAATTTCAACTTAATAAACCACTTGCTTAAAAAGCTTATAATCGATATATTGTCTTGTGGCCCAAGCTGTCATATACAGAAGTGCCCCAGAAGGCCAAGCCAACCAAAACTCAAAATTTATGGTATTTGCTTGGTTTTCGGATGGTTTATAATTGGTTAGACAGACTGTTTTATAAAAACATTTGCTTGACAGATAGCGCTTACTGGTCAGATATCTCGATAGATGGCGTTGCATTACACTAACTCTGCGTGCTGCTGTGTATAGCTCTAAATATTGCCAACTAAGCTATTTTACAGCTAGTTTATAGCTAGTTTCAGAGTTCGAATGATAGAAAAATTTTAAATTTTATATTAGCCAGAAATCTTTCAATTTCAAACTTTTGCTATTGGCATATTTTCTAAGAGCACGCGAAAACAAATTTCGATACTTTGCAACTAGAAACATATATTCTTTCCTTTAATAAGTTGGCAGCTTGTCTACTATAATTATCGATAACTAACGATTTCACTGTTTATGCAAAAATTTGTCAATTTCAATTAATTTGCTTAATTGTATTGAAAATGCAAAAAAAATTATTATAAGCAATAAACAATTGCACACTGTAATATAACAAAACTGTAACTCAAAAGGAAATGCCAACCTTAACATACTTCTGTCATTATCAACTGCGTTGTGAAAAATGCCGGCTTCTTTGTACGCGCGAATGTTGACGCCACTTTGAAAATACTTGTTCGTACAATTAATAATTTGTTCAATTTTGACACAAGGCATAATAAGTAAGTGAATGAAAAATAAACAGTGGTGTAACGTATTCAATTCAAATCATTTACAGATGAACATTTATAATGTCAACATCTTCTAAGCTAACGCTTTCGCTTGGAGAGCAGCAACTCGCAAAACTGACCAACAAAGCACCCGAGATCCGCATGCGTGCATTGGAGCAGGTTGAGACGCGCTTTATACGGTGCCTGCAGCATGGCGAAACTATCAACTTCAAGCCGGTGCTGCTGCTGAAGCAGCTGATTCGTTGGTTTGGTCATACGCCGCCAGCAGCCGCCGATCGAGTGCTGGCATTGATGCTCGAACTGCTGCGTTCGGATTATGTGGATGCGATTGTGCATAAGATTCCCTGTCAGCGACTGCTGACAGAGCTGGATAAGATTCGTAAGATATTGGGATGTGTGCAGTCGAAGCGGGCCCTGGAACTGCTCAATGATCTAGAAGGTCTGGTCGCCGTTGTGTACAAGGAAGCGACTACCGTCGAGAGCAACCTTAGCTCAGGTATTCTATACATGCCATCTGATCTAATTAAATGATCTACAAATACCTCTTGTTACAGGCGAATCTCAGTGTAGCAGTAGCGATATGGAAGAGTTCTCGCTTGAGAAATTCAAGCTCTGTTCAGCTGACTTTGAGCCGGCATGGGCCCGAGCCAACTTGGATGACATGGCCACAATGAAGACTATTGTGGACTCGCTGACAATTGACGTCGATCTGGAGCTGCTGGACCACCTAACCAACCTGCAGATTAAACTATGCGACTATCCAGCCGAGTACTTGCTTCAGACTCCGCACATATTTCTCCGTTTGCTGCACATTCAGCGGAAGCATGCTGATAAAGTGCTCCTGCAGATTAACCGCACGCTTCTCACCACCGTCAAGCTGCTGCAGCGTCGACTGAAGATTCGCAACAAGACACTTTTCTTCTCGGCTAGCATTGAATCGCCGGAAACATCGCCACAGCAGCTGCGCATTCCCAGCGCTTTAATATTGCTAGTAAATGGATGCTTGGAACTACTTGGACCGCCGCAGCTGGAGGTCTGTCGCCATAACTGGCACCTCATCGAACTTATCGTGGAAGTGATTGCAACCTTTTGCCAAATGTCTGCTCCCATACCGAATGGGATTGTGGAGCGACTGGGATTGGTAGTACCTAATCTGTTGGACTATTGCGGCCGGTTTAGAGCTGATGTCGGGTCCAATAACGAATTGACGAACTTGACAAGGAAAGTGATGATTCCACGACTGCAATCTTTGATCTTTAATGGATTAATGATGGATGTCATATCGCTGAATATGCGCAACAACCCAGAAATGGACAAAGTGGCTGCCCAGGCGCTGCTACAGCCCATTATGATGGACAGCGTCTACTTGACCTGTGTCCCTCTACGAATGCAGGAGCTGAACAATCTCTGTAATGCACTCAAAAACGGAAAACAAACCGAGAAGCAGCAAATGTTGCGTTTGAAGCAGGCTTACAGCTTGGCATTGAATCAATTGGTGGCCAAGACACGACTTCCACCCAAGGAACTGTTACATGAGCAGCGTCAGATGTGCCTCGTACTCATCCAACTTGGCAGCGAAAAGTTGTTAAAACAACTCTGTCAGGCAATTGTCAAAAGCTCCTCCTTCTATGGCATCCAGCCTGATCTGCGCCAGGAGGCGGAGTCGCTGCTCAGCACGTTATTCGATTTGCCCGATCTGCGACTCCGTGGCACTGCCTTGCGTCTGCTGAAGCAGCCAGTTGTGGAGCACTTCCATGGCTTCTTGAACAACACAAACTACCTGACGGGGTGCAGCAACATCGAGTTGGCCAGACAGCACATCCTCGGCCTGCCCATGAGCACCTATTTGTTGCGCAAGCTGCTGGTTCACGCCTGGATGCCCAATCAGGCACAACAGGCGCAGTTGCAGCTGCAGCAATGGTGCATCGATTACCTTATCATGCTACTTGGACTCGCCAAACTGGTGGACACTAAGGACTTCAAAGAGATTTTCAAAATAGTTTTGCCAGTAATGCCGCTACTCATTTGTCGAGCCATAAATTATCCGCAGCTGCAGCAATTACTCTTTGAACTGCTCAATCCGGATGCCGATTATCTGGATTCGCCTCAGTCGATGCGCGGCAATGTCTGCTACTTGTATCATCCGGATGCCGAGTTTCGCAAGGAAGCCCAAACACGCGTGGCGTATGCTATAATGTTGCAGGATCATCAAAACAAATACAGGCCTATCCCGGACCAAGTGTGCCTGTCGCTGATGGGTCCTGATCTCTGTCTGGTGCGACCTCCACTTGATTACTCCAAGTTATTCAGCGAACGCATGAATCTGCCATTCATGCGTAGCCTACAAGCTCTGCTCCGCTTGTTGGAGACGCCGGACATGAAGCCGAGCATACGCAGATCAACACTCATCCAACTGAATGTCCTGCTGCACAATTGGCAGGCGGTGGAAGCCTTCACCGATTGTGATGGGTCATATATGCTCTGCCTAAATGCTCTGCACAATCCATTGTTGCGTGACAAGACCGTAAGCATTACGGACGCGGACTCACTGCAGCCAGCGGTTAGTATTCTGCTGAGAGTGCTCTTTCGGAGCGAGCACTTTCGCCAGGAATTCAATGATAACGCCGAGATATTAGTCTGCCTTCTGCGCTGCCTTTACCTACATCCACTCGAGGCGCAACTTCGTGTCGAGGTGAGCGTTTGTATATTTCAGCTGCTCTTCCATGAGCATTCGACGCCTACTGAAGAGAAGCTCGTGATGGATGTCGATCTATCGCCTTTGATAGTGCCTGTTAGCTACGAGAAGGATCATAGCTCGCCGCCCACAGCTGCCACCGAAGGCATCGCTCTGCAGGATCACTTGCTGGCCAAGCACTTTGAAGGCAATGAGGCACTGGCTGCTCAGCATTGGCGCCTCCATACGGCACTTAAGATTTGCGGATCGCCGGAGGACATGAAACTTTCGGCTCTACATTGTCTGGACGTTAGTAGTAGTATGAAATTAAGAACAGCTGATCTGGCATTAGTTCAAGCCTCACTGGTAGATGTCCAGCTGCAGAATCAGCTAGTGGAGATCGGCAATTGCAGCAACCACGAGATGTTGCACAAGTACGTTGCCAGCATTCACCTGTTCCTCATGTTCCTGCAGGACAAGGTGCCGCCGGCTGTGTGCAACAACTTGTGGAAGCTGATGCACAAGTACTTGAAGCTCTCACCCGGCAACGAGGCGGACCGGGAACTGTATAAGGCACTGTTGGATTTGTGCTTAAGTTGCATGCGTCACGACCTGCCGAGGGTGCCTATGGGACTTTGCACAGCTCTGGAAACGGATCCACATCACAGTTTCTTTGTTATACTGCGCGACACGACGGTCTCCTTGGATCTTCTACATTTGGTCACCGATTGTCTCGTCCAGCTGCTGAGCGAAGACCACTATCAAGGCCATTTCACCTGGTACAGCAAACTCTTTATGGAACTCAGCGCTCTGGCTCGCACCCACTTCGAGGAGCGCAATCTGCAGCATGTCCGCTGCCTGCTGCGAGTTCTAAGCAAGCTGAGCCAGTGTCCACTCGACCTGGACGACAACAAGCTACAGGTGAATTTGGATTATACACAATATACTAAGCGTATTCCGTAGACAGAATTATTTTAGATTCTGATTTCGCAAATCTAAATCAGTGGTCGGAATGACCCCATTTTTACACTAATTAGATTTATATTTATAATATTTTCAACAGTGAAAACTGTGTTTGAACCTCTTCTATAATAGTATGTTTACAGGCCTAAGAATAATACTATTAATTTATAACAATTATTTGCTATTCAAACTTTATCATTTTTAGACCCCTTCCTTAAATTTAGTACAGGGATCTCTTAAGCTTGTTTAAAATAAAATATGATATCGAACAGTTTTGATTAGAGCAGCGTTCAATAGCTGATCGAAGATATGGAAATCAAATCTTAACACCTTTTATGAATTTCGCTACTTGCAGATCTATTATCAGCACTTTGTGCAGCTGTCGAGCAACCTGCGCACATGGACCCAAACAGGAGCCCAGTGGCAACGCGACTGCCTCCTGGTCATCTGCCAGCTGCATGCGCAGTCGCAGTCTCCTCTAGTTATTGGTGGCAAGAGTGGATGTGGCACAAAGGTGTTGCGTTATCTGCTCGGCCTGTGTGGCCACGGCGACGGAGAGGTGCGCGCCCTAGCTTGGGTGTCGTTGGCCAATTGGATTAGGAGCAGCGGCGACAGCATGGTGAGCATTCTGCTTGAGTTCGTGGATGCTCTTCCCGGTGGCTTAGCAGCCTGCTGTCTCAGCACGTTGCAGGATGGACACGAGCTGATGCTGGTCCGTGAGTTGGCCGCTCGAGTGTTTGAGCTCCTGATGCCTCACATTGGAGCAACAGCTTGTTGCGAGCTGTTAAAGTGTCACTCGTTTCTACAAGAAGCCCACAAGGCACTGGCCACTCTTCAGCTTTATCCCAATCTGAACCAGAAACCGAATAAGGAACAGCCGGGAACGCAAAACTCGTGCGAAATCATTGGCTGCTATGTGAGCATATGTGTGAACCTGGTCCTCCTGCAGCCGACCTGGTGTGCCACTCTCAGCGAGCACGCCTTCGTCAATGCTCTCAGCGATGTCCTGAAATTGAAAACACCGGAGAAACCGCATCAAAGAGCCTATCTGGAGCTGTGTGCTGGACAAATCTGCAAGCTGTACGCGCTCTGTTATCAACTGAACTTCGAGTTCTTGCAGCGCAGCATCTGTCGCGACACTGCGCTGCTCAAGAGTTTCTTCGCCCTGATGGGAGATGTGCTGTGGCAGGATGGGATGCCGGAACACCAGCTAGTTCAAATACTCAAGTTACTGATGGTATTCTGTAAGGATCAGAATGCCTTTGAGTTTCTATGTGACCAATTCAGGGCTCATCCTGATCTGTTCACGAATCTAATGTTATTCGGCTTAAATCCGGTCTATGTCCAGGAGGAGTTACAGCGCTATACGCTGGCCACGCTCTCACTGCTGCTGATCAAGGCGCAGGTGGGAAAGGAGGAGCACAATCTGCTGACGGTCTTTGAGTCGTATGTGGACGAGACGCACATTATCGTGGGCAACAAGAAGGAAGAGGAGGACAGTGACACGGATAACGAAGATAAAGAGAATAATATAAATGCCTTAAATAAACAACTTAAGATGAGTTTAAGCTTAAAGAAGCAGCAAGCACTCGCAAAGTGCTTCAAGGGAAAGACAACTCACGTGGAGTTCACCAACGGAATCGTCTTCCTCTACCATGCTCTGGACCAGCTATTTGATCTGCACTATCCGGCCACGACATTCAGCTTCCTGCAACCGGCGAGCAAGAGTCATTCGCAGATCTGCGAGGTGCTGGGCAATCTGCTGAAGCAGTCGACTGTGGCCGTTGACACCGCTCGTAACTATGGGTTGCTGGAGCACGTTGTCCAGCTGCTGGAAAACTTCCTCGATGATGCCAGTGTGGGCAATGCCACCGTTTATGTGCGTCGCGTGGGCGCCCACAAGTCGCGAGACATTATCAACAATCTGCTCGTTCTGCTCAACATGATGATGCACTGGCACAACTCTCCCCAAGCTGTCATCACGGATGCGGTTATGGCCGCCCGAGTTGTCCGTGTGCTGCTACGTTTGTGGCCGTGGTTGTCACATTCGGCGATCCTCAAACACATGACCGTGCGTCTAACCACGTTCTTAACGGAGCACTCCTTTGAAATGTGCAAACAGACGTCTCAGGTGCTGTCCAGTCAGTCGCACTCGCTCCTTCAGCTGATGGTGCGGGTGGCTGATCACGAAACAACCAAAAAGGAACTGCCTGGAGCAAAGAACATTTATCTCAAATGTAATTCACATTCGATTATTGAGGCCGCACTTCGTGTTATGATTAACTGCTGCTCCTGCGCCGAGGGACGGCTCAGTCTGGGCAAGATGCGTGTGCTGGACATGTTCGATACGATTCAGCCCGCCACCAACAATAATGTGAGCAAAGTCAAGCCAGACGTGCTGCTCAGTTGGCTGACCTTCTGGGAAATCTTCTCCAGATACGAACTCGGCTACAAGATCTGCCACATGCCGGCTCTTCTTAACACGGTGCGTCGTTCGCCACCTCTCAGTAAGATACGCAAGTGTTGTCTCCGCATTATGCGCAACATGTGCTTCTGCAACAGCAACCGCACTCAGCTCGTTGGAATGACCCAATTCATGAACTTACTGGGAGACATCGTGTGCCAGCCAGTACGGTGCCTAACGGGTGGCGGTGACACCGGCTTAGAGTCATTTGAGGAGCACAATCTGGTCATTCTGTGCCTCTGGAAACTGTTCGGATTCAGTGCTAAATACAGAGCATTGCTACGCGCCTCCAAATTGTTTAAACAATTGACAATACTTTGTGATCAACTGGCGATTATGGAGTCGCAACAGCGACAGCTCTTTAAGGCATTTCCCTTTGCATCAGATGTGAACGATATGCTATGGCATCTCTTTGAAGCGCTTAATCCGTAGCCAAGTACAAATACTCAATTGCATGTTTGTTAATTAATTACTAATTAATTAGTTGAAAGTTTTGTATTGTATCTAAAGATTAGTTTTCTTCTGACTGATAATATATATTCGCACATTTCCAAAGTGCCATTGTCGACTAACTTTTTATTAGATTACAAAATAAAATTCAATAAAAAGTATTTATTAAAAAAAAAAAAATAGAACTAATCTCAAAGTGAAACTGCATTATCTGATCTGTTTTTGATTGAAGACGATCTTTTTAGCCCATAAGTATATTTAAAGTTAAAAAGTATATAATTTATTACATTTGTTGATCAAATTCAGAAGCATAAATGTGAGTAAACAGCAGTAATCGGCTAATAGTTCTCCGTAGTGCGAACGTAATTGACGCCCGATGGCATGGATACCTTATCGAAGCCCTTTGGGAATAGTTTGTGCGCCTCCTCGTCTGTAACCGAGGGAACAATCATCACTTTTGTGCCAGGCTAAGTTTCAATTGGAGAAAGGCGTCAACAAGAAACAATATTAACTGATGTAAACGATCAAATGGTACTCACAGTCCAGTTGGCAGGTGTAGCAACCACTTTGAGGCGATCGGTTAACTGCAGGGAGTCGAGGGTACGCAAGATTTCACTGTAAGTCCAAATCACATCGTTATCGTAATCTTTAAATTCTGATTAATGAGTACTTACTCTACATTGCGACCAGTTGACATTGGATAGAACATGGAGAGGCGCACCTTGTGATCGGGACTAATGATGAACAAAGCACGAATTGTTTTTGCTATCTCGGGATCCCTTTTCTGTTCCTCGTCCAGCATGCCTAGGGATACTGCCAAGTCGCGTGTGGGATCGGCAATTATGGGATACGGAAAGTCGCCAGGAATGTCCAAGCAGTAAGATTTAATGTCATTTACCCAATCCACATGCGAGTTCAAAGCATCCACCGAGTGCGCCAGGCACTTGGCATTCCGCTTCGCAAACTCCGGCTGATGTACAGCTATACGGCCCAGTTCCGTGGTGCACACGGGCGTAAAATCGGCAGGGTGTGAGAAGAGCACAACCCAGCTGCAATTTACAGTTTATTATTTAACTACAAAGATTATATATGTAAATTCGAGAATTGCAATAAATAAGGCTTAAGTGGATTGCGTGTTCATTTTCACAGCTAATTCGTAATTCTAACCTCTGTTATAAACACATATGTACATATCTGAATACATACATATGTACATAGGTGTTCACTCTAATGATAATTTTAAAAATGTCAATCTTACCTCGATGCAACATGCATTCATTGTGATACACATAAAAATAATACTTACTCGTTGCCTTGCCACTCGTGGAAGCTTATTGGACCCTTTGTGGTCTCAGCTTTGAAATTCGGAACAGTCTGGCCCAACCGCATTTTGAAGAATTTTAACTTTTAGGAATTTGCACACTCCTTAGCTGCTCAAAAAACTTTTGCACACTGTTGGGAACAATGAGGCGGGGCCTCTTTTATACTCGAAGCCAGAGCCGGCAATTGCAAAAGAGAGGCAGAGAGAGCAATGTAGCAACTACCGCTGCTTATCAAGAGCGGGGCAATTCGACATACATATGTGCATACGTTTTTGATGTGTGCATGTGTAAGGGTACAACAAACCAAATTGTATGTATGTTTGTAATTATACATATATATGTGCATATCTAACAAAATGTGTAAAAGGTTTTCTTTCTGAGCTTATTTAATATTAAAGTTCTTCTCTTATGAATATACGAAAATATATATGTAAGTACATACGTAAAATACTTTTCCAAACATTTCTACTTTTAAATAAGTAATAATCAGAAACAAAGAGACTAGAAATCGGAGAGTATCAGTTTCTAAGTTTGTATTAGAGTCCTAGAGTGTTTAAAGATTTAACATACCGGTGAAATCTTTAATATACATACATATGTAAAATTTAAGGTGGTAGAGAATAGGTCTTCCTATGGTGTGAAACAAAAGCTTACAGTTCAACTCATTTTTAGAAGTGTGCACCTAAAAAAACATCACACATATTAGACACCCTGTCGAGCTGCTGCTACGTGTGGCCTTCTCCCAACCCCGCTCCCTTATTTCTTTATCAAAAGTAGCACGATGTTGTTGACAAACAGTTTCAATGGAAAATTACTAGTAAATTTAATGTGATCTCAATTTATGCGTTTCAAGTTCAGACTATTTAAGCAAGGCAAGCGACTTGTTCCCAATGATACGATTTTGTTTTTTTAATTAATAAATACGTATAGAGCACTTTTAAATGTTATTCTTAAGTAATATAAGTACTGTACAAATTGTTGCATCCTATACCGTTGGCCGTCTAGCTGTATATGACCAGCTAAAGATCCGTTTAGTAAAGACTACCCGATGAGCGAAATTTTGCATTTGTATTAGTAGTTTGTATGGAACACATTAATACATGCACACAACCAGCTGCTCTCTTTTCTCATTTACGAAAAGCTCTCCAATGAAGAGTCTTCATACATGTGCTCAAGAAGAGACCGAAGAGCGTTTAATTGTTGAGTGTGTTGGTAATTGCGTGGATATCACTAACACAATCAAACATTCCTCCGCTCTCTTCGTATATAGCTCTCTGTTTACGTTTGGCTCGTATGGATTGATCTCCTGTACTGTTAATGAGATGAAAAATATATTAATATTTTAAATATACTATTTTAATTGCTTAGCCAGATAAAATTCAACATTTTTATTCTTATTATAATCTGTTCGTCCAGAGCTTTTTTTTCTGTAATTTTCTTTAATTGTATCACATAAACAAATTTAAGAACAGCTGAACCAACAGCTGTTTTTACTAACACTAGTTTCTGAGTTACTGAGTGCTGAGAGCTATGCAGGTTTTGTTTGTATTGGTGGGCTTCAATTACTAACACACTCAATCATTTACATTCCGTCGCCGCACACGCATTGACCACCTTGTTGCGCCGGTAATAAATTCTGCTTTTAAAGGGCATATGGTAAGGGAGCATTTGATTTGTATTTGTGTTAAATAATTAATTTTAAATTGTTTATTATACAGAATTTCGTACATTGGGATTCGAAGCACAGTATGTTATAACGAGTAATTTGTTCTGTGAGTATTTTTATCAAAATATGCGTTTCTTAATCTCTGGCTATTATAAAATTCATAGCTCACATTAAATTTCGTAGAAGTTTTCCCCAGTTGTGCATATCAACTCAGTTGGAGTCAACCTACCTACTTTCTTAAAAAATATATATTTTTTTCTTAAAATATATTACTGACTTGGGTCTCTCTGCTTATGGTTTTAGTGTATTAATATTTTGGAGAAAAAATTAAGTCTGAATTTGTAAATTACATTAAATATACATAAACATTTAATATTAAGTAAATTGAAAATTTTGACTATCGACAAACAGAAGACAAAGTATTTTTTTAACTCATTAATTTTTACTTCATAGCAGTTGTACTCAAGATAACAAATTAAAATTTAATAGATTACAAGTATTTGATAAAACAAACAAAAAAAAAAACGTAAACAGAGAGCTATAAACGAAGAGAGCAGAGCAATATTTGATTGTGTTAGTGATATTCACGCAATTACCAACACACTCAACTATTGAACGCTCTTCGCTCTCCTATTGAGCAAATGTATGGAGACTCTTCATTGGAAAGCTTCTCATAAATGAGAAAAGAGAGCAGCTGATCGTATGCATGTATTGATGTCTTTCATACAAATTACTAATTCAAAGAGAGAAATTCGCTCATTGGGTCGATTTAAGTAGACGGATCTTTAGCTGGTCAGATACAGCAAGACTGCCGAAGAATACGATGAAAAATCATAGACAGTGTCTCAATATATAACAATTGTATAAAATGCTTCATACGTGTTTTTTTTCTCTCAAAAGCAACGTTTATAAAGAGGAGGCGAGTCGCTTGCTTTATTTGAATAGTTTCAACTTACAACGCATAAATTGAGTTCACAAAAATTCACTGGTAATTTTCCATTGTTTGTCAACAACAGACTGCTGCACATACATACTATAAACTATAAACATACATTTGTATCACCAAAGTAGGTAAGGGAGATTGTGTAAAGCCGCTTATCTATACAGGGTGGCTAAAATTAAAATTCGTCGTTCCACACGAGTCTTTTCTTAAAATTCTTTAATAAAAAAGGCTTTAATAATAAGATGAATTGTATTGTGTCAATGCTGGCGTATGATATTAGAATATTTTTTAATGCATTGGTAATTGTGTGGAACTTACCAACACAAACAAATCAGTCGTACTCTTTCTCTCTCAACAAGGCAACAGGTTGCTGTGAGTGAACGGTTGAATGATGTGTTAATACTCTCAAATGAAACTTACCAACACAACCAAAGGCTATATTGCTCTTTGTGCGTGTAAATCATGTGTATCTATTTCAAATATACTAACACTTTAATAAAACACTAACACTTTAATAAAAGAAACTGCGAAAGAGAGCAAGTGAGGCGTAATTGTTGTGAAAGCTTTCACCGCTCATTAAAGTTCTGTTGGAAAAATATTAATGAGAGAACTGCTCTCTTTTGTCAGCTAAGGTATAAATACGCTCGCATCATGTGTCACACACTCAGTCTTCGACGATCGTTCAGAAAGTCGCACGCGTTAAAAAATGGTCTTGGTAGAATCTACTGGTGGCTCGTCTAAGGGCGGAGACAAATATTGTTTTGCTATTGATCGGGGCGGCACCTTCACCGACGTGCTCTGCATCTGTCCTGGCGGTCGGGTGCGCACAATTAAGCTGCTCTCCGAGGATCCAGAACGCTATAGCGATGCTCCCCGAGAAGGCATTCGACGTATACTCAAAGAGGTAAGTGTATGATTGAATGGGAAACTGAACATAAAAACTTGCATTGTTGCGGGGTGTCAGGAGACAGGTGCGGATCTGGCTTCTTCTGGCTTGGTGGATACGTCAAAGATTGGTTGGGTGCGCATGGGGACAACAGTGGCGACCAATGCACTACTGGAGCGCAAGGGAGATCCTGTCGTGCTGGTGGTTAACACTGGTTTCCGCGATCTTCTCTACATCGGCAACCAGGCGCGTCCAAAGATATTCGATCTGAACATTCGTAAGCCCGCTAATCTCTACCAAACTGTCGTCGAGGTCGACTGCCGCATTGTGCCCGAGCAGGCGGATCGCTGTCAACTGAGTAAGTTTACCACGTCTGTAACTTCACCAGATGTCTGAAAAATTCCCCATTAGATAACCAGTGGAAGGTACTACAGGGCGTGGCCGGAAGCAAATACCTGGAAGTGCAGCCTGTAGACGAGTCATCTGTCCGATCCTCACTTGCTGCTGCCCGTGAGCAAGGCATCAACTCTGTGTCCGTGGTACTGACCCACAGCTACGCGTGTCCGGAGCATGAACTGCGAATCGGAGACATTGCTAAACAGCTAGGATTCAGCCATGTCACACTGTCCCACCAGGCCATGCCCATGTGCCGTGTTGTGGCCCGAGGTTACACAGCCTGTGCAGAAGCTTACCTGACGCCCCACGTGGATCGCTACCTTGCTAGGTGAGTGTGTACCTGTCTCAGCTTATCCATATCCCAGTCTCCCAATCTCGATTGTAAATTAATGCAATGAGAGTGTGAGTATTATATTCCATAACTCTAACAGAATTATCCGCGAGAATAACGCGACAATAATAAAGATAAAGACAATGACAAAAAGAAGGAAAACAAACAGCAAGATCCATACATACAAATGTATGTAGCATGCAAAGCTCTCTCTTTATCTCGCTGTCTCTCGCTCTCTGTCGCCATCTACAATAAAGTGAGTATTTGCTGCAACAACAACACTGCATATTGAAAATACAGTAGAGGACCAAAAAGTAGGCAAGTGCAAGGAGCTAATGAAATTGGTACCCTCTCGATTTATTATAATTGTGTTGAGAAATTAATAATTCATTAAAGAAGACGTGACAGATTCAATTGAGTATGTATATAATTATATTTATGATCAGGACGACGAACTGGGTCGCCTCTATTTATGCAGATTAGTCTCTCAGTTTTGAAGCTTTTTTTAAGTTTGGTACAGATGCTCTTGCTGCAGTTAGTGTATAATTTTTAAATAAGTTATAGCAGCTAAACTAAAAGAGACATACAAATGATTTAAGCCCAGGCAGTTAGCCTAATATCTCAACATATTAATATTTAAAATTTGGCTAATAATTATATTTCCGCCTTTTTCAACCAGGTAAAAAATTCAATTGAACACTAACTTAATATATACTAAAATAAATGTATACCTGCACTTTGAGTTAATCGAGTTAAATAGTTCGAATTTTATGTAAAATTTGCTTACCTACCATTCACAGGAGTTTTTCTGTTTGTCCTTTATTTGAATTTTGCCAAAACTAGTCTTAACTAGCTACAAATAGAAGCAAATATTTTAATGGGTGCACAGATGTAAATCATATCCATAAGGAAACCGAATAATTAAGAAACACATTCAACTCTTTCCAAATTGTTAAAATTGCACTGGCAAAGCGAAGAAACGGTTTCAGATAAATTGATTTTTAAGATATCTCAATTAATCTGAGAAATTATCTATGAGGCTAAAATCGGCAACATATCTGACATTCATACATAAGTATATGACCTATGCAAAATTAAAATATAGCATAAAAAACTATTTTGGTACTGAGATATCACCAACCAAATTCGTATATTGTGTACTTGGTATTGCCGTATACGTCCTGACAAAATTTGGCTAAGATCGTAAAACTTTATTGTAGCAATACTATAATTATTTGACTGCATGTTACTCTTTGCAGTTTCAAGTCCGGCTTCGATAATCAATTGGCCGGCGTGGATGTTCTCTTTATGCAATCGGATGGAGGCCTCACAAACATGGAAAATTTTCGAGGAGCTCGTGCCATACTTTCGGGTCCGGCAGGAGGTGTGGTGGGTTACGCACTAACGGGATCTCGTGAAACGCATCTCCCGTTGATTGGATTTGACATGGGCGGTACCTCGACGGATGTTTCACGATATGCCGGCACATATGAGCACGTAATTGAGAGCACTACGGCGGGCGTGACAATTCAGGCGCCCCAACTGGATATAAACACCGTCGCCGCAGGCGGTGGATCGAGACTCTTTTTCCGTTCCGGCATTTTTGTGGTGGGCCCAGAGTCGGCGGGCTCCCATCCGGGTCCAGCTTGTTATAAGAAAGGCGGTCCACTAACTGTTACAGATGCCAATCTGATGCTTGGGCGCATTCTGCCACAATACTTTCCCAAGATCTTTGGGCCCACTGAGAATGAGCCTCTGGACTATGAGCTCGCCAGGCACAAGTTTAGCGAGCTGCAGGTCGACATCAATGCCCATCTGGAATCGTCCGGTGATTCAAGAGTATTGACCATCGAGGAAGTGGCTCTGGGCTTCATTCGAGTGGCCAACGAAACCATGTGTCGTCCAATACGCGCCCTGACCCAATCACGAGGCTTGGACACGGCCAATCATGTGCTCTCATGTTTTGGTGGCGCCGGAGGACAACATGCCTGCTCAATAGCCCGTAATTTGGGCATTGCCAAGGTGACTATCTTGAGCGTGGACTTTCAAGTGAACCATTCGTAACCAATCCTTACAGGTGGTCGTGCATAAGTATGCGGGAATCCTCTCAGCCTACGGTATGGCACTGGCTGATGTCGTCCAGGAGGTGCAGGAGCCTAGTGGCGTGGAGTTTAACGAATCAAATAGCCAGGTGCTGAAGAAACGTCTGGATGCATTGTCAAAGCAGTGTCATGCCAAGCTAGAGGAGCAGGGTTTCCGTACAATTGAGCTGCAGCCATTCCTTCATCTGCGCTACGAGGGCACCGATGGTGCTCTGATGTGTGCGCCAGCAGCTGCTCCAGGTGGCCATGAATCCTCAACATCGATGCTAGCCACATACGGCGACTTTCATGCCACGTTTTTGGAGCGTTACCGCACAGAGTTTGGCTTTGTGCTGCAGAACCGACGCATAATTGTGGATGACATTCGCATCCGAGGCCTGGGTAAAAACGAAACACCACCTGAGGCACAGATAAGTGCAGCTCCGGAGGCCACACCCACAGCCGAGGGCAACACCATCGTGCACTTCGACGAAGGTGCCTTCGATGCGCCCATCTTTTTGACCAAGAACTTGCTGGCCGGGCACAAGATCTCCGGGCCGGCTGTGCTCATTGATCAGCTGTCTACCATCATCGTGGAGCCCGAGTGCGTGGCAGAAGTCACCAAGTATGGAGACCTAGTCATAGATGTGCGAACTGGTGGTAAGCATGGCATCAACGAGGAACTGGACCCAGTGCACCTGAGCATCTTTAGCCACCGCTTTATGAGCATCGCCGAGCAGATGGGCAGGTAACTCCAGGACTCCACTGCAGTCGCTTGGTCATTCATTTCGACTTTGATTTCAGAGTACTCCAGCGCACTTCCATATCGACCAACATTAAGGAGCGCCTGGACTTCTCCTGCGCCCTCTTTGGCCCTGATGGTGGACTGGTGAGCAACGCTCCACATATACCCGTTCATCTGGGCGCCATGCAGGAGACAGTGCAGTACCAGCTGCGCGTCCGCGGTGAGACGCTGAAGAATGGCGACGTCCTTCTGGCCAATCATCCCCAAGCCGGAGGCTCGCACTTGCCGGATCTAACGGTGATAACGCCAGTGTTCTATGAGTAAGTTGAAGGATGCTGTTGACGCATGAATTCCTTGTTAATATATATATGATCTTTATCTTGATGTGCAGGGGCCAACCGAAACCCGTGTTCTTTGTGGCGTCGCGTGGTCACCATGCGGACATAGGAGGAATAACGCCAGGATCCATGCCACCTCACTCCACAACGCTGGCCCAGGAGGGCGCCGCCTTCAAATCGTTCCTCATTGTAGAGAACGGACAGTTCCAAGAGAAGCAGATTGTCGAACGCCTGACGACGCCAACCATCGCCAAGGGAGCTGTGGGAACTCGCAATCTCAGCGACAATCTCTCAGATCTGAAGGCACAGATTGCTGCCAACCACAAGGGCATTCACCTGGTCTCGGAGCTAATTGACAGCTATGGTCTGAGTGTCGTCCAAGCCTACATGACGCACATTCAGAAGAACGCGGAGTTGGCCGTACGCGACATGCTGCGTCAGATTGGTCGGGACACCTTGGAGCGCACTGGATCCACAGTGCTTACAGCTCAGGAGTTTATGGATGATGGCTCGCCCATCACACTGCGGGTTACCATTGATCCCGAGAGTGGATCAGCCTTGTGCGACTTCACCGGATCGGGTCAAGAGGTTTGGGGCAACTGCAATGCTCCACGTGCTATAACTTTGTCGGCACTCATCTACTGTCTCCGTTGCATGGTGGGTCATGATGTACCGCTTAATCAGGGATGTCTAGCGCCCATTCAAGTAGTGATACCCAAGAATTCCATACTGGATCCTTCAGAGGGTGCAGCTGTAGTCGGCGGTAATGTGCAGACATCGCAGCGCATTGTGGACACCGTTCTAAAGGCTTTCCGTGCTTGTGCCGCCTCCCAGGGCTGCATGAACAACATTACAATCGGGGACGATCAGTGGGGCTACTATGAAACGGTTGCTGGCGGATCAGGCGCTGGTTCTGATTGGCATGGAGCTGGTGGTGTGCACACACACATGACCAATACCCGCATAACCGATCCAGAGATTCTAGAGTTGCGATATCCCATGATCCTAAAGCGCTTCTGCCTTCGCACCGACGGCTCCGGCGGTCGCGGACGGTTCATTGGTGGCGAGGGAGTTGAGCGTAATTTGCTCTTCCGCAAGCCGGTAACATTATCCGTTCTAACTGAACGACGCACGCTTCAGCCCTACGGATTGGCTGGTGGACAGCCAGGTAAATCTGGACGTAATCTCATTATTAAGAATGATGGTCGAGTTATTGCCCTGGCTGGCAAGATCTGCATCGATGTGGAAGCGGGGGTAAGTGTAACATGTTATATAATTAAAACAGATCCCTTGATCTCGTATTGATTTACTCACAGGACACGTTTGCAATGAAAACACCTGGTGGCGGTGGTTACGGCCACAGCGATGACTCCTCTAACGCCGATCTTTCCCCTCCCACAAGTGAGACCAGCCACAGATTCGTGGAACGGGGCACTGTTTACAATTATAGTCAAGCCCAAGAATCTGCATGAAAATAATAACAATATTCTAATGAATTTATAAACGTACGTGTATTAGAGTAATAAAGCACATTTTAATTGTTATTTATTTAAGATCTCATAATTCTGGGCTTACATTGCTTTACATTTTGGTGTCACGGGGTCACAGTGTACATGTGGGCTTCAGAATCGGCAATGCACGGTCTAACCACGATGCAAGTAATTTTTTTTTGGACCAGATTTAAGGAAAAACTAGAAGACTCCGAACCCTGCTCGCCTTGCTCACCAACCCCAGGCTCACTTTGCTCGCGGTGCTACAGTCGAGCATACTCGACTGTCGGAGACCCGGTACTTACTATGGCAAAAGCTAAGACTGGAGAAAACTAAAAAATATTTAGTTTACTCGACTTTATAAGACCAAATTAAATGTTTACGATATCTCTAAAAACAAATAGTTTTTTTTCATACTAAAACTTGATTTTTGCCCGATCGATCCTATGGCAGCTATATGATACAGTGAAGTGATTTGAACAACCTTTGGTCAGAATGTATAAGATCAATGAAAATGCGTATTCTATCAGTTTGGTTACGATATATTATAAAACAAAAAAGATTTTCATGCAAAAACTTGAATTTCCTATGGTAGCTATGATATAAAAGACCGATTTTTACCAATTTCAGTCAGGATGTATAAAATCAACTTTAATGAAAATTCAATTAGTTTGGTAACGATATCTCATAAAAGATAAAAGTTTTTTATACTAAAATTTTATTTAGGAAAATTTCTATGTCGGTTTTTGGGCAGTAAAAGGGGCGTGGCCGAATTCTGAAACAAACCTAATCTGCTTGGAATATACAGGAACCTACATACTAAGTTTGGTGTCTTTTAATTATTTTAAATTCTAATTTTTAGCTTCAGGCAATTGTTTTTTTTTCTGAAAAAAAAAACTTAAAAAATAAACAACTTGCTTTTAAAAAAAAGTTTTAATATTAATTTATCATATAAGCCTTATTTGATCGGTTTCTTTAAATTTGTAAATGATATTGAAATTATGTTAATCCATTGTATCAATTTTGAGAGAATACTTTTGCGAAATACTTACCATAATAGTGGCGGCATTTATTACGTCACCTACTCCGACATTTTTGCTTTGCCTCAAATTTATTTCGCAAAAGAACAACACATAGTAATGACAGACTGCGCAAATTTAAAATGGTAATATAGCTGATTTTTTTGCGTACAAATTTTGTACATAGTTTCCGGCTCATAGCAATATTCAACTTTTTCAAGCGATCGAGCTTTGAAAATAGCCAGAACTAGATTTTAGAAATATATAAAAATTGGCAACAGCGCAAGTGTCAGTTTTGTACCTTGTCTGGCAGCACTGCTTCCGTTGTCAACTTAACAAGTCAACGGTTTCTCAGAAAACTGTCATTTGCCATCAGTAATTCAGTGAATGCGGTTCATTATGTCTTGCGGCGGTTGTCAATATACGGTTACAAAGTTTTTATCCATAAACGTAGACGAACTTTTTGAGTTTTTACGCGGTCATAATGTTATACTGGAGCAGAAAATTTGCCCAAAATGTGGTGAAGTCTGCAAGCTTTCATCCGAAGGCGGTAATATATTCTTCTTTCAATGTCGTGCCTATGTCCAGGTGGCGAAAAACAAAATAAAAGAAGCACAAGATTCAGTGCAGTTTTCAAGAAAATTTGCGAACCAATACTTTTTTTCTGGATCCAGATTTGGCATACCAAAAATATGCGAATTTGTGATGTGGAATATGTACCGAATGAGAAAAGAAACACAGTTCTTGGAAGGCGAATTGCATTGGTCCCGGCAATCTGTGGTTGACTGGAGGAACTACCTAAGAGAAGTCTATATTGATTGGTGTCTCTCTAATAGTCGCCCTATTATCGGAGGTCCAAATAAAGTAATAGAGATGGACGACGCAAAAGTGGGTCCAAGAAAATTTAACTTTGGACGATTGGTTGAAGGTCAACACGTGTTAAAAGCAATCGAAAGAGGCAGTAGTCGCTTTTTTATAGTGCCAGTTTCAAGTCTGGATACAGAAACATTTAAAGACTCTCAAACACATAAGAATAGAAGCAAGAAAGCGCACAATTTAGGAAACTTTGCCAAATTCCAGTTCCACGAGCATTTTCCGATACACAAGGATAAGATTCATGAGATATTCATGGCAATAGGGAGACTTTATAATCCGTCTAAACAGTGCATTTTAAATAAAGTCAATTTTCTCGAGGTAAGTTTGTAAAGTAAATTTGAGATGCAGGTATTATACAAAATTTCATCCTCCAGGATTACGATGCAGATGAATGAGACGCCATCTTTTAAGCCAACCGGCCCTTTTCAGGGCCATCAAGAATTTAGAGTTTCAAAATTTCTTTTTAAATAAAAGTTTACGCTAGAAACTACTAAAAATGAAGCTGGCGACAAAGGAGCTAACCCCGACATTACAAAAATGAAGCCATCCCTATTAACTTTGTAAATTGACAAATATTTTATTTCGAGATTTTCAAACTTCTCCATTAAAAAGTCTACTAAGTCAGTTTTTTATTTGTAAAATTTACCCCGCCATTATCTATAGCAGCGGTTCCCGATAATTAATTACATCCGAGGAGCTTAAAAATGAGTCGGAGCTCATCTTGACGCTCATGTCATATTTTCTTCGAAATTCACCAGATGTGAGAATAAAGGCTTGTTTAGTGGAACCATTCGTTTCTCAATAAATCTGACAAGTTTTTAGCGTTGAAAGTAAACCAGCCTAATTCAGGCCACGTTCAACGTCTTTCGGTGACTTTAGCTGTCATTAACTGTGGCAATATATAAAATTACTAAATATTACTTTTAATTAAAAATATCTCTCACATATTCGACATAAGCGCGCCCTCCCATTTTCTAGTAATTTAGTAACCTAGTGGTGAAATTTTTTTGATTTTAAATATCGGTGTTAAATATCGAATATACATTCATGGATATCGAACAATTGCAATAGGTCTAGATCAAGCCTGCCAACTCGTTTTTTGTTGCGACAAGCTGCCAGTACTGATCAGAAATTGCAAATATAAAAATGTAAGAAACAACTCATTAAAAATCAATAAACTTGATGAAAAACTAAAATTTGAAATTGGATAAAAATTAAGTAAATATTTTAATGAAGTTTTGAAGCTTTCCAGCCCTCGGAGAGAGAAGTTAGAAAATTTAATTTAAAAAAAAAAAATCGATACAAATAAAAACAATTTCAAAATGCTTGCTTAAAAAGGTACAAAAGTTCGGAATAACTTTTTCCCCTTTTTTTTAGGTAAAAAATCGAGCCAGATCAAAAAATTTTACTGAATGGGCAACCCTCAAAACGGCTAGTAGCCGCATTTTGTAAACAATGCGCACGTGTTGCAGATGTCGTGCATTTTAAAAATAAATAAATAACTTAAACTGGATATTAATTGACAAAGAATAAAAGGTTTTTGCACAACATGGCTGCTATAACAGAAAAGTCAAAGGAAACAAATACGTTTCGGGTAAGATTATACTCCAGATTAACTCGTATAATTTTTCAATGATTGCTAATGTGCACTTTTGTATCCAAAGTTTAAATCGTTTACCGATCGCGTGAATGAGATTGACTTGCGGCACCTGGCGCTATATCATATAGGCCACAAAAATGAGCAGCTCGAGGAAGTAGAGAATGAAACGTACTTCCAGCAGACACTGCAGAAGTGGAACGTGCTCAATCTGACCGAGGAGTACAACTACTTCAGCAAGCGATGCCGCAACATTGTCACCCTGCCGCAACTGTTACACCAGAAGGACTTTGTCATTGACCTGCTATTGGAGCGTTTGTCCACAGCCACAACTTTGTCACAGCAGCCACTACTGGAGCTGATCTATGTGCTGGCACGCGATCTGCGCGAGGAGTTCTATGCCTATTTCCAACGTGTGCTGGACCGTCTGATATGCCTTCTGAATACCCAAGATGCGGAGCAACTCGAATGGACGCTTATCTGTCTTGCGCATTTGTTCAAAACACTCAAGTCCTACTTGAAGCGGAATATTGGCGTTGTCTTTAACGCCATTCTACCGCTGCTGGATGAGCAGAATTATGCTGACCATGTGACCAATTTTGCCGTCGAGTGCTTCGCCTTTATAGCGCGTGATGTTCGCGATTTTCCACGTTTCCTCACGTACGTACTCAAAACAATGCTGCGAGAGCAAGTGGAGAGCGTCCACGGCTGCGGAAGGCTGCTTTATGAGATTCTTCGCGGCGTCAATGGACATCTGCATATATGCGCCGCCGATCTTCTGGCCCATGTTCTAGAGGTGCTCGTCAATGCGGACGCCAGTCACACCAATGCCCAGACATCACTACTTGCGGACATTGTGCAGCATAGCTTTGGCCTCTTATTAAATTTTCTGACCGCCGACCAAAGTGTCGTCCTCTGGCAACAACTCTGTGGCGCCGTCTCCAAGCCGGACCTGAGCGTGACGGCAACTATGCAACTGCTTGACCTCATACTGCCGCTCATAAGCCACAAGGATGGACGATACATTGCGGAGCTGTCACTGTTGGTGCCCACAGTGTTGAAGCTGCTCGACCAACACATGGCCGTTGGCGCGGAGCCACTGCAGCAGCTTAGCACTCTGGTCAGCAGCCTTCTGCAGGCTCGACAAACGCAACTCAGCCAACTGGATGCCAGCCGACTCCTGCAGCAGCAGCTTAAGGTCAACAAAGTTTCCTGTGTAGTTTACAAGGACTTCATTCTTCAGATGCTGGACTACAAACAGTTTGAGCTGTTGGTGCTACCACACGTTGTGGCACACTACGAGGAGCATCTGGACTTAAGTACACTAGAGCTTTTGGCGCGTATTGTTCAGCATAAAAGGCCACTGTCCGTTGATGCCAACAGCCTCTCCAGCTGGCAAGCCTACCCAATGCAGCTGAAACATGCGAAAACAATGGAGAACGTGGAACAACAATTGCAGCACATTGATGTAAACGAGGAGTCGCATCTCTTGCTGCTCCTACTGCTGCCTCATCTGCGTGGTTTCAACAAACAGCCCTTAGAGAGAAGTCTGCAGAGTTCTATAAGGGATCAGCTTGCAAGTACTTCGCCAGATCGCTCCCTGCTGCTGCTTCTGCTGCAGACCCACACTGTGCTTAAGTTCAAATTGCCCCAAGAGCTGAGTAAGCAACTGCAGCAGACTCTGCTGCCAACTGTGGGCTGCGATCTGCGAGCATTGGCCTGTCTGCAGCTCATCCTTTTGAAAACAGACAAGGGTGGACTGGAGGACAGCGCCATGGAGGCCATTTTAGAGATTGTACCGAGGCTACTAAGTCAGCCCGCATCGCAGTGCCGTCGCATTGCTGCACACTGTCTGGATTTGCTAGGTGCTCTTCGGGGCAAACACAATCCCTATGGATACTTTGCAGCTGCCTGCTCCATTGAGCCAACAGTTCACAATTACAGGGATCTGCTGCTGCAGCTGCAGCAACTGGAACCAGCATCTGCTCAATTCAAGCAGTACACCCAGCTGTCTCACTTCAAGGAGCATGTGGTCAGCCTTCTGCTCGGATTACTGTACAACAACTTCAAGTTCGTGTGGGCGCCGGTGCAACAGCTTTTGGCGGAATATGTCAAGGTGATGACCACCGACGAGTTCTGGACCATATTTAAAGCCAAGTTGCTGCAGACAATCGAGTACATTGACTACAACAAGGAGGTGACTGCATTGGAGCAGCCTTCACAACGTAATTACAATTCTGGAGCTCTCAGCTCGTTGTTTCCACTAAATGAGTCCCAGCAACAGATAACCCTCCAACAGGCATTGAACTACCGCCAACTGCTTTGGCAGTGCATTCCCAAGCTGGGAAATATTGCCGAACTTAAGAATGCGGATCTGGTGCGTCTTTTCCTGCAGTTCGTGGACCGCGAGTATCAGGCGCAGTTGGAGCGTTCAGAACACACTTGGAATATAATCGAGACAACGGGTAAGTTTTCAAATAAGACTCTTAAAGTTGTTAGCTTTTACTGTGGTAATTACAATCAGTTATCGTTGCTTTAACAAGAGCTGTAGAAACTTGCAATAACTTTGATTCCAAGCTTATAATTTATATAAATATTTCAAATTGTTTTGAATTATTATAATCATTTAAAACAAAAGGGTGTATTAGCTCTATTCATGATAAACTCAACAATAAATAAAGGGGAAAAAAAATCATTATACCAAAATTAAATTAAATGAAAATAATGAATTCTTTATAAATTTAGCCAAAATCATAAATAATTATTATTTTCGAATTAAAAATGTAGATTTTATTTTTAAGAACAGTGCTCACAGCTTTCTAATTAAATTCGGAACAAATAATTGATATTTCCGGTCCCTGGTAAGAACCAATCAGTATTCGTATCACTTATATATTTAACATTTTGACTAAAGAACAATTGCAATTTTTGTTTTAAATATACCAAATTTTTTTATTTTCAACATTTCTACAAACAGCTTATAAACTTATATTTAAAACTTAAATAAAAATATATAAATTTTCATGGTTATTTACAGACTGGTTTTATAAATTAAATTAGTTTCTTGCGAGTAGAAAACAATTAAAAATAATTATAATTTCATTGTTAAGAAATAACAGCCTTTTAAAACTTTTAAGTTTATTAATTAGAAACAACATTATTTAAGACTTTTATTTTATTTCTTAAAAATAACATTCTTTAGAGACTTCTTTTGCTAAAAAAAGGATTCGAAAATTCTTAAAAAAGACTAAAAAAATGTAAATCAATAATAATAATAATTTTTTTTTCTTAAAATCACAAGTAACTATTAAATTTAATTTATGATTTTTAAATAACCATTTCCTCAAACTAATTGTGGTACTTGCTTAATAGAACTCATGAAATTGGGTAAGATCTGATTTAATTTCGTCGATCACTTCTTATAAACTGTGCGATGTGCCAAAAAAAGTCTAGAAATCAGTAATCAGTAATCAAGTAAGAGAGCTCTAGTCGAGAGTGTAAGACTCTAAGATACCCTGTATTGACAATTGTACTTTAATTTCGGTTTTTGAATGTAGCGCTGAATTAACTCTCTGTTTGTGATTTACAGGCGATGAGACGATCGATGCGGAGGATGTGGACAACGAAAATGCAGAGATTACAACACAGACGACACCTGCCAAGGGGCGAAACAAGAGAAAGTCGCGTAATCTGCATGCAAAGTTTATTTTGCAGACACTGCAGCTGAAGTTGGGCTGTTTTGTGTCTCAACCAAATCCAAAGGCGCTTCATCGGGAGCCAGAGATGCATAAGTTTTATCTGGAGCTTCTGGCTGGTCCCAACTCGCAGCTGCAGCAGCTTGCCCTGGACTGTCTATGCGCCTACAAGCAGCCATCGGCGCTGGTGCAGCACAAGCCGCAGTTGTCGGGCCTCATCGATGATGCCAAGTTTAAGGCCTCGCTGAGTGACTTCGAGTTAGCCAATCTGGCTCATCAACAGCGCTCCGACCTGATGCCCTTCATTCTTCGCGTGCTTTATGGACACCTGACCAGAGGCGGAGCGCGACAGCTGAGCGGACAGCAGAGGAAGACACTCATCCTGCGCTTCCTTGGCCAACTGGAGGAGGAGGAGATTCAGAGCTTTTTGAGAATGGCCTTCAGTCGCTTTGACGACTACACGAGTCAGCCCATCGAGCTGCTGGGGACCCATGTGCGGACGCAGTTTGTGCCGACAGCTGTAATTGCTGCACGCCAGCTGCAGAGGATAGTCAATTTGCTGGAGCTGATACGCAAGGAGTTTGCAGGTCGCTTGAGTGTGGACTTTCAAGTCTACGTTCTGAAGCTATTGCTCCTGGCAGGTTCCGTTTCTCAGCAGGTGATCGGGGGCCAAGTCGAGGCTGGCAGACTGATGAATGCCTACAAGAATGTGCGACATGGAGCACTGCAGACGCTTGTCAACTACTTTGACCAGCTGCTGGACATGTCGGATCTGTGGCAAACAGAGCAGCTGGAGGCCATCTGTGAGGTCTTCGTCTGGCCTGGTCTGGTACGCCTCTCCCAGGACTCAATACACGCGCCGACGCCTCTGCTGAAACTGCTTCTCTTATGGGGTGGTGAGCCACGCTTCCAGTCCTGGCTGCAAAGACGTCCCTCCTCCGATTCGCCGACCATAATGCATCATCTGATGGCACTGCTCCTGAACGACAAGGCCAAGCAGGTGGTGCGACGTGCTCTCCTACAGCTGGTGGAACAACTGCTGGAATGCGCCAACACGGAGGAGCATGGAACACAGGCTCTGTCCATACTTCAGCCCCATATTCCTGACATTCTCCAGCTAATGCAGGCCAGCTGGCGTCACAAGAAGGCCGGCAAACAGCCACTGGACAAGCGTGAGCTCAACATTCTCAGCCTGCTGACGGTGCACGTCCAAGAGCCTGATACCTGCGAGACACTGTTGCATCTGCTGCTGCCCATCTTCACGAAGCAGGCGGCCAGTGCGAGTGGCGAGACTGTGCTGCAATTGATCACGACGTTGTCGAATCTTTGTCAGCGTGTGCCTTCTCCCCATGAATATGTGCGTCAGCTTTCGCCTCTGTTCGAGCAAGTGCACGTCTTGCCAGCTCGCAAATTGCTCTGTGAGATGGTCGCCGAGATGGCCAGGCGACTGCACAAGCAGGCAAAGCAGCAGCCGGAATTACAGTCCGTCTCGGAGAAGATGCGAGAATGGGCACGAATTGTTCTCCTGCTGAATGCGTGGGACAAGCGCTGGCTGGAGCAGCCCGACTATGACAAACGCCTCCAGGCACTCACCGAGCTGAAACAGCAGCTGCAGGAACCGAAGGAGGATAAGCAGGCTACCTTTGATCTGGAACTGGGTCTTCTGGTGACCTACAACTGTTTCTACATGTTGCGCCACGTCGCAGATCTGGGTATGCGCGTCAACATTGGCGAGCTGCTGAAGCTGTTGTTTCCCTATCTGACACGCCAGCTGCAGCTCTGCCCCAGCCAGCCCCAGGAGCAACTGCGTCTCTGGCTTGACGAGTGCGTGCTGCCGTTGCTACAGCGATCGCTGCGCGAGGAGCGATTTGAACATGCACGAAGTGAAGCCATTGGATTGCTGGGTGAACTGTCTCGACAGTGTCCACAGGCGCATGATGTGCTGCGGGATCTGGCGCCATTGGCGGATCGCCACGACATGGAGGTGGACTTCTTTGAAAACATGCTGCATTTGCAGACACAACGACATGGACGTGGTCTACAGCGACTGGTCAATATCGCTGGAGGCGCCGCCTGGCGTTCAACGCCGCCTTGTGCCCGCACCTTAACCCAGTTTCTTATGCCGCTGGCCACGCGCTATCTGTTAAGTGAGAAGCATGCGGGAAAACACACGCTAGTAGATGCAGCCATCGAGGCGGTGGGCGTGATGTGTGAACTCCTCCCTTGGCAGCAGTATCACGTCGTGCTGCGCCATTATCTGCAGCGTCTGCGTCAGGCGCATTCCCAGCAGAAACAGTGCGTCCGATTGGTGGTGCGTGTCCTCGACGCTTTCCACTTTGATCTGACCAATGCGCATGCCGATGTCTCTGCGCTTTCCCAGCTCAAGCAGAAGCTCTCTGAAGCAACTGAGCCTCAGCCAACGGAGCAGAAGGATGAGGAATCTGAGGAGAAGCCTATCAAGGAGGAACTGCCCGGAGATGGCGGTGACATTGACTTCGAGATCGACAAGGACAAGTCGGAGGATGCCCTAGAGGAGGAGGAGCAAACAAAGGAGCGACAAGTCAAGCAACATCTGGCACTGGCACCCAATGCAGCCAAACGTGTGATGGCCACCATTACCAGTGTCCTGTTGCCTACCCTGAACCGCGCCATCACCGAGAAGACCAACTACGATGCCAAGCACAAGGTAAACCGGCGTCGCCTAAGCTACGAGCGGGAGGAGGAGGAAATACAGCGTGTTCCCATTGCTCTGGCCATGGTCAAGCTCTTGCAGAAGCTACCCCAGGAGCTCTTGGATAATAGTCTGCCAGGTAAGTAGGAAATGGTAATTCTAACTCAGCGCAACTTGACTCAATTTCATCTAATCTTTGTCTAGGTATCTTTATGAAGGTGTGCACTTTTTTGCGATCCCCCTTAAAGTCTGTGCGTATGCTCACCCGAGATATTCTGAAGAAGATCATGCTTACCCTAGGAGGTAGTTGGCTTGGTTTGCTTCTGGAGCAGCTGCAATCGCTGTTGACCCGTGGCTTCCAGGTGCACGTGCTGTCGGTGACACTGCACGGCGTGTTGGATGCACTCCGAGACCAATTGCAGCCGGCTCATATCGAACTCTGTCTGCAGAATCTTCTAGAGGTTGCCCTTAACGATATCTTTGGGGATGTGAGCGCCGAGAAGGAGGTGGATAAGATTGTATCCCATACGCCCGAGGCGAAACCAAGTGCCAAGAGCTATTTAACACTAAACATTGCAGCCCGGCACATCAGAGACAATTGTCTGCTGGATTTGCTGTTGCCCTTCAAGGAGCAGTTAACGCGCACACACTCCCGCAAGGTGACACAGAAGATCCAGGAGTGTTTCGCCAAGATTGTCGCTGGGCTGGTGGAGAACACGCACATAGCACGAGAGAGTCTGCTGATCTTCATCTACGGCACCATGTCGGAGAGTATCACGGATCTCTTGCCGGGCACCCAAAAGCGTCAGCTGAGCGACAAGCAGCAGGCTCTAATGCGTCGCGCCCGTCCCGACTGTCTGCTCCTGCAGCCAGCGCCAGGACGACGCAGCGTGACAACCGGCAACAAGCAGGTTAAGTCCAATGCCCAGGCGAATGCTCACATTCTGATCGAGTTCGGACTGGAGCTGTTGCACTTTGTGCTCAAGCGCAAGAAGCTTGCGGACCTGGACTATCAGCCTTTCCTGCATCCGCTGTTGCCTCTTCTGCGGGATGCCTTGAAGAGCAATCACGCCAGAACCACCAGCTATGCCCTCAAGTGCTATACGGCCATCTGGCTGGGCGACTATGAACTGGCCGAGTTGGACACTGTGCAACTGGGTCCAGTGGTCAGTCGCATGTTTGAGATTCTAAAGAACTTCTCATCATTTGGTGCCACGCGGCAGGAGGAAAATGCGCAGCTAGTGCGGGCCAGCTTTAAGGCTGTGGTTGCCCTGCTGCGTAAGTGTCAGGATTATGCCCTGAGTGAGGAGCAGATCGAGCAGCTGCTGCTCCATATTGAGCAGGAGCTGCAGGAGGGCGAATGCAGCAGCCAGACAATGTGTTTCACGCTTCTTAAGGCACTGGTCGGACGCAAGGTGGACACCCGGTCGCTGCACGATCTGATGAAGCGTCTGGCCGACCTCTCCATTGTTTCCCACTCCGACCACGTGCGGGACGAGTCAAGGGGCATTCTTACCACCTACATCATGGAGTACCCTCTGCTGAAGCGCGTCGATCAGCTGCTTAAGTTCATGTCCGTCCAGTTGGCCTACACCCAACCGGCTGGAAGACAATCAGCGATTCAGTTTATGCATGGGATCATCAACAAGTTTCCTCTTCAACTCCTGGCTAAGCACTCCGAGTTCCTGTACCTCTCGCTGGGCACGCGCCTGGTCAACGACGAGCACACCGATTGTCGTCGTGCTGTGGCTGCCGCACTGGAGGCTTTGCTTGGAAGACTTAACAAACTACAACGTCAGCCTCTCCTGGATGTGACCATGCTATTTTTTACCTCATCGCAGTGCATTCAAAAGCCAGGAGTGCGCGAAATGGCCGCTGCGATGCTCTCCCGTTTCGTCCAAGCGGAACGCGCCAGCTTTACAGAGCGCCTGCCACTTGTGCTCCCCACTCTGGTGGCTGTCCTCACTCTGGGCGACACGGAAGCAGGCGGAAAGTTTGTGCGCGCTCCTGGACGCGATGCAATTCCTCTGACGGAAACAATCGTGCCGCGCAAGCGTCGTCGCAAGGTACGATTCGCTTTGACGTATCTATATTGTTATCTATATCACATCACTACTTGCAGGTGCCCGATGGTGAGCTCCTATTGGAGGGTCTGGACGAGGAGGCTCTGCTGGAGCAGCAGCAACGCAGCATTGACCATCAGGTTATCCAGCTGCAGTATTGCCTGCTCAAGATCTTTGAGCACTGCGGGGAAACATTACTTGTTGACCAGGAGTTGGCACCAACGGTTGATGAGCTGGCGTACGCCAGTCAGCGATTACTTGGCCACGAGCATAACTGGGTGCGGTGCAATGCAGCCAAGATTCTGACGCAGATCTTGGCACAGTACGACTTCGAATATGTGGGTCAGCAGCTGGTTGGCGTCAAGCGGGAAGAAGAGAGCGAAACAAAGCCATTGGAGTTTATCTACGCACAGCCGGCGCAGGATCTTAAGAGCTTGGTTCTGGATCTCTGCGCCCAGGTAACGCCTGGTGAGACGGCGCAGGAAATGATTGATGAGCTGGTAAAGATATTACTCTATGTGGCGCACATGCTCAGGGATGTGCCCTTTAGCGTTAAACAGGAGCCGGATGCAGATCAATCCGAGCCCTCGCCGGCTGGCAAAATCAATCTGAACTGGCTGGTGCGCAACATACGCATTCTGATTAACAAGGAAGTATCCAAGGCGCCACATGACACCAGCATCGTAAGTAAACTGCACTCTCTGCATCTTGCTATGCTCATCCTTGTCTCTCCTTTCAGCGTACAGCGCTTTTTACCCTCATCGAAGGTCTCAGCACGTTGCTAAGCGTTGACGCCGTAACCCGCTTAGCTCCGACTCTGCTTCAAGCACTTGTGCGAGAACAATCCGACGAGGATCAGAACGTTGATGCCGAGCTGCGTCAATTAGCACTGCGAATGGGCAGCCGCCTCCGCAAACGCATCGGCTCCGAAACCTACGACAAGGTGCGCAACATCGTGCAAACCAAGTTGATGGTACGACGCGCCGAGCGACGAAAGGCGGTTGCCCAGGAGAAGATCCACGATCCAGTACGTGCGGCAAAGCGCAAGGCTGGAATGCAGGAACGCAAGAAGGCGGCCAAGCGCCTAAAGACAGCTGTAATCCGTGGCAAGGCCCCCGACATGAAACAGAAGCTCAAGAAACGCAAACGAAAGGCCGAAATGGAGGGCTTCTAATTAGTTAAAGTTTTGTATATTACTATCTGGTGTTACCCGACATTGTCCGAATTTTCATAGTCGTCCAATGTTATTCACAACATAAGAGCAGAAAAATTATGCCACACTGTTAAATCAATAAGAATATGATCTTAAGAATAAATGAGCTCAAAATTAAAGAACAAGGGATTAATAACTTTCTGAAACGAAAACATACATATATATTCTTGGTAATTGTAATCATTTTGGAATTTTAAAACTGGGTCGTTTTCCTAATAAATAGCATTTTAATCTGATAATAAGCCTAAAAGCTAAGGTATTTACACCTAGTAACTAAAAATTCGTAGATTTATAGGTTATTTATATAACGTTAAATTTATTTATTGAAAAGAACCTTCCTCTATTGGGTGCAAAGATAGTGTGACATCTTACAGACTTTATTACAAGATCAGCTGATTCTCATATATGTATTTATAAGTAAGTCCTTGTACCGTGTACAACTCTTCGACATGGTAAAGCGTTAAATGGCAAGTATAAAAGTGATTTAAGGTCTAAACGATTTTGTTTCAATCACTCAGTGGTAAAAAAGTCTATCAGGGGTGCAACAGAAATCGCAACCAAAATCAAAAATGTACTCAGTTTTGAAAATTTTCGGTGGGTTTTGATATATGTACATCGTTTAGACATTGATAATATCGATATCAGTTGCTCGATTATTTTGCAGCACTACCGCACACTATCGCAGAAAGCTGAGCTGACAGCTGAGCTTGCAGCTTAAAAAAAAAAACAAAAATTCTGTAGACTTCGAAGAGCTTTTTCAGCTCAGCTCTACTTGAGCGATCAATTGTGTTTGTTTTCGCCAGCTGAGAGCGGAAAGCTAATCAGTGAGAGAGCAGCAATGGACAGCGTAACGTTGATCAGTGAAATTAAGCGTATGCCGGCGTTGTGGGATAAGCAAAATAAGAACTTTTCAAATCGAATAATCACAACAAAAAACTGGCAATTGATTGCTAATAAAATGGGCGTGACTAGTAAGTAAAACCATATACACATATTAACACATACTTTTAAAAATGCATGCATATTAATGGATGCTTCTTATTCCCAGAACAAATTGTAAATAATTGTAATACAAAAGAGCACTCTTATTATACACTAAAAAAGTCAAACCATGCATTTATTTCTTTATATTTGCAGCGGATCAGTGCAAGAAAAAATTCAAATACTTAAAAGATGAATACCGCAAGGCGCAACAAAAAATGCCAAGACATGCCTCAGGGACAGCATCATCGGAACCTTACATTTCGAAATGTAAATACTACAATTTAATGAAGTTCTTATATGATGATGTGGCCAGCTATAGTGAGGTAGATTTTCAAAGCTCCAACGACAGCCTTGTCGATGAGTGCTCAATGTCATACTTTAACAACACTTCAGTTGAGAAGACAATAATGAAACAGGAAATTGACATTAATGATGACTTCCAACTGCCTGGACTGTCCTGCAAAAAAAATATAATAGGACAACAAGATACAAACATAGAACAAATTGAAATCGAACAAAATAAAATGAAATTTGTTGAAAACAATGTAGACACCAATGCAGACATGGGCAATGACGACTTACATTTTTATAAAAGCTTAATTCCTCATACCAAGGGCCTCTCATCAGTTGAAAAATTACGCATGAGAGGAGAAATCCAAAATATAGTTTTAAAATATTTGGAAATGAGATAGAAACACAAATTAATTAGTTAAAAATAAAACATAATGTTACAGAAAGCTATTTTGGGCCCTTCGTTCTTGTCATCCTTTTATATAACGTATTTTTAATTCAGTAAAAAGGCTTAAAGGCTAACACTGATACACAGGTGTGGTCAAAAGTATTTACACAAAATTAAAGTTAAATCTACTCTCTATTTAAATTTAGTTCAATTACTTTTTGAAATCAATGGATAGGTTATCGAATGATACAACATTTTCTGTAACCCATTAAGCATCCATTGATAATTTTGAATATAAACAAGAAATGTTTTCATGCAAAAACAATTCCAAAATATCTTATATTTGTTATGATTTTGTGAAACTTGCTAAAAATGACCTTTTTTGCACATTTTTCTCCTTTTCATTAAATTTTTTTTTAAATCATTCCATACAAGGTACTTTGTATGTATTGTATTCCAAAAGGGATAAATGAAAATAATGTACTTTAAAATATGCTAACATAGCTTAAAGTTATTAAAATCATTGCAATAATACAGTCAGTTGAAAGAAATATATTTAGGAACGATTTTTTAAACATAATGGATGCAAAAAATAACAAGAGTTTGCTTATGTTTGCGTAGACCCAAATGTTCCTAGAACGCAAGTTGTCACCACCATTTAACAAATTCTTCTAGAAAACAAAATTACATTTTGCCAGTTAACTAATACAATTACTATATAGAATGCAAATATGGGAAGTTTTTATATCCAGTAGGGAACTCCGCCCTCTGCTCGATCGTGGTGATGTAGTAGAGCCCAGGTGAACAAAGAAGTATTTTTTTCTCATGGCAGCTATATGTAAGCAGGGAGGCTGCTGTTGTGCAAGAGTTCATTAATGAATATGAGTGCTGGGCGTCGCGATGGAATATTGCTGTTTTGAGCGAGTCATAGTGCCATTGAGCAGTGTCACAGGGTGGTGAATCATATTATTAAGGCCTTCGAAGGAAAAAAGTACTGCTCTGGTGTCGATGGTAAACAAGCGTTTGACAGAGTCTGGCATGATGGTCTCTTGTACAAGTTGATGCCGCTTCTTCCGCCCTAGCTGTGGTGGTTCATTAGATCCTATCTTCTCGGACGCTCATTTGTAGTTGACGTCCGCGAAACGAAATCATCACCCAGGATGATTGCCGCTGGAGTCTCTTAAGGAAGCGTTCTCGGGACAGTCCTGCATAACATATTCACTTCGGAGCTTCCTTCTCTCAACTCCCGACGAACGCTCGCTGTCATTTATGCTGATGATACGGGTTTCCTTGCCACCAGCCCTTGCAGGAGGTCTGCGTCTGCTGTTGAGCAAGAATTCATTAATGAATATGAGTGCTGGGCGTCGCGATAGAATATTGCTGTTAACCCGGAAAAGAGTCTGCATGCTACCTTATCCTTAAACCGTGGCAATACGACTCAAATTTCACTCAATGGCACCAGAATCCAGCATCTTTAGGAAGTAAAATACCTAGGTATTACCCTTGACCGTCGCCTCACCTGGAAGCCGCACATCCTTAAGGCTTGCGCAACTGTGAGTGCTAAGAGCAGGAAGATGGACTGACTCCTCAGGCCGCGAAGTGGGCCATTGTTTCTCCCACCCTTACATTTGGGGCACGGCCCGCAACTACAGTAAGCAACATTGCAGAAAGGTACAGAGCGCGGCTCGTTGCCCATTCAAATTGCCTAGCAGTTGATCTTGCTAGACCTTTCAGGAGAAGGAGGCTGGCTAGGAGACACATTTCCGATAGCTTAATTTTTGGTCGAACCCCTGGTGGTAGGCTATTGCCTGACATCAGCTAAGACTGTCAACCCCTGTTACAGGCGTCGCCTAGTGTCTGATTCTAAACGTGTTATTTACTTTTTTCGTCCTGTTTAGTACCTGTTTTTTTCCCTGCTTTGTTCTTCCCCATGGTCAAGATACGAAAGTGCTTTGATTAGCACGAGCGTTTTCAACCAAAATAAATTTATTTCCCCTTTAAAAAAAAAAACCATTTCACAAATTTTAAAATCAAACTTTTTTTATAATTTCTAAAATCTATAATTTCTAAAAAGTTAATCTCTAGAGGTGAGCGTGCGTTATTCAACATTACTTAAGAGTCACTCAGCCGATCTTAAAGAGCATTATACTTTCACAAACTTATATATATTTTTTAAGTAATAAGCTTCCGATAAGACATTAGACATTAAAATCTATGGCATAGAATCGGCTGAACATAGTTACAAACCTGCCCAATGTGAATTGAGGGGTTTGTTTGGAATTATTATACTAAGGCTTTATTTAAAATTCAAAAATATTTATAGCACGGCAAAATGCATCTCGCTGTGAGCCATAATAAAACCAGTGATGTTTTGTGAATTTTATTTTAAGTGATTTAAAAGGTGCCTTCACTTGGAAAACGAAATTAAATTTTGCCAGTTAAATAATAATATTATAGATCGCAAATATGGGAAGTTTTTTTTATCCAGTAGGGAACTCGATTCGATTCGATCGCGGTGATGTAGTTGAGACCTGGTGAACAAAGAAGTTTTTTTTTTACGTATGGCAGCTATATAATATATTGGGCCAATTTGAATTATATTTGTTTAAGATGTATAAGACATAGGCAGAAAATTGCCAGTATTCACATATCACTACCAAGTTTTAATAATTTTATAGTCTCGGAGGCTACATTCCAAATGTATGCCTAACTCTTACCATCTCTAAGATCTTCAAGTTTATACGAACAAACGGACATAAGTATAACGACTCGGCTGTAGATGCTGATGAAGAATATATATACTTTGGGGGTCTGGGACGCCTCCTTTCCGCACAGGGTATTAAAATACATGCTAAAAATTGTTTTAATATTAGAAATACGAGTACCTTAATAATAATAATGTGAATGCGAGGACTACCAGTTTGATTTTGCTTTGCTCATGAGTTATCGATTGGCATTAGTAATTTATCGAGCGTATTGTTACAAATACAGCTGATTTAAAAATTCGAAAAATAAAAACATAATAATATTTAATTTTATTGGCTCAAATTAATTTTTATTATAAATAACTATTATTAGCAACATGTGTAACAAAAATTTATAACCAGAGGGACCCAATTATTTGAAACCGCCTTAAAAGCAGTGCTGCCATATCAGCCTTTTTCCGGACAGATTTTTAATTTCTGTTATAACTTTAAATATTTGCTTAAAATATTTATTTAATATTTAATAAAAATATGTGAGTGGCATCCATGTTAAAGTTGACTTTATTTACGTGTAAACGAATCTACAAAAGTTTGCACAACTTTTGAAAATCGTGATTTATATTGGCTTTCCACTCAACTCGAAAATGCTAACAGGGAAAATAGACTATTATAGGGCTGTTTGCGATTTTAACGATTGCAGTAACGCCTACTACAAATCACCGTTGTAAAGTTAGATTTTTTTTATAGCTATTTTTAAGAGGCCACCAAGTTTTTTAAACTATTGTAAAGCACTTAAATCATAAAATTAGTCTGTTTTCGGTGCTTACTCTTTGTTTTTTCTTAACATAGATTATTTATAAGACGCCTGGGTCACAGCGCAGCGAGAAGCGATAAGCGACAGAGAAGCAATAAGCGACAGCCAAGCGATTCGTTTGAACGGTAGGCGTCGTGAAATTATTTTTGATTGGGGCATCATGGATATAAACGCCAAGGATTTAACGATTAATTTTTGTATGCATGTGTGTATATATGTATGCGTTTTAGGCACATGAGCTTTTTGTCATAGACCATGGCGATGCATCGTGTCACGCAGCTACCTGCTGCAAAACGAAATTTAGTTTGTGCCTGTTAGTTTTAAGTTTTATTAAAAATAAAATATTACAAATAAGCCGCACAATGTGATGTCCAAATGTTGTTTTAATTTAAGAATGTATATAAAAATCCTAAAAGTATTCGATAAATTATTGATTATACGATCAAGAAATTCTGATTGAGCCTTAATAAATATTTCATAGGACTTGGCTTCCAAGAATATTAAATGCGTGTCGGGTACACAATGTTCGAAAAGGTCAACTATGAAAGTACTCTCTTCCAGTTCTCATTTCCCGTCTCAAATTAAAAGTGTTAAAGCTGTAATACTTTGTGAAGCAGTATGTGCCCCGGCTAATAGTGGAGAAACTGCATTGATATTATACAATTTCTGTGTTGGCTAAAGAATGTTTAGTGGTTGTAGCTTTTCTCTAAGAGGTGTTGTGGTTTCATTTACAGTAACCGACTTTGTAGAGCTTTTAATTTTAAATATATAAGCCAATAATTAAATGTACTAGGAGCCAATAGCTAAATGTAAACTTGAGCATCAGCACACTTAATAAAATAAATTATTATTTCAGAGAACTGTTTAAAGAAAAAGTGCAAAAATACTCGAGACCAATTCCGAAATGAGTGCAAGAAAATGCCAGGTGCAAAATCAGGAGAGTATGGAAATTTGGAACAGCACTATAAAAAGTACACATCTTGACCACATTTCAAATCACTTCTTTTCCTTACAAGTCAAATGAAAACACGACCATCTCCTGCTAATTTAGAGTCTTCCTGATCAAAGCTCTCTTCAGAATTATCATTATCATCATATATATCATATATATCATCAAAAAAGATCGACAAATTAAATGTTTCTGACGAGTTGTTGGCCATTGAGCAACAGAAAGTATCGTTACTTGAAAAAAAAGTAAACACAATAATGGATAGAGACGACGATGAGGCGTCTTTCGACAGTCTATTACCGTATATGAGGAAAATGGAAATAAGGCACGCCTTCACTAATGTGTTTATAACTTCGAAAATATTCGTCGGATCGACTTCAAATTAGATTCGGAAAACTGTGATGAAAGTGTTGAATTTTCTAAACCGATTTTGCCCAGTCATTTTAGATGCGCAAGCCATACATTAAATTTGTTGGCAGCTACGGATTTTTTAAAAATTATTAAAACAAATGCTGAGGTATTAAATCAGCATATGGAAACTTTCCGAAGGTATGTTTTTTGACCAAAATTCAGTTAAAAAAATCTTTTCACGTATCCTTTTTTGAACAGATGCTCTACTTTGCGGACGAAAATTTTGAAATGCTTGTTGTTTTAAAAGCAAATATTAATTTTGCAATTAAATAAATCGAAATAACTGCAATATACATAATCATTTACATAATCATAGTTTATAATATTTACATTTAACTCTTAGATGAAATATGTCAAGTAAAAATATGCTGGAGGTTAAATATATCAAGTAAATATATGCTGGAAATGAAAAATTTAAAGTAAAAATATGCTGAAGGTAAAAATTCCAATTAAGTATTTGCTGGAGTATAAAATCTCAAGTAAAAATATGCTGAAGTATAATATCCCAAATAATTAAACAGTTGATATAAATATGCTGGTAAGAAAAATCCCAAGCAATTTTGTAATGCTTTGAAAAATTGTCCAGTAAAATTGTACTGGAAGGGAAATAAATAATCTTGTGACAAAATTGAAGCATTTTCAAAAAAATTTACTGTAGACTTGAATATTCAAAATATTTTCGCTGGAAACATTCAACTAAGTAAAAATATTTAATCGAAAAAAAATTTAATGGTTTAAGATCGGCTGAGTGATTTTCAAGTAATGTTGAATAATGCTGGCTTACCTCTAGAGATACGCTTTTAAAAAATGCTAGATTTAAAAATCAAAAAAAGTTTGTAACAGAAAAATTTGTTAAATAATGGTAACAACTTGGGATCCATAAACATTTGGGTTTACGCAAGCGTAAGCAAATATTTTTCTTTATTTGCATTATTTTTAAAAATTCGTTCCTCAATATTTTTTTCAACTGATTGTATTATTGCAATGATTTTGATAACTTTGAGATGTGTTAGCATTGCTTTAAAGTACATTATTTTAGTTTTTTCTTTTGGAATAGAATACATGAAAATTTACTATATAAATTCTTTGCTTTAAAGGATCTAGGGCAGCTGCCCTCCCCCCCCCCCCCTGCCCAGCGTACGCCCTTGAATATTTAAATTATATATATAAAAATGACTGTTAAATAATAAGGAAAATTAATCATAACAATAAATAAATAATAATTTCTCATAAGGAAAAGTTGAATAACTTCCAAAATTTGTCCAACATTTAACCATTCCTATCTAATATAAATAAAATTTAATTAACCAGTTACTTCTACAATTTCGTACTTGTGGAATATGAATTAATCTAAACTATGACAGTGGAAGACAATCTCTTAGCAAAATAAATAAAATGTCTTTATTGCAGACCTTTACTCGAAAAGAATCTACTATATAACTTAATATATTTTAAGAGACTGGAGATATCTCCTATTGTCTATTACATAAACTTTCTATTGCATTTTCAACAAACTAAAGGGTATATAATATACAAAATAAACCTCTTTAGTTACAATATCTTTACGAATGTTAGCTTAATGCAGTTGAAATTAACTTTGGTTTGAAATCAGTGACGTTTTGCCACAAGGCGATCGCAGTTGGTGAGACGTAGCATAAGCTTGGCAACATAGCTAAGTAACAGTAGGACCAGTGTAGTGACCTCCATGATAACAAAGTGCGATATAGAAGAGCCAATCTCCAGCCATGAGCCAGTATTGCGAACCAGGAACAAAAAGTTCAGACCCATGATGTCGCAGATGATCAGCAGACATATAAAGATTTGCCGCTCCTGTTGGCGGGCGTATTCACAGTAGGTGTACACAACGGACAGGTTAAGCACCACGGGCAAGAGCAGCTTGATTAGCACCAGTGACATTATGACAAAGGGTGCAAAATGACTGAGGAAGAGGCGGGCAATGTTGGGATCGAACGAGCTGATTGATGCAATGTTGCCACTGCCAAAGAGCGAGAAGAATGTATAGAGTAGGACGGTGAAAGCCAAACGTAGGGATGACTGAAGAGATTTCTGCTGATGCTGTAGCGGTTCCATTTCTGCACGACGTGCTGTTAATGCCAAGGTCAGTTCCATGGCAAGCAGCTGCATGAACAGAGACTCATACGAGGTACATAGCATCGTGTAGAGTGTTCCTACATTGTAAGATATCTGTCCCAGGCGCACCTCCAACGATGTCTCCTTGCTGAGTTGTATGGACACAATGGCATAGATTAAATACATCCAATTGGCTAGCTTCAGTGGTAACGGAACGGCTATTTGCTGGCTATGTAGGTGGACACACAAGGCGGTGTTCAGTAGAATCAGTGGGTTGCTCCACTTGGTGTGCCAGCTGTAGCTTCGGCTCCCATTGCTCAGCACTGCCCGAGCCAAGACGAGTAGTATTCCGGCCAGTAGAAGATATCGATTCTGGTATCCGACTGAAGGTGGCAGCATCGGGAAGCAGCCCAGTGCTAGAACCAAGAGCAGCCATTTGTAGAATTGGGCCGTGTTGCGCTTGAAGGTGCCCCAATTGCTGCCACAGGCAAAGACAACGAAGCACAGCGAAATCAAACGACGCTCGAAGAATGTGAAGACCAGCAGCTCCGCGCAGGCAATGAGTAATAGCAGCTGTATCTTGGATACTTGTGCCGGACGCGCAATCGCGGGTAGGCGATATGTTCCGACATCAACCACGTGTCTGTTGCTGTCTGCAGTTTGACGGAAGGCCAGCAACCACACTGGCAACGGCAGCAGCATATAAAAGCCCACGGAGAACGGTACAAGTTGACCTACAATGAAGCCCGTCAACAGTACAGCAGCAATAGATATACTGAGCGTTAAATGGAGATGCTTATACTCATGTGCATCCCCCGGCACTTTCCTTGATTCATTTTGGATTAGCAGGCGGTACAAGTAGAGCATCCATCCCACAAAAGTGGCCGTGGTGCACAACAGCATGACATTGCGATAGTATCCATGATAGTAGTCGATGCCTTCCAGAGCCAGTTTCATCATGGCTATACTGTTGCTCAATGATGTCTCATACCTTTGGGCTCTGAAGGCATTAATCTCTTGCAGGGTCAGCTTCCGAAAGCTGCGCAGATACGGCGTAAAGAGACCCATCTGGTGCTGTTCCTGCAGTCGCATATACTGGGCGAGCAGCTGCAGTGCGTTGCTGTGAGCTGCGATGGCCTCGTACTTATCGCCAGCATTCATATAGCCCAAGGGCAAGACCCCAAAGTTATTCATTGGCGGTGGCAAACCAATGAGAGCTGACATTAATGGTGTCAGCTGGGCTTGTTCCAGCTCGTGTAGCGGCAATCTCTGGCCCGCATCGTTGGCCACAAAGCTGTTATCCGGAGAGGCACTGCGCTTCACGCCTGCGCCCCACAGCATGAAGGGTGTGTCCGTTTCATGTGCTGCACCAGCTCCGTGAGAACCTGAAAAATAATGAGGTACATTTTATGTTGTTGCGACATATGTAACTTGGGACATGTGCTTGCCTGAGTCCGTCATGCCGTGATCCGATGTTAGCAAGTAGGCCGTCCGCTTATCGGGAAATACTTCTTCAAACCGCTGATAAATCTGCCATATTCCGTGCTCTGTAAATTGAAGGTTCTCTAGGAAAAGCGGCGTACCCGGCTTATGCACATGGCCGGCCGTATCTAGTCCCAGCAGATGCAAAAAGAACACAACCTTCTTGGCATGGCGCAACTCTGCCTGCTTGCGATCAAGCAGCAGCCGCACTCTGTCAAACACCCACTCGTCCAGCTTGAAAGTCTTGTGTTGACCCGAGAAGTCAAGGTCGTGGTTATAAGCGTCAAAGTGCATTGGCCGTCCTCCATCGGCCAGCTTCTCGAATATGTGCAACACATCGTGGGCACCCCAAGCGTATGTGTGGCCACTTCTATTAAACACCGTATCGAATTCAATGGGATTCTCCTTCCAGCCACGCGTCACCGCAGACGGATCCTCGTAGAGTCCGGCAATCAGGGCTATGTGCCCTGGCCTTGATTCAGTGGGCACATGGGTGCGGGACACTCCAACTATTCCTTCGCGTTCGAATATCTCGCGCATGTGCGGCACATGGTTGCAGTTGTCCGCAAAAAATGAGTCAGCCCGCAATCCATCAGTGACTATTAAAACCAGACGATCAGCTGGCGGCTCAGCGTTCAGCGCTGCCTGTGGCTGCAGTCCCTCTATTACAGGTGATCGGAAGTATATCACGAATATGGAACCCAATAGCAGCACATGCACAAGCAAAGCGTAAGCAATCCACATTGCCACAAAATTGAAAACTGAAAACAAAACAAAAAACAACAACAGCTGATAATTTAACCGGTGCTTGGTATCGAGTACGAGTACGAGCACTGTTCTCGATGTAGTGCTGTAAAATATTTAATCAAAAATGTAAACGGCAGTGCTGCCAACTTTTAGGGGAAAAATTTTTGTTTCTGGCCGGAAAGCATTCGAAAAATATATGAAAAATAACCCAATTTTTTAAGCATAAACTTTTTTCATTTATTTATAAAATATACATTTTTTTTCTAAATTGACAGACTCTGCACATGTACTCTGTATATACGCAAAGTGAAATTGCTGGAAATTTAAAATGTTTATATAACAGAGTATCGAATAACACCAGTTAAATAGTTAAATATTATCACGGACAGAGTAAATAAACTTTTTTTGCGTGCGTTTTGCACATAGTTTAAGGAAAAAAATTAATAGCAAACAATTGATTTCCATATTTGTCTAATAGAAATTCTTAAATTATTCTAGCAATCGAACACTGAAAAAAATAGCTTTAAAACAGCTAAGTTGGCAAATGCACAAAAAAACCACACAGTACAGCTAAAAATTACTATATTACCCAACACTTGTCATTACGAACAGCGAGCAATGCAGCATTTGCGGCATTGTGCGATCCGTGGCCTGGCCAGAAGTCGATTTAATTCGACGAAAACCCATGGAGAACTATACGATGTGGTTGTCATTGGTGGCGGACATGCGGGTACAGAGGCTTGTGCAGCTGCAGCTCGCATGGGCGCCCGGACATTGCTACTGACCCATAAATTGGAGACCATAGGTGAGATGTCATGTAATCCGTCGTTTGGTGGAATTGGCAAGGGACATCTAATGCGCGAGGTGGACGCTCTGGACGGTGTTTGTGCCCGTTGCTGTGACGTCTCGGGAGTGCACTACAAAGTGTTGAATAAACGACGGGGTCCAGCGGTGTGGGGACCCAGAGCACAGATTGACCGACAGCTGTACAAGCGGGCAGTGCAGCGGGAGTTATTTGACACCGCTAATCTGGAAATTCGGGCGGCGGGCGTGGACAACCTGTTGATAGAGAAGGATGAGGCCACTCAAAGCGGTGCACGCTGTGGCGGAGTCCTCTTGGAGAATGGAGAGCTGGTTCGCAGTCGCACAGTGGTGCTAACCACGGGCACGTTTCTGCGCGCACACATTAACATTGGGTTGGAAGTGAGGCCAGCGGGTCGTATTGGAGACGCACCTGCCAAAGCTCTGGGCGATGCACTGAACACACTGGGATTCCGGATGGGACGCCTGAAGACTGGCACTCCGCCACGGATTGCCAGGAGCAGCGTGGACTTTGCTCGGCTACAAAAGCACGACGGTGACGATCCGCCCACGCCGTTCTCCTTTCTGAATCGGGAAGTATGGCTGCCAGCGTCGGAGCAGATGCCATGTTATCTGACATACACGACACCCCGGGTCAATGATATTGTACGGGACAATCTGCACGTGAATCGCCACGTGACAGAGGAGGTGACGGGGCCGCGCTATTGCCCTTCGATTGAATCAAAGGTGCTGCGATTCGGCGCCAAGGTTCACCAGGTTTGGCTTGAGCCGGAGGGATTCGATAGCCCGCTTTGTTATCCACAGGGCATCTCGTGTACACTGCCCCACGCCCAGCAAGTGGAACTGGTGCGGGCGATCGCTGGTCTGGAGCGAGCTGAGGTTGTGCAACCCGGCTATGGTGTGGAGTACGATTTCATAGATCCCCGTGAGCTCTATCCCACGCTGGAAACGAAACGTGTGACGGGCCTATTCTTTGCCGGACAGCTCAATGGAACCACAGGCTACGAGGAGGCTGCAGCTCAGGGAATTATCGCAGGTGCCAATGCGGCGGGCAGGACTCTGCACCCAGATGGACGCCAACTAAATATAAGTCGCACTGAGGGATACATTGGAGTGCTAATCGACGATCTGACTTCATTAGGGACAAATGAACCTTATCGCATGTTCACCAGTCGAGCCGAGTTCCGTCTGTCGCTGCGTCCGGATAACGCCGACATGCGTCTTACTCAGAAAGGCTATGACTTCGGGCTGGTCAGTAAAGAGCGCTACCAGCACTTTCAACGGACGGAGCACAAACTCAAGGCCGGCATTGAGGCGCTCAAAGGACAGCAAAAGCACAGCAACTTCTGGCGCCAAGCACTGAACCTGCCTCAATCCAAAGCATCAATTCAGAAGTCAGCTTTCGATATGCTTGGGGTGCCGGCGGACAACATTACTGTAGATCAGCTGATAGGCCTATGTCCTGACGAGCTGGACTGGCTGCGTGACGATGGGGACATAGCGGCCAGGCTCAAAATAGAAGCTCTTTATGCCTTCTTCGTTGACGAGCAGCAGCGGGATGTGGAGGATGTGCGACGGGAGGAGCGACTTTGCATACCAGCCGATATCGATTACTTTTCCAAGTCATTGAGCTTGTCCAATGAGGAGCGCCAAAAACTTGCCCTAATACAGCCACAAACGATTGCCGCTGCCAGTCGCATTCAGGGCGTGACGCCATCAACGATCCTGCGGATATTAAAGCACGTCAAGAAGTCTGAAGTGTTACAGGCATAATTTAGACAATTGAGACTATGGTTCCTTTATATTCGTTAAGTTTAGATTTGTAAATATGTATGTTTGTAATGAAATAGATCGAATATATGTTTATGGAACTTTGTACAAATGCAAAAGGTTTGATCAAAATGGAATTTTCAATACGCAAAATTTGCAACTCAATATCGACAAGATCAAGTTTCAGTTCAAAGTCTTACCCAAGTCCAGAAATGCAAAAATAATACAAATAGTTATTTAAATCTCTTACGTACCGTTTATTCAATAAAATCATAAATGCCTTAAAAGTAAAGTTGCACAAGATTGATTCAATGTTTAATGTCACATGTTATGTTGCTTGTCACAAATATTAGACATATGTACATATATAGAATGTTATTGTTATTTGTTTTGGTTGTTTTTTTTGGTTTGTTGCAAGTTTGGTTATTGGTATCATAGTTTCAACGAATCAACATTTACTGTTGCGTTTACTGTTGCTCAAATGAGATCTGTTTTTGGATGTGTTGTTGGTTGTTAGCTTAAAAATTATGTTTTACACTTTGTATTCTGTTTTACTCGTACACACACAACGAAGATTGAGGGAGAAATACGTTTAATTTATGCATTTTGTAAAGGATTTGTTTGTTTTTGGAAACTATTATGCATTATTTAGTTATGCCATTGCATATTGTGGATTAAGTTTTAGCGCGCACCAATTAATATCCGTACTATCCGTATTTATGGATTATCCAAGAAACTATTACGATTATTAGTAAAAATATATTCACTTTCGCATCATTAATATCTATATTTTAAGAAATAAATGATAATGAGTGTCCGAATACATTCGAAGCAAGTATTTTGAATGTAATCGTTAAATCCAATCAAATATGATACGACAATGAGTTCCATTTTATTTGAAGATACTTCCTAGCACTCTTCTTAATTCTTTTTTTGTTCTTTTCATTTTCATTTTGTTTGTCTTTTTGTAATATCACAGATTGCTCGAGATTTTTATGAATTAAAAGCTATAAAAAGAATTTCCATTTTTTTTTTAGGCAATCTCAAACACAAATTCGTTTGGGTGCAATTTGAAGTAGGAGAGAATAGGATAATATGAACTAAAACTGATCAAAGTCCGGTTGAGCTATTGTATGTTGTATTAGCTACTTATCCATATTTACAATTCGAATAAATCGATTGTATTAATTGTAAACATCAATTGTAATTACAATGAGCTCTGTAAGGGTTTCCTAAACGATTATTGCCTAGTACTCGAACTTTTTCGTTTTTGTATTTATTTAATTCATCTTTTTTGCAGTTATTTTAATTTGTTAGTACTAAGTATATATATCTTTGTATAAAAACTGAAAATACTAATAGAAACTCGTTTGTAAGGTCCAAAAAGTTGCTTACATCTGTAAGTAAAAAATCCGACAATTTCGAAAAATAATTTAAGCCTTATTTCGCCTTTCCATTTCGTTTTAGCTAATTCCTTCCAGATTTTGCCATTTTGATTTTCTATTTTTTACTATTTGTTATTGTTTTACCTAAAAGTCAGTTTCATTTTATCCAGTTACATTTACATAATACGTTCATTATCATCTCACCTTATGATCTTTTTTCCATTTCGTTTCAGTTAGTACTCTCCAAATCACAATTATTAGAAATTTAAGAATAAAATAGAACTATTCAGTATTAAATTATCATATTCTTGGTATATATTTATATATCAATTTTCTTATGAATTTTTAAATCTTTATGTTTACAAATATCATTATATCATATCATTAAATCGCATGGGCTGTGTTTAGAGTGCGATTTTCTAGATGTTGTTTGCTTTATTTTGAATCATTTTGAGTATCTCACAATATTTTTTTTACAATATTCACTTTACATTTGATGCAATTTTAGTTGACTTTTAAACGATTTCAAAATTGTACGAGTATTTCTAGTATTTGAGTTTAAATTCAACATTAGATTGTAACACCGAGAACAAACAATTATCTGTATCTGATAGCTGTATCTTGATATCTACTAAGGGTATTAATTTATTATGCTTATGTATAAACGACGATTGTTGATGTCAATTCTACGTATCTCGGCTTTTCAGGCGTCATTTTTTTCACTGCAGGGCACGGAGGGTCGGAGCTCTAAAGCTTTAGAAACTCGTCGAGCATCCGTTTGCGCTGCTGATGCAACGCACGCTCCGACAGCAGATACATCCCAATATCTCCGAAGTTTTTCATTAGTTAGTTGTTCGAGTTGTTGAACAGTTGATGTCATAAGGCGGTTGCCTCCTCAACGCTATTGCTGCGACCAAGTACCCCAGCTGATGTCTTATTGTCTTCTGAAAATAATAAAGATATTTCACAAAATAAATGCATATATTCTTTTTCTTAGGAGATCTAAAAGGATATCAACTCAATATGTGTATAAATACTAGTAAGAATGTTGAAGTCTTGCTTAAATATCCATCTCTGAGATATCACTCAACGAAATCGCACTTACAATTTTACACGTAACCAATATGTAAGCTTAATAAAAAACGTTTGAAGACGACGGTGAAAGATCAATTTAATACCCGTTACTTAAAAAATAAATAAAAGGGTAGGCAAGGACCGTAAGGATTATAAGTTTTGTTTTATAAATGACGTTTTAAATATTATATATTGACTATTACGATTTTTTTTACCGATAATCATTATTTTTGATCAAAAAAAACAAAACTTAAAAATAATGATTATAAATGATTTTTATTTTTTTTCGCTCAAAATAAAACTCAACAATAGTTTATGACAGTAGACATATTGAAATAAGTAACGGGTTGTTGTTTGGTATACATTCTGAAAGGGAGATTACTCGTTACATACTTTTAGGCGCATGTATTGATTTAAAAATGAAAACTTCTTTTAATGCCGTTCTGTTTTACAATCTTGATGCGCTTAAGTAATTACGTTAATTACCAAAAATAGCATTGTCTTAAAAACTGTGGGTGTGGTGGTTTTTGCGATTTGCACAGGCGAAAGGGGGCATTTTTTAAACAAACTTGATCTGCGTGGGGTCTGTAATAGAATTTCTGTCAAATTTTGTTGCTCTAGCTCATAGTGTCTAAAATGCTTTTGACATCCGGACGAATGCTGATCAACAATATATTGTTTTTTTTTGGGTCAGAAATGCCTTAATTAAGGGGCGTAAAAAAAATTATATTATAGATAAATGATATAAAAGAGGGATCAATGAAGGATCAAAAACTAAACTTAAATCCAGCTATGATGCTTGTTATTAGATGACTTTGGGCTTTGGTATGTTATATTGCAACCAAACAGATGAATTTGGTGCCGGAGAGAGGGACGAACATGAATCAAGTCGGTTTAGATGATGATGTACTCGTAGTTCAAAAGAAAATATTTCAAGGAGTCGGAGATGCCTCCTTTTCTCTGTTCATCGAGTGCTGGATTTAAAAAACCAATCTGTTGTTACAACGTTAAGAATAGAAAATAAAAAGAAACAGAATTGTAAACAAAATGATTTATTTAGGCAACGCTAGAGTAAACTCTTCACAATTAAATAAAGGGAGAAATAATAATAGTAATAATAATAATAAAAGTAATAGAGTAATAATAATAATATTATGCATTTGTGTCTAACTAGACGATGAGGATGATGCAATACATTACGAATTTTTGTATACTCGTTTCTGATTTATATAATTAATAACTAATATTTAATAATTAAAAATTAATCATTTATAAATAGGCATTTGGATTAACGGCTAAGTTGAAGGTAGATGTTAACTAGTTCCGATTACGATAACGATTACGATTAATCGCATTACTAACTACGATCCGTTGATCGAGTGCCTTTCATCTGTCATCTGTCAAGTGTCAAGTGGGATCATCTCGATGTCTCGGCAATGGGCGTGGCACTCGTGGTCACCTCATCGATAGATGGAGCAGCCACAGGAGTCGCTGCAATTGTCGAGCTGCCGTTGTTGTTGTTGCTAGTGTTGTTGTTGTTGTTGGTGCTGCTACTGACCACAGGAGGAGAGGTGAGGCCACTTGTGGTGGATGTGACGGCACTGCCACCAGAGATGCTGCATGCCGTATCCGGCGATAGTTTCACTCGCTGCAACTGCGACTGCTCCGGTTGATCTGATGATTTATTGCCAATCTCTCCTTTGCTGTCAGGCGATGTGCATGCTAGAATCTTTGGACAGAGCTCTGCTCCTCCCACAGTGCTATTACCTGCTGTGGCACCTGCTCCGACTCCAGATGCAGCTCCAACGGTGGCTGCGCTATTTGAATTGTTGGTGTTGGTGTTGTTGTTGCTGCTGCTGTTGTTGTTGTCCGAATTGGGGGGACTTGTGCTCCGGCGAGTGTGTGACGAGTTCTCCGGCGAGCTGTCCGCCGGCAGCAGAGTCTTCTCCTGGCTGCTAACTGCATTTGGCGTTACCGGCTTCTTATCGAGGATCACAGGCGTCGTCCCCCGCTGCAGTGCATCTTCCTTGACAGCCGCCTGCTGCGGTGACGCCTCCTTGACATCAGTGGGTCCATTGGACTCGATGCCATTCAGCTCATGGGCAGCCGATGTGCTGTTGCTCACAATGGACTGTGCCTGGTTGCTCGAGTTCGAGTTGGATCCAGTCAAATCGAGGGTAGTCGGCTCATGGGTAATTGGCGTCGTTGGGGCGCCTCCGCTCTTCTCCAGCATCGCCGACTGTTGCTGAGCGGCAGCTGCGACGGCAGCCGCAATGTGGTGACGCATGGCATGGGGACTGCTCGCCGCACGGGATCCGCCACCTCCGTTCAGTGGCGCCGAGCTGAGAGGAGGCGTAATCTTGGGCGAGGTTGAATGCGCAGACTGCGCACTCATGGGCTGTTGATGGGCAGCGACGGGATTGAGGCCGCTGGCGACAGCCGCTGCCGCATGCATGGCCGCCAGGTTGTGATGGTAGTAGTGGCTCATGGTCGGAATGTGCGAGCTGACCGTAGGCGTGGACGTTGTCTGGGCCATGCTGCTGGTGGCTACCGTCAGATTAAGGCTGCTGTGCGGCGACGAGGATGTGGCTGCCGTGCTGCTGGCCACGCCAGGATTGGGACCGGCCGAGGAGCTCGCCACGCTATGCGGTGGCAGCTGATGCACGCCATGGTGCGGCGAGAGGTGTGCATGGCTCAGATTGAGGCTGTGCGGATGCGGACCCAGCCCCAGAGCCGCGGCGGCCGAGAATCCCGGATGGGTCAGTCCAGCGGCACCGGGATGAGCCGCCAATCCCATCGCCGCTTGCTGCAGATGATGTTGCAGATTGCTGGGTCCATGTCCTGGCAGTGTCGGCATTCCGGGCATGCCCAGGTTCAGACCCATTGGACTCTGACGTTGCGCATTCGCCGCTGCGGCGTGGTAATGCGACATCCCGGCGAGTCCATGGAGACCTGCAGGTGGACCACGCAGGCCCAGATTGATGTGTGGCATCATGGAGCCGAGCAGGTTGCGGTTCAACGGTGCGTACAGCTGATTGGAGTAATGATGCGTCGCATTCAGCAGCTGTTGGCGCTCCCGCTCTCTGGCTGCCTCCTGACGCTCCTCCTCGCGCATCTTCCGCTCGCGGGCCTCCTTCTCCTTCTGCTCCTTCTCGCGCTGCTCCTTCTCCCGCTGCTCGCGCTCTCGCTCCCGCTCCCGTTGTTCGCGCTCCCTTTCTCGCTGTTCCTTCTCTCGCCGCTCTTGTAGCTCACGCTCCTTCTCGCGCTGCATCTCCCGCTCGCGCTCCTCCTCTCGTGCCAGCCGCGCCCTGTGTTCCTCCTCCAGCTTGATCCGATCGTGCATTGCCGGCGAGATGCCCAATGCTGCACCCGGCATCATCGAGTACAGATGCGAATAGGGCGATGCCATCTGTGGATACAGAGCTGCCGCGTGCGGATGCGAATGGTGTCCACCGGCCGCCCGGAACAGCTGATAGCGATGCTCCAAATACAACGGATCCGAGTACGGCAGTCCCGCCGCTGGATTAAGAAATGCTGTAAAGAATAAACAAGCCAATTAGCAAAGGAGTTCCATCAGATTAGAAAACATCTCTAATATGATAATTACCTGTTGGAGGAAGGCCGGGCAGTCCGGCAAAGTGGGAATACGCTTCCAAAGGGAACGCACCCGCCGGATGCATGAGCCGCTCATCGGATCTGTAGGGCTGAAAGCCGCTCCGTGCAAGCAACTCCGGCTGCAGAGCGGCCGTCTGTGGTGTATGACTGAGGCGGGCCATCTTCTCCGGGGGCTGTGGTGAGGGCGGCGAGCGTTTCTTGTTGGCGGCTGCGGCACGATCCTCAACAGTGATCCCACCCGACGACACGACGCCACGTCCGGCCACAGAGTTGAGCGGCACAGGCACGGATCCGGGACCGGCATTACCAGCTGGCCCAGCTCCTGATGTCGGCACGTTGCGATCTCTGGCCACTGAGGACGCGTCGTCCTCCTCCTTGATGTCCGCTTGCTTGGCCAGCGTGCGAAGAGCGGCCGCAAAGGAACCGCGTGCACTGGCCGCCGAGGCAGCATTGATAGCGCCAGGTGGCACGCCCACTCCTGCTAACTGTTGTTGGACAGCCGCGGCAACTGCTTGCTGATGGGCCTGATGCTGTTGTTGTTGTTGTTGTTGCTGTTGCTGTTGTTGCTGCTGGGGTGACGGGGCTCCAATGTGGTTGTTGGGCAGGGCGTGGTTCAGGAGCACATTCCCCGAAGTTGGAGGCGCCGGACTATTCGCAACGGAGGCCCCTTGAACACTGCCAGAGTTCGGCGGCGTCTGCAGGTGATGCGGCACAGGTATATGCGGAGCTGGACTCGTTGCCGGTCGCTTCTGTCCAGCTTTGGGTGGCACTGCAAATAATAAACACATAAACATGAAAGCCTCTATTTAATTTAGGAATATAATAGATATTGTTGATTCATATTAAAATCAATTTTTTTTCGGATTCCTTAAGAAACAACGAACTTTTTTAAATTAACTCTTAACTTTCAATCCATCGTATCAGTCGACTATAATATAAATATCGCTTATTTAATTCAAATCACAACTCAGAAAAAAGCGGCGCTTTGAAAAAAACAAGTTACTACATATAGAGACGGATATAAAGACTATATCTGCATAGTTATTGTTTTGTTTTTGTTTTTTTTTAATTTCGATAGTCTTAAAGTAAATAACGATTTACTATTACGATTTGAACCAAATTCAGTCATATAAGACAACATTAATTTTATATTCTCTAAGATTTGTTAAAATTTGTGTGAAAGACGAAACTAAAGATTATTTTTTTGATCGATCGGTCCCCTAAGTTAGATAAGTGATATAGCGATCCGATTCGACGATTTCGACATAACACATCAACGTAGCATTCTTTTAAAGCTATGCACTGATTCCATCGCCTAACAAACAATTAAATGTCATTTTTGTAAACGCTCTGAACTATCGACATATTGATGTTTTTTCATCGATTTTCATGTTCCTGCAAAATACTGAATATATTGCCTTTTGATATTTTTAATTTGCAAGTTCACTCAACTTATATTTACTATCTGCCAAAAATATTTTCGAGTCCTTTTTATATTCAATCTTATTTGCTTCATTTCCTACGAACACATTACAAATGTAAAAACTATGTAGCATATTTTTGGTCGTTCACGATTTCATATTGTTTTTAGATTTATTCAAAGGAAGTCTGAAAATGTTCAGTACTATCTCATGTATCAGTATCTTCCGACTTCGTTTCAAACCTTTCATCTACGGAGTAACAAGTGCTCTATAATAAAATTAGAAAGAGGAAAAGGGGGGAGTTTTGTTCGAAGGGCAGCGACCGGATTTCCTGTGCTAATAACTGATTGATGTCACTCTATTCGCGAGGACGGAGGAGGGTGGGCATGGAAGGACGGTTGGTTGGTCGTAAACCAAAATTGCGCATACGCCTCGATGCATTTGCAACTAGTCTTGTTCCCGGTTCTGTTCCTGGTCACGGTTATGGAAGCGACAGCAGCGGAAAGACTTTGGCCATCGGGATACACCAAAATGCAAGTGCGACGGCCTGAAACTTGAATTTCGGACATATCCGCCGAGGCAACTACCTTTTCAGTTCCCACTAACCTCATCCCACTGCACTATGGGGACTTCTTACTTTTGTTTGGAGCTAATTAGTAAGTTAACAACGAAACAAGATTTTTTTCGATATTCGAACTAAACTTATTTTTTCAGATGGATATTATGATCCTGACATATTGACGACAAATTCTCAAGATTAGGCTTCTTTTGCTTATAGCTGCTGTAACTCTTTTGTAATTTTATTCAAATACCATTGATCAAGTGCAAGCCCGAATGATCAATATCACCAACAATTTCATTTTCTTGGAGTATGACAAATTTAAAAACTCATTTTAAAAATTTATTACAATTAAAACACATTTTTTTTGTTGTTCTGTTAGTGTAGTACTAAAATGATTAAGGCTTATTTTAAAGTTCGTTACTTTGAACCCTTCTGAAAATTGGATTATTGCCAGAAAAAATGAATAAATTGACCACAGTGCACTGTCCAGTGCTACCCACGTGGTTTGTTCCTTTAAGGGCTTCTGCTCACGGCACAAATTGCACGCCCAACGAGTTTATCGATTCTTGTTTCTCATTTCACTCCGACCAAATTGCTTTCAGATATGACAACCACGCCCTGTTGCTCCGCCTCTTTCAGGTCAGTAGCTGCAGCGCAGGTGCTCACTAGAACCTCAACTCGCATTCAATGCCAGAATTGCATTTGCAACGGCAACGACGACGACAACGACTAAAACCATTTGCTGTGTTCATTGTCCGACACGGCAGTTGGATTTCAGTATTGGTATCGACATGAACATGGTTAGGTTATTCCAGATCTAGCTGTCATCCGATGCGAGGTGATCATCTTTCATAGGTCCATCTAAATACCCAACCATATTTGCAAGCTTTCCATTTGCAATGTCAACTGGGTAAATATCCCATTCTAGTGAAAAAATCCAAACTATGCATTGAATTAAAAAACGAATTTTTAAATCGCCAATAAAAGAATCGAATTGTCAATTCATCAATGTTTCCGAATAAATTTTTAAAATTTAAAAATATTGACGTTGATATCTAATGTTAGGATATCTTTATAAATATTATTTATATATCATATGTAACTTTCAAGACTAATTAAAATTCGTGTTGCGTTTTTGTTGTCCGTTGTAAAAAGTTAATACAACAAACGGAATATAGCAAACAATGAATTGCAATCATGTCGATCTTTTATATTTTCAAACATTAAACATTTAAGAGAATAGGTAATTATTCAAATCTAATTCTAATTAATGTTCAAATGATTAGTAAATTTTATTTGAATTTAAAATACCTATTGGATACTTATGCAAACTTGGGTTTTAGATCTTGATAGAGGACTCGGATGTGAGGCGAGCTATATTTGATATTTTTCTATTTGTTATTTGCTTTTATAGCTCGATTCAAAATAAAAATCGATTCGATGTAGATCGTTTCCGATGCATCTTTACATCACTAGGTCTTTCTTTTTATTGCAAAGAGTATTTGCGATTCGGTGTGAGTTTTATTGCACGAGTGACAAAAGTCAAATCGCCAAATGGTTGAAGTTTTCATTAAATGCACGAAATGCATTCAAGAATTTTTATGTGCGTGCCTCATGCTTGTGCAACTGCAACTGCAACAACAACTACAACTACAGCTAGCTGTTGTAGCCCCTTTATTGCGTATGCAGTTGCCAGTTTCCAGTTGCCAGTTGCCAGTTGCCGTTGTTGTTGCCACCCAATGCAGCCCGAACAACAACCGTTGCCTAAGCTCCTCGCAGGATTGGTTGGCATAGGCAAATTCTAGACGGGTGGAGAATATGAGGATTGGCACAAGGGGCAGGCACATGAAGTATGCTGTACGGGGCATGTTCGGTATGTGTATTTACCAAACTAAACCGAAATAATGCCCGAAACTGCATCAGCAACTACAACAACAACGACAACAACAACAATAAAATGCCAACGAGTGCAAAAGCGAGCTGAGTCCCGATCCGTGTCCGTGTCCGTGTCCGTGCCCGGGCTCACAAACCAAACAAAGGCGCCTCCAAATCAAACGTATTTGCCCCGTTTGCCTAACTGCGTGTGGGTCGACCTGGGAGTTGGCTGCCAACTGATGCAGCGACTGCCAGCTGAACAGAGAGTGTCAGGGAGGGAAAAGAGGGGTGAGGGGGTAGTGGCATTGAGGCTAAAACTGGGGGTTTGTTGGGTTTTCTGCTCTGTTCTATGCAGCTCTACAATCTACAGTCGTTGCTCTTGTTTGCCATGAAATGCCTGTTTGTTTGCATGGGTTTTGTGTACTTCAACATGGCAGCAATGGCCACATCTCGTTTCCTGCCCCCTTCCGCCTCCCTGTCGCCAGCTGCCTTGGAGACCAGCTCCGTGTTTTGCATTGAGCGGCGATTTGCAGGCATCAGCGTTATTTGCCGAATTTAATCAGAACACCAACAGGAGAGTGCCCCAGCCCGAATGCATATTGAGTCTACCAATTTATTTATCAACTCTTTTGTCAGTTCGTCTGAGCTTTAGATTTTTGCATTAATTTCGAGTCAATTTCTGAGTTGGTACAAACAAGAACGAATATAGATTGAAAATATTGTCTGTCGAAGAAAAAACTTACAATTTCCCAACTATAAAATCCGAAACCCAAAGAGGAAAATAAGAAATCTGAAGTTTAGTGTATATTATATAATATCTGCTACGACTTACCGGAAAACTCAAGGAAATGTCAATCTATAAATTTTCACAACAACTCTTGATCTACACTTAACAGAGTATTTTCTTACAATACACAATATTTAGGTTTATTTTAAGAAATGTTAAGTTACGTGAATCTAAAACTTCAATACAATAACTTAAGTGCATAACATACACACCAAAAAATAAGTTATGCCTTAACACATGCTTATCTATCTGATTAAATTCATAATTATATTCGCTTGAAATGACTTATTAGTATGTAATTTTAGTATTCTTTAGATTGCCTTGAATATGAGTATTTTATCCTCTTGCTTACAATGCTTAATTTTTAACTCTTCCTTAAAATGTATAATAGTCATTGTTTATTGGCTTATGGTTGTTGTTGTTGCTGGTTAATTTTCCAATGCAAATGCAATTTTGTGCAAAGTCAATTAAATGAACAACCACCAAATCGCCCCGCCTCGTTCTGTTCCGCCCATACCGCACACAATACAAATCATAACTGCAAATAAATAAATGCTGAATAAATTAGGTCCAGTTTATATCGTTGCTAATGTTGTTGTTTTGTTGTTGCTATTGCTGTTGTTGTTGTGTGGCATTTGTCACATTTTGCATTTGGTTCACTGCTGCGAAATTGGCTTTCTCGCTCGGGTAAATTAAAATGTCACCACTCGAAATGGCCAAAATACAAGAATCGACCGACCAGTGAGCCAACCGACTAACGAACCCATCGTCTGACCGCCAGACTGAGAAACTGACAACCCGACAGCCCGACAGTCCGCCAGACCGACAGACTGATTTAATCCATGCACACACTTCTCTCTCATTCAGTCAATCTGTCCATTCCCACATTTGGTTCATACCGCACACATTTAAATAGTAGTTGCTAGCATCGAATTCCTTTGTAGCATGGGAGGATGTGGCAGTCGCCGGTTGCATGCGATTATTCCACCACAACTAATTACAGTGGCAAACGATGACGCTTCCCCATCGCATCTCTCGTGTCCTTCGTGTCCTGCAACAGTCTGTGATCCTGCTGCGTGGTCAGAGAATGTTTAGGTCAGCCACAGCACATTCACAAGGAATGCAATCGAGCGGAGCATGAATAATTTATTTAATAAATACATTTACAATTAAATCAATTGCGAAATTGTGAGGCCAGGCATGCTTTGCATTGTTTGAGTGCCGTCCGAGTATGTGTATGCGGTATGTGGCATGTGGCAAGTGGCAAGTGGCAAGTGGCATATGGCATATGGCTTGTTGCAAGTGCCAAGTAGGCGATAGGACATTATCGAGTGTCAGGTCACGATGATCTAGTATTCAAAGGATGCTCAGAATGGTAAGTTCACGACTATGAAATACTCTGTATACCTTTCAATGCAACTGTTTTATGTATAATAGTAATTTTCATGGATAAGTTAAAATCCTAGCATACTTTTCAGGGCCAATCAGCACGGTGGATCAGTAATCATTACCTACTGAATGACATGATATCTTTTTATAAAAATCACACGATAGTTTCCTATAAAATCAGCCTACTGTGTATTTTATCTTATATCAAATAGTATTTTAAAATCAAAATTTGACATGATGATGATTAAAACTATCTGCTGAATGCACCCAATTTATTTGACATATTTGCCTGTCCGCGTTGCTAATTTATATACCGGGAATCTTTGGATAGCATGTTACTGCAGCTTAGTCAACTACGTATAGGGCTGCCAACCTGCTACAGAATGAGCGTCAAGTTGCCAAATGAAGAAGCAATACTTCTTCGCTCACTGATCTGTCAATAAGATCTTGGCGCTCATACAAACGGACAGGGTTCAATCGACTCGATTATTGCGGAGTAATTATAAAACTGTTTTTTCCTTTTGGTCGGAGTTAATATTTATGCTATTAGACCTATTAGATATGGCATCAAATTAACCTTTAAAGTTCAAACTATAATAGCTTTTTATCTAACTTTCTTGCAGATTTTTTTCTATCTTTTTCTATTTATTTTTAATGTCGATATAGTTTTTTTTAGGGCCTTAAGAGTTGTCGACTGGTTCGGTAGAGCAAAAGCTGAGTTAAATAAAGAGAGGAGAGTTTGATTGTATATGGAGATTTCTAGTAGTTAGATGATTTCAATTTTGCAGCACTGTAATCTGAGTCTTATCATATATTCAGATATTTATGTACTTGTAATCTGCAGAAGTGCATGTTTTACTTTAAACTTGGAGGGGAAACCTTAGGAGAGAATACAAATTAATTATAAATGGAGTTTGATTTGCTATGGTTATGTGGATGTGTGGGTATAGACTGGAGTCGCTAAGAGTCCTGCGGCACTTGCCGCATTGCAGCCAGCGAGAGAGAGCCATCAACTGCTTCAAACTGGCTGCGACTGCGGTTTCATAAGCAATTATTTGTAGTTACGACGTCGACGTCGACGTCGAGCAGAGCGTCTCTCTGGCAACCACGACGACAGCAGCTGCCGTTCTGAATAGAGTCATGGTTTTAGCCAGGTCACCACAATTGTCCCCAGGTCGCACAGTGAGAAGCAGCAGCAGGTTAACCAAGTGCCCTATGGACACGTCTCCATTTCCCTTTTCATCTCCAGCTCCGTCTCTGTGTGACCCAACAACTTGGCGAGGCCCAGAGTCTGGTTAGTTTGCAGCTCATGCATTAATTATTGCTGGGCTCTTGCGGTCAACATGGTCACATGGCCACATGGCACTACAATTGAACGGTCCGACAACAACAAGGCCAATGCAAGGCGCTCAGTTGCTGACCAGGGCCAATATATGCCAAGCTCGGCAGGGAGGGGACAAAGAGGCGTGTGTGTGGGTGTATCGGGTGGGGGTACATATACATATATAAACCGAATCCCATCTAAAGCCTCGCAACGGGGTACCATCAATTCGGGCTGTCCTCCCTCAGATTCCTGGGCGGGAATGGGCAGCAGTCTCGCCTTCATTTAACTAACTGAAATTGCCCAAAATTCATATGGCAGCAGCATGAGGATTGTAATATGATTGCCAGCCAGCCATATAGTCATACACACATTCACACTCGCACACACATATGCATACTCGATGTTGGCAACTGCTTACCAAACCAAACAACAACAATAAATATGCATAATAATTTCATATATTAAATCTTCCAATTGCACCACAGTGACAGTCCCGTTACCTGACAATTCCGCGATGGAAAGGGGGCACACAAGACGAGGCAACCATCGCATATCACATGCCACATACATATGCAAGTGTCTACATAGAGTTTGGGTCTGAATACGAGTATATAAAATAACAGAAACTAAATACAATTATAATTAAAATTTCACTAATTATGCAGAGTGTCTGGTCACACTGCAAACTGCAAACTTCTGGCTAAAAACAGGCATGTTTATTATGGTTACGAACTTTGAAGATCTTAGGGTAATTTGTACTCCAGAATCTTCTTTACAATTGAAGTACCAATTGTGACTAGCTTTTTCGCAACATTTATTGGATTACTCATTGCAGGCGCAATTATCTAATAACTTTATCCCCTGCTCAAAATTCTTGAAAGGTATGATTTATGTACGAGTATATAATAGAGCTGCTAGGATATAGTTTAATAGAATTTAATAAAATTAAAAAAAAAGAGCGTTGCAATCATTTTTAAGTAAAAATGAAAATTTAACGTTTTAATTAGTTTTAGATTAATAAAAAAAAGTTAGAGCCAGGAAATCAAACCTTAACGAATATCGGTTTCAGTTACGTTTTTGGTTATTTCGCATTTTGAGTTTCGGTTACTGGTAATCTTTGTAAATCGGTTTCGTAACGCTGAAAGGTTTTTTGTTTGTAAAAATATTGAAAATATATTTTTACAACATATAAACACAAAATTCTTAAATTATATGCAAAAAGCTCTATTTAACGAGATCAATATTCAAATTATAAATAAAAATACCAACTTAATTGAATTTAATGCTTGATTGAACTTTAAATAATTATTTCGGTTACCAATTTCAATCTGTTATTATCTGTTGTTGTCTGGTTTTGATTACGGTTTTAATTATACAAATTTAGAACAAAATGTTTTTATCGTGTTTCCGAATTACACAATTTATAAAAAATATTAAATCCGACGGTTTTTCCTTCATTCAGATTTTTAGGTTTAGTTATTATAACCATATCTTTTGATTTGGATTCCGTAATTTAGAAAATTACAAACTTCTTTCAGTTGTAAGCAGTGAAAATGTCGAATATCGAAATAAGTCAGATAACATATACATTAAACATAACTTTTATTTGTATGTATGGGTATACATAAACTTTTACAGTTATTTTAGGTCAGTTTTTCATAATAAAGTTAAATATTTATTGCAGGTGATAAAAAAAGTTACTTTGTAATATGTCAAGGAATTACCGAAAGGAAAAGGAAATTACCAAGGAATAAGTTAACATTTTGGGGAGTTAAAATACGCGTAATGTTCTGCAGAGTGTAGGTTCTATTATTATTTTTGAGAAAACTGGGATATTCTATATAGCGGTCAAATGTAACATGTAATTAAAAAACCATTTGATTGTTATGATCTGATTTATAGAACAAAAATGTACATACGAGTATTTTTCATATTTTTATACACAAAGGACATGCAAATCTTTTACAAATGCATAATTAATGTGCCAAATGCAAATTTCCCAAGCGAGTGGCACAACAAATGTTTTTCTCTTGCAACTAGTAATTAATGCAATTTCGATGAAAAGCGTATAAACATTCCGCCCAGAAAGGACCTGAAAGGCGCCACATAAGTGGTAATTAAAAGTCGCGTGCTTTGTCCCAAAGCAACAAAATGGTAAAAGGGCAAAGTATTTGTTCGGCAATTAAATTAGTATCATAGAATTAGTTTGCAGTTTAAGCCAAATATAGTCCTGATGTGAAATGCTTTTAATTAATTTAAAATCCCAGACTAGTGCAGTTATTTTCATTTCGAAAGTAGCGAATATCAAGACCATGAAGCTGGACAGGGTTGGGATAAAAGTGAAAATGTTTGCAACACAATTTAAATATTTTCATTCGCATTCTGGCGAAGGACTCTGAGGGTCCTGTCTGACACTGAGAGAAATAATCTTGCACAAGCACAAAATTCCTGCTGCTCTCAGGCACATGTCCATGTTGTGCGTTGTTTCTTGGTCGTTGTTCGTTTGCCATTGCTCGACAATGTCTGCGGCATGTCCAGAATGCAGGAATTCCACACTGAAATTCTCCGCACGCGCGCTAAGAAATGCACAACTTCCATAGCATTCCAAGTACAAAACGCATTCATGGCGAGCATAAATGAAATTCCAGTCAGGGCCAAGCAAATGAATCCATGACTACAACATAAAAGTCAAACCAGTGGAGTTGAAGTCGAGCTCTCGAGGTGTGAAAACCCACATCCCGACTTGGCAACCCATCCGACGGAGGGAACTTGCTAGCACTTGAGAGATCGTCAAGAGCCCAAGGAACAGGGAAGTTAATTTCAGAAAATATGAAACTATTTGTTACTAGCATACACTATTCTTAAGCCGGGTTGATTAGCTATACAGCTATGTTCCATTAGATTACCAAATTACAGCTCGAGTACGAAAGTTGTAAACTAACGAGTATTAAATATACAAAGATACACAAATACAAAAAAAGATCTGCAGACATATGCCGAGGACATTGACGAGGTTGCATGCCACAGCAGGGAGGCATATGTGACTGCAGGCAAGAGACTTTACTTGCTCTTCAACTTCAGCTTTGACATCATGTGCGAGTTGTGTGATGTACTTGCCACAAGCTGTGATTTGTGCATGTGTCCTTCTCAGTTGGGAGTCGAGACTCGTTCATGTTCATGAAACGCACTTGAGTCCTTAACGCAACTCTCTTGTCTGCTGCCATGCCGTAAGTATCTGTTTCTGTATCTGTATATGTATCTACATCTGCCTATCGCATTTGGTTTTAGCACATGCTGAGTTGGAGTTTAAGTATCTGGATAAGCCCCAAACGCCTTCAGTTATGCTTTGTTCAAACATTTCTTCGATTGCTTTATCCTTATACCCTTTGTCTGTTGTTTTACCACTATCTGCTTTCAATTCAAGCCAAGCGAGGAGCTTTAAAAGTTACCTATATTCACTTTTTCAAATTCATCATCGTTGGCTAAGTTGCAACATATAATACTTACAGTAGCTACTATTAGTTAGCGAACCATTCAACACAATTGTATTCATCGTAAACTCACCTGAAATGATAAGAAATTTTGCAAATGCAATTAGTATGGAGTTTAAGTATTTTAGCGTAAGGATTAACTGAAAGAATTCTTAGAATCATAAATTGGACCTGTCTTCATCAGGGTAGTTTTTATTACCACTTTAATATGGGCGGCATGGTACACACCAATCAGTAGACAATGGACAGACTCAAGCCCAATCCGGTTTATCTTTAAGTAGGGTATCAGCAATTCGTGATGGATCATTATTTTGTATACAACGGAATTCGTGCCCAACTAATTCCACAAATCCCTGCAAATGTTTCACAGGATTTCTGGCATCGAATTGGTTTTCCTTTTACGACCACACCACATACATACAAACAAGATGATGCCGTCTTTTGTATGCACATTGTAATGCCTAATTTTGTTGCGAATCCAAAAGCCAAGTCCAGTCCAACAAGAACAACAACAAAAAAAAAAGCAACAACAGCAATGAAAAGAAGAACGACAAGCACTTTGTTAATCCCGTATTTATGCGCAATTACGTATTTTTCGCATTAGTCAGCCAAGCAGTCAGCGAAACGAGACGAGACGCGTCGAGTTGACTCGAGTTGAGAATGGATATGGGAATGGGAGCAGGATGAATGCAAGGCGATGCCAGGCGAGGCGACCCTTGTGGGTTGTCGTCCTCTGAGCCTTGCAGCCTCCTTTACCCTGACAGTTTATCCTTTGCCATCGTCACGTTATGGTGCTGACTCTGACTGTGTCTCCGTCTCTGTTTCCATCTTCATCTTCAACTCCTGGCCATGTCTCCTGCTACGAGTACGACTACGAATACGGTTTAAGCTCGGGCTGCCTTTTCTTTTGGCTTAGCGCTGTCGCCTTTGTTGTCGCTGCTCTTTATCTCTTGCCAGTGAATGGCGTTTCTGTTTCGCCTTCGCTTCTCTTTCGCTTTCGCCGTTCATTGTCAGCTGCCGTGTGTTTTCCCTCATCATCATCTCTTTCCCCGTTCTGCTTGCTTTCATTTCTCTCTCTGTGGCTCGTCCCTCTATCTGCGTCTTTGTTCCTGTTTACCTCGCCTTATTTTCCATCCCTTCCTCTTACTCTCTCCTCTCTTGTCCTATCCTGCTGGGCCTTGCAGCCCCGTGGCTTGTCTTGTCTTGAGTCATTTACTTTTTACTGCCGCATAATATTGTCCCGATTAGCACAAACACAACGTTTTACCACAAAATCATCATCATTAGTGACGCTAACGCAAACGCCTGGGCTCAGCCCGTACACAGACCCGGACCCGGACCCAGACTCGTTCCCAGCCTTAGACTCTTGTCTGTGCATCTAAGCAACTGTGGTTCTCATCTAATGAAAACACATTTGAAAATTCTTCCTCCTTATTTTGTGTACACTCGTAAAAGTATTTATTGCATTTGTTCGTTTTCCACCCAGGGGGTGTCTGTTCTAAAATCACTGTAACATGGTCGAACAACTTACGCAAAGAAACTGATATTTTCCGATACATTGAATTAAATAAGCGACACTTATTGACAAATTATATTGGTTCATTCCATATTTGTCAGCTTTTATTAACTGAACTCTTGGCACATAAAAGAAAAATAATATGTTATCCATAAATTTTAAATTTCCATTTCAGTAAATCAAACCAATTAGTCGATAAGTCAATCAATATAAAATAATTTTGTTATATAGCATTTTGTGAGTCTTTCCTAATTTTTTTCCTCAAAATTTAACCAAATAAAAATGTACTTTCGACCCAATGTTTCGAGGACGCAACAAAGCAGAAACTCGGCACGAATTGGCAAGGACGATGCCCAAGGAACAAGGAGATGAAAACGGCAGAGGCAGTGACTGTGGCAGCGGCAGTAAAATAAGCAGCAGGCGTCTATTATGCGAAGGCATCATTTAAGGGGATTATTTTATTTGGACTCTAAACAATAAAGTGGGTTTATTAAAGGCAGCCGCCATTGGCACCGTCAGGAACAGCAGCAGTAGCAGGACGACTGTCTGCCTTTGTGTGTGTGTGTGTGTGTGTGTGTGTGTGTGTGTGTTAGTCCTGTGGCTTTGGGTACTTTGTTTGGTCTGTGATACAAAGGGAGGGGAGCGGTGGTGAGGAAGGAGTGGACAAAAGATGTTACGCTATAAAAGTGCAAAAATGTGTTTTTCGCTCTTAAAAGTACCCTCTTCAAGCAAACAGTTCTCCTCATCCCCATCTGGAGATGAGGAGCTTCCAAGGACCTCCCATTCTCAGCTGTAGAGAGCGCTCTTTATTATTTGTGCAACTGTTTGTACAGTTGCGTTAAATGACGCGTTGCAACAACTGTGTGTTGCAGCTACTCTTGACAGGACGTCGTTCTTATCCTTTTTAAGCGTACTCCTACATTTTTCGTCCCTTTCTATTTTTTATGAATTTCTTTAAAAATATTATTCTAGATTTTTGAAATGGAATAGATCATCATTACATTTAAGCTTCTTTAGCGATTTGATGCAATAAGACAAACACACAAACAGACAAACAAACTGACTTTTCATTCATTCAAACGTCGGTCAATCTATGATTGGGTAAGAAATATTTTAATATTAAGTTTTTATTATTTTTAAGTTTTGCTTTGTTTTTCGATCCCTTTTTTAGAGGTGCGCCTTTTGTCAGTATTACTCGAGAATGCCCAAACCGATTTTCAAAAGCTTTACTTTTTTTGAAAGCTAATCTGTAATTCATCCATACACAGTCTAAGATTTAAGCCAGTAGATTAGGAGCTATTAATTTTTAAATTAAGAAAATGTTGTTTTTGAAGCTAAAAAAACAAATTTTTTTTAGCTTTTTTTACTTTAAAATTCAAGGAAAACTTGATAAAATGAATGAACTTCGGTTTTAATTTTTATTGCCAAAACTTCAATAATTGAGTTTCGTTTAAGATATGACTCGCTAAAATCTATGGAGAAACAGCGATACAAAAAAATTTTATGTCTATGCATGTTTTTCTTGATTTTTCTGACTTCCTTGTGGAGCGGCATGACCTTTAGTATGAAAATATTTTGTGTTTTGTAAGATATCCTAAGCAAACTCACAGAATTGGAATTTGCTATTGTCTTACACATTATGACTGAAATTGGTTCAAATCGGTCGACTATATCATATAGCAGCCTTAGGAACGATCGGTCAAAAATCCATCTTTAGTATGAAAAGTTGTGTGATTTTTTGAGATATATCGACCAATCGCACAGATTGTATATCTGGTAATGTGTTATATATTCCTACCAAATTTGGTTCAAGTCGGATCACTATTCAATATAACTGCTATAAGATCGATCGGTCCTTTACTTCTTCACCAATTTTGGTTCGATAGGACCGATCAGTCTAAAATCAAGTTTAAGTATGAAAAACTTTTTTGTTTTTTGAGATATCTTAACGAAACTGATTGAATATGCATACAAGTTGGTCCTATGCATTTTTACCGAAGTTGGTTTTAATCGGTCAACTATATCATATAGCTGCCATAGGACTGATCGGTAGAAAGTCAAGTTTTAGTATGAAAACTTTTTTATTTTTAAAGTTATCTCTCAAATTAGTTTGCTTGACCAAAAATCCCCAAAGTCCAAAACATACACAAACAAACACATACACAGACAGACAATTCTTGAAAACTTTGGGAAAACTTCAACACGAAAGTAACCAAAGTTCAAACAGTGCAAACTTCTTGGCCGTCCATCGACGAGGACATATTTGTTGAGGGCATACAGGGTGTTCCAATTGAAGCTACCACAAAAAAAAAGGTTAAGTGAAACGAACTCTGAGTGCAAAAAGAACATGGTCAGGGGGCATGGCCTGGGGGCGTGCGTGTGTGCATAAAACTGACAAAAACTCCAAGCCACAAAATGAAAAGTTTTAGAAAAGTGTCTGCTCTTATTGTTGTTGTTATTATTGTTGTTGTAGAGATAGAGAGAGAGAGAGAGAGAGAGAGGAGGGAAGAAGGCAGCATTCAACAAGGAATATCCAAAAATTTCCATAAGTAAACAGCGATTTGGAAAATTCTATTTTATGCTGTATTAAATTTGGTTGCTTTGCCATTGCGACTTTTGGCCATTGTCATCGCTACCCTTCCATGTGTGTCCTTGCCTTGCCGGGACACTGTCGTACTGCCAGCTTGCACACAAACATGTTCTGCGGCTGTCTCTCTCAACTCTCAACTCACAACTGCCTGCCAGCCTCTGCTATCTTGATGGGCGTGGCAAAATGCGGCTGGCTTTTGGTGTCAAAGCTGTCGCCCTCCCCTTCTTCTTATCTACCCGTTGGTGTCTCTCTGGTTTTGGCCCTACGGCGTCAGAGTGTCACACAGAAAGGTGCAGATGTTGCCCCTAAATGCTGTTCCGAACAGAGAGACGACAACAGCATGTTAATGACTCTGACCTCTTTGCCAAAGTAGCACCAACAACAACAAAGAGAAGGAGGAAAAGGAGAAAGAGGATATTGGAGCATCGTTTACTTCGGGTCTTTGGGTCGGTCACTTCTCTTGTCGTTTGTGTCGATTGGCAGTTCTGTTTGCTGCCCAAGTAATTGGCATACAAATTTACTCACTCAACTTCGCCCAAAAGGAGTAAAAATCATGCAAATTTCTGACCATTACAACGAACCCGACACCCAACCCCTCACCCCTTAGTCAAAATCATGGCAGGGACGAGTCCGTTAATATGGACTTTGAGTTTGTAGACACACAAAACATGTTGCAACACAACAAGACAAACAATTCCTCATTTTCATTTCCATTTCCATTTCCATTTGAGTTGACATTTTAATTGAATTGCCTTAGAGATACACACTGAAAGATACTTTAAGATGCGAGACGATACACAAATGTTTGTAGATACATGTGTGAGTTTGTGCAACACTTTGGGATTAGTGGCAGTTGCTGTTGTTGCAAGTAGTCAAGTGCGAACAGTTTATTGTAATCGCTTCTCAGAAGCAACGCATTGTTCAGTTGGTGCAACTTGTCTAATGCGATATTACTGCTTGTTAATTACACTTGTTAAGCCTGTGACTAAAACTACGCTTAAGGGCTTCTATTAGATACTCCGTAAATAAATACACCTTGGTTTAGCCTACGATGTGAATGAGTTTAGAGTTACAGCCTGCTATTTTTCATCACTTATATTACCAATTTCAATTACAATTACTTCACAACTGAACCTCACCTCTTTTTTCAACACTCACAATTATCGAAAATAGAAAAATATATATTCTGCATGCGTAATTGTTGCTTGTTTACTTTCTGAACACTCGGAGAATTTTGTTTACGGTTCGAGGCTCCAAGGTGCTTGTGTTAATGTAAAAGAAGGTTTCTCGTTGAACAAAGCTGCTTAAATGCTCGCACATGCTGACAATGTTATCATAAATTATTAGCATTTCCATGTGATTTTCCCCGACTAAGCAAATATAGACCCGAAAAGTCGGAAAAACTTAGTCCAGCTGCTGTTGGGATTCAAGTAAATAAGCTACATAACTACAAGAAACTGAAGTAAGAGTCATTGATTTTGGTAGGAAAACTTGTAATTCATAAAATGATGTTTCTTTTCATTTGTGCCAAAGATTCAAATTATGCGTTGGCCCAACTAAACATTGGAGTAATTGTGGAAATATTTGCTTGTTTATGCGGCGACTGGAATAACATTTAATTCAATTGCCGAAAATAACAAAAGCAGTTGCATTTATTTATGCACGAGTTGATTCTATTTATATTGACGAGGCAAATGAATTACAATTGTTTATTTGACATTCATTATAATGCAACAGGGAGGTGAGAAAAACATAGAGAGAAGGAAGCAAATTCAGAGAGTTGTTTAAATTATAAATAGCTTTAGCTGATAATTAAATGATTAGTTATGCAAACGAAAATGCAATAACAATAATTTGGCATTCACAATTTATATTTGAATATGTGAATTGTTGTCCCAAAGGCTGGACATGACCATTAGTTTAGTAAGCTTATTGAAAAGTCAGTTGAGGGACAATTTAAAGGGTATCCATTTTATCCGCCGACTGGTAAAATACCCAGTGAAAGGATTTTCAGGAATCAACAGTATGTTCGATAAACTTTATTTTCTTGGGCATTTCGATCTATCTTAAAGGCAACGGCATAAGAACAGAATATTAGAGCGGAAATCCATAGAGAAAATAAACAGAAACAGCTGCCACAACAGCCAAGACAAATAATTCAGTAGCTGACTGCCTATTCCCACTTCCATTCCAATCCCAGTCCCCCTTCCTCACCATTCCACGTCTGACATATCCCATCAGCTGTTCTATAGAATAACTAACAAATTAATCAATTCTCGCCTCACGCTCGCGGCGATCTTTTTACGATACGTAGGTTTTTGTTTGTTTGTCTTAAGTGATGTGATCCCATTTCCATTTCTATTCCCATTTCCATTCGAATGCCTCTTTTGATCCCACAGGAAACGAGAACAACAACGCAACACGCAACGAAATTAATTGTGTAGAACGATGAAGACTAGAAAAATTTTGGAATATCGGAGGCCGCCACCTCCAGATTCTAAATAACAGATCGCATATTCTGAAGCTTGAGCTAGAATTGTGCGTGTTGACATTTAATTGCCGGCTGTTCTTGATGTCAAAATAAATAAATGAAAATTAAAATAACTTATTGATGGCACTGTGGCCATAGCAGAGTCATGACAGAGCCCCCTTTCCGTAACAACAATTCCTATTTTTATGGACTGTCACTGCTCTTGAAACTCGCGGCAGGGAGAAATTGGACTAAGGAATGAGGCGATTTACGAGCAGCTCAAGCTGAAGCCATAGGAGAAGGAGGAGGAGAACCAGCAACGCATATTTTGGGAAACATTCGTTTCAGAGACAATTAGTGCCAAGCATTTGGCGTCGAGTGTTTTAATAGAGGCTGTCGGATATTTTATTGCTTGTTTAGGCAGCAAAGCGATTTGTGGACTACTCTATGGGACGTGTTGTCAGTTCGTTGTCAACACTGTCATTTGGTGTTGTTATTGTTGCTAGAGTTTTCAATCTGGGGATCAATAATAGATCGAATCTGGGGCAACTCCAAGGCACGTTCATCTTAAATACTTTTTGACCTCACTGTCAGCTCAACTGAAAACTTGTCGAAGCTTTCGTTAAAAGAGCGAAACACACGATGCTCTCTCACGATCTACAAAAGTAGATTATAAGATATTTACGTACTGATGGTGATCTCTATTTTATAAATATTTAAAACATTCCATTTTAAAATCCCCATTAGTTGACATGAAAATCGAATGTCCTTCCTCGGTTTTGGTTTGTTTTTTTTTTTTTTTTGCCAATCCATTGGTGGCAACTGGGGCGGGGGGAAGGTGTAACGAGACGACAAACTTTACCAACGACTCACCACAAATCGGTATCGGTGCATGAATGCTGGGTAATCCTCTTGGTAGCCATTCCATCATTTATTATGGGTTATAATCCAAACAAGGTGAAGGCAAAGCAAACAACGTGTTAGCTCTCTCACTCGCTCACACACACTCGGCACACAGGACAGCGCACACACACACGCACATAGGCACACACAGAGACAGACACACAACACAGAATGGATGCGAATTCAGTGGATGCCTGTTGGAGCTGTCCTGCTCCCGCTGTGTGTGTGTGTGTGTGTATGTGCGTGTGAATGTGTGTGTCTGTTTGGTATCGGGTTGCACTACTACGCGTGTTACACCTCTTTCTCTACTCTTGCTCCTGCTGCTGATGCTCCTGTTGTTGTTTTTGGTTGCCACTTGTGTTTCGATTTTTCACGAGCAACGCAACGCAACGCAACGCGGCACGGTGCGGCAATGGCGGCACAACAAATTGAGTTAATCCAAGAAAACGGAATAATAAAACAGCAAGCACGAGCGAGATAGCGACACAGCGACTCAGCGAATACTGTGGAACGTGTGGAACGAGGCGCGAGCATAAAGCGCTTTATAAATGATGCTGCCGAGCTGCGTGCAAAAGGTTGAGATTTACTTGGTCTCCACTGTGGCTCGGCAAATGCATTAATGAAGTTGTTGTTGGTGCTGCTGCTCCTTCCACTTGGCAGCTCTCGGTAGGTAAGTAGGAGTTGATTCCCTTTTTCCCGGATGCACAAATTTTTGTTCTTTCTCTTTTCTTTCGTTTCTATTTCTTTCTTTCTTTTTTTGCGTTATTTTTTCTTAATTTAATATTTACTTTGCACTTTGTTTAACTTTTACTCGAGCGCTTTTCTTTTCATTTTACTTTTCCAATTTAAATTCCTCGACAGAAACTTTTCCCTGACTACACAACGACGTCGTTCCTTCTACTCGCGACTGCAGATGGAGGGAGGGGTTGGGTAGAGAGGGTGAGTGGGTTTTTTTTGACTGTTGCTGATGCTGCAGGCACAGCACCGTCGAGAGAGTGAGACCGCGACAATACACCACTACACACACTACACTCGCACTCACACATACGCACACGCACACAGAGAACAAAAACTTTGGCGCTTTCTTTATGGTGAGAAAGGTTAACGGCGAATCTTGAAAACTGCACTGAACTCAACCGAGCGATTCTATGGGTTTGTTTTGTTGTTGTTGTTGAGCTCGAATTCTTGTCTGGAGCATGCAACTTCCTTATTGAAATATTTGCACTTGGTTGAATACACGTTCTTCTATCGCTTTTAACGGATTGAATTGATGATGATTAAAATACGTTACGTTGTATCCAATTTCAATTTAAATTTCAATTCCTAAATTCTGCGGGCACCCTTACACATTGCACTTGAAGTAAACGCCATAATTACACTAATTGTAATTGTAATTAAATTCGCTTGGCTGCCCTTTTCACACCGACACTGACACCCCCACACACAAACGTACACACACGTGCACACTACAGCGAAAACAAAACACAACACTTATCACACGCGCTGGTAATTGAGAATCGCAATCTCAATCGCAATCGCAATTGCAACGACGGTAAATCGTCTGAGTTTGAAAGCAGGGCGGCCACAACGAACAAGACACTGACACGACGCTGACGACGTTTGCGAAAGGACTAAAACGCCTCGCAGCTCAGCAGGCATGTGAGAGTCGAGTCGAGTTGAGTCGATTCGTTTCGAGTCACAACATGTTGGGTAAGACGTCGCACTCATACTCACAGTCGCATTCACACTCGCTCAATGCGCCATGGGAGAGCGTTCGCTGCTTAGAAACTTTGTGCGTGTGTGGGCCGTTCTCTCACAGCAGGCGGCGTCGGCGTGTGAGCGTTGAGAGGGAGATAGAGAGCGAGAGCCAGAGCGAGAGAATAAGTGAGCGCAGTCTACGCTCTCTGTGCATATGTATGTTTGTGAGTGTATGTGTGTGAGTGGAGCAATTCGTGTGCATTCTGCGGTCGACGCTGGGGGTTGATTTTCTTGCAGCTAGCACGAGACGGCTGCTTGTCAGTCAGTTAGTTCGGTCGGAGTGTCAGTGATACGGGACTGTGAGAGAGCAAGACTCAAAATGGTGGCCACCACCAGCAATACCACAACAATAACAACAATGTCGACAACGTCATCGCTGAGGTCGTTGGTGTTGTTGTTGTTGTTCCCCTTTTGCATTTAACACGAAGCACACGCTTATGTTGTTGTATTTGTTGTTGAACTGGCTTCCTCAAATGAACAACAAGAACAACAACAATAAGCGAACGCTGTAAACAAAATTTGCGGTTCATGTGCTCAACACCTTTGCAGCTGTTGAAGCTGAAGCTGCAGTCGACTGCGACTGCGGCTGGGGCTGAGGCAGCAGCGGCGTTGTGGTTGCTGGTTTTTATCTCAGTTTTTCTGCATATAATGCAAAATGCTGTTGCATACATTTTTGGGAAGGAGGGTTAAGTTGAGTCAATTATTGAGGCAGGAACACAATAAACGAATATGAAACAAAACAAATGCTAGAGTATGCATATTAAATGTGATTAAATTGAGGGTTGCAAGCTTGCTGATGCCTAACAAATATTATATTTTATTGGTGTACAGCAAATTAAATTTAATTAACAAGCTAAATAGTTATTTATTAATTATATTGATATATTTGAAGATCTCTTCAGATCACTACAAGGAGTCTCTTTCAAAAGAGCATCGCTTGAACGCATTAAGAATTTTTAAGAGAAAGCTGAATTACGAGTCTGCTCTGCGGCTAAACCATAACATAGGAGTAAAAACACACACACACACACACATAAATACCTTTAGTAATATTCTCGAATAGGGATTTGCTGCTATTGCAGCATGAGTAAATGTTGCTCCTTCTTCTTCATCTACTGCTCGCTTTAGCAGTTGTTGTTGTAGTAGCTTCAGATGTGCTCTGTTTATGTACACAAAACGCGCTCGGAGCCCACGTCGATGACATCGACGACGACGACGACGACATGAGCGATGCCGACGGAGTAACTATGTGTGCACATTGGCACATTTAACAATGGCTGCGTCTGTCTGACTGAGTGTCTGTGTGTGTGAGTGTGTGTGTTTGTGTGTGTGTGTGTGTGTGGGCCAGGATAACCGCTCAGCGAGTCGAGACCAACTCGGCAGGCGATGCGTGTAAAAAGGATAATTTGTCAATATGTTCGTTCGTTCCGGATTTGCACGGCCTCGCCAGTTTCCAGTTGCTAGTTGCCAGTTCAGCCAACATCATTATCATCTACATAATCATCATCATCTTCACAGTACCCGTAGTCTTATCCGTACCCCGTACCTTCCATATGCCCCACCCCTTAAAGCGCTACGATGGCCATTCGTGCGTGCCTCTGCCACCGCTCTTCCTCTTTCTTTCGTCGCCTCTTCCTCATGCTCGTCTTCGTCCTTGTTGTCGTTGTTTGCCGTGCACACAAATTCTTTGTGCCTGCCGCTTATTCAATTGCTCAGTCAACACACTCCTGACTGCATGGTCTCCCCCTTTCCCCCTCCCCTCACCACTTCTCACCCTCTGCCTCCCCTATTCCGCATATCCTCCTACCGTCGACTGGCTTTCGGTTGGCTGCTTCCACCATTCGGTTAGCAATGGTTAATAGGGCTTAGGAGTTGAAATTATTGCCTTGTTCAGTGTGAACCAAGCCAAATCGGATGAGTGCTGTTACTTTTTGCCTGGTACTTTCTGCTGCGTTCTCTCTCTCTCTCTATGCTTGAGTCGAGCGATAAGAGACAGAGGTTGGTTGCATGTATTGGGTTTTCCTTTTGGATGGACACGGACACTAAACGTTCGATTATTAGAGGGTTCACATTGGCAAAAAGTGTGGGTATGATCACAGTAATGGGGAGGGAGAAGGATAAAAAGCAGGAAGAGGAAGTGAATGTGGAGCAGGAGTGTTGAGTTGATATCTGATTTGATGCCGAAAAATTTATTTTTGGGATAAGGTATTTCACATATATTTTATTTCATGTATATATTTCACGTATCCATTTCTCTGTATTTGGCCTTTTACAAAAAAATGTGAAACTGTAAAAAAGCTTCATCTTGATATTTATCTGATAATATAAAGTCTAAAGTTGCATAAGAGGTCGAAAATATTGAATACTTGATTAAAGTACTGATTTTTACTTCACACTCAGCAATTGAATTGAGTTTACTCTGAATTTTTGCATGATTTTACTCAAAATCCTAAAAAATTTAAATTAAAATCCATAGTTATCATGTGAGATTTTTTTGAGCGCTATTTTCCGGAAAACTCAGATGCGTTTTCAAATAAAATATAGGCTGTTAACTTAACTGAGTGTTTCAATATATCGATAAAAAAAAACGGGCGCCCATCTAAAAAAACTACCGAAAAGTAAATAGTCTTTGAATAGAGAACATATAATCTTTCCCTAGGTGTTATCATCCTACCCAATAATGTCCTTGAAATCACTTACAAATCCGTTACACTTGTATTGAAAAACCAAATGATAACGATAACAACAATAAGCGATAAGCAACAACTGCAACCCCAGCAACAACAACAGCTGCTTCAATTGGCAAACGCGAGGACATTCAGAACGCAAAGCAACCCAAAGTCGAGCAACAAAAAGTCATTGCCAAAACCAATAACACAATAAACTGTTCATTGCAGTAGACCGCCACGCCCCCTCAGTTCCCTCCTTGTGCCACATAACGAACCATCACAATGGGCGAGACATAACCACAAAAGTCCTTCCTTCACATACACACACACACACACACACACACACACACACACACACACACACACACACACACACACACACACACACACACACAGATAGCAGCCTGGAGACTTGCAACGGCGAGGATAAAACGTTGGCAATGAGATTTTAAAAGCCATTTAGAAAAACACCCTCAGACACAAAACAAATCCACAAAAATACCGACACGGAAACCAACCAGGCCAACACTTACACAGACACTCACAGACAGATAGAGAGAGAGAGCATGTGAGAAACAGAGAGGGAGAGAGAGAGAGAGACTAGCAAAGCTTACACAAAAGTGGCGTTAAAAATGATGCGGAAACACGATGTTCGTCAGCTACGACGAGAACGAAGTCCTAGTTGAGGACAAGAAAGTAAACGAGGCGAATGAGGATGAGGAAAGGAAAGGAGGAAGAGGAGCACGATGACGACAATGAGCCTTCAAGCAAAAACCGCTGCTAAAACTTCACGCTTAAATATTTTTCACACCACGTAGCGACAAGTTTGTACAGCAGTCGGAGTTGAAGTCAGAGATGAAGACGAAGACAGGAGACGGAAGAGATGGAAGGATAACAACGACGACCACGTCTTCAAAATGGCACGAAGCTCGGGCGGATGTACGTGGAATGTGCCGACTGAAGAGTGCAGCTGAAGAAAGGACCCCAGAGCAGGGAAAGTACAAAGTGTAGGTAAGTAGACGGCAAATGTCTAAATACCCTGCTCGTGTTAAATGCCTGACATTCTGGCTGCGGCCACAACCCTCTTTCCTCCTCTCTTTCGCTTTCTGTCTCTCATTCTCTAGCATACCACAAGCGAATTCGCCACAGCGAGTGTACAGACGAGTTCATCTATATAGAAACGATAGCATGATGTTAAGATGGATAAAGGAATATTATTTTTTTTTTTTATTTACTTTTTTTTTCGATAGGGGTAATAAATTTATTTTGGTTGAAAACGCTCGTGCTAATCAAAGCACTTTCGTATCTTGACCATGGGGAAGAACAAAGCAGGGAAAAAAGCAGGTACTAAACAGGATGAAAAAAGTAAATAACGCGTTTAGAATCAGACACTAGGCGACGCCTGTAACAGGGTTTGGCAGTCTAAGCTGATGTCAGGCAATAGTCTGCCACCAGGGGTTCGACCAAAAATTAAGCTATCGGAAATGTGTCTCCTAGCCAGTCTCCTTTTCCTGAAAGGTCTAGCAAGATCAACTGCAAGGCAACTTGAATGGGCAACGAGCCGCGCTCTGTATCTTTCAGCAAAATCCCGATAAATAGTAACGTCTCTTACATATCTCGGCGAGTCAACGGTGCGTCTTAAAATTTGGCTCTGACAAGATTCTATCCTTTTTAGAGAGGAGTTGCAGGCCGTGCCGCAAATGTTGACGATCCAAGTAAGGATGAAAGGAATATTATATTGATATAGGATTAGGTCAAAGGATCTAGAGCAACATTTGCGAACACAGGAAAAATCGAAAATCGGACAGAATCAATAAAATGCAGAGTCCTCTTCAAATATTAAGAATCATATTGTAAAAATTTACGCCCTTAAAAATTAATATTACTTATTAATCTGATTCGGTTTATTGAGAATTTTTCTCAAATTCGTAAAACCTACGGTCATTACGCCTTTGCTCCTGCTGTTCCCAGGTCTCTACCCGTTATGTTTTGATAAGTGGCTTCTGAGAGACAGAAGAACAGTCGAGTGAATAGTTGGCGATATTGGATAAGTTTACAGTAATAAATTAAAAATTTACAATGTTGAGGCAAGACAGTCGCACAAGCATAAATAAATAAATAATAAGACACTGCTAATAAAATTCCAAGTGATTGCCTTAGTTAATATGCCCTTTTTTACTGATTGTCCCGGTTAGAGCGAATTGGGCAAACTCAAGACACCGCAAAAACCTAATCTAAACCGAAACACAATTGTTAGAAATTAAAAGGAAAACTTTAATCATAGCCGCGGGGACGATGTCGGAAACGGGTCAGAAGGAGTGCAGGGCGAGGACGGAAGAGAAGGGGATGAAGGCCAGTTGGAAATGCAGACTGTGATGTGGAAACTGAAAATGGAACCGGGTCTGACTCTGTTTGCAACTGTCTGAAATACAACGAAACTTGTGGCAAGTTTCCGGTCGTGTGTACTATTTTCCGTGCTCATTTCCGCAACCATTTCCACATTGCCACACAAAAGGAACTTTTCTTGTGCTGAGACTGAGAACGAGACTGAGACTGAGATGAGGCTGCAGCAGCAGCAGCAGAAATAGCGCCAGACGACGATTGTTGTTGTTCTTCTTCTTTTGGAACGCACAAAAGTTGACTCAAGTTGAGGATCCAAGGGTCAGTAAAGCGAGGGGGCACAACTACAGATACAGATACAGACACAACTACAACTATAGATACAGATGCAACTACACCTATAGATACAGATACATGATGCTCGGACTTGTTGCCATCTCGCTCACACGCATCGGAAGTGCAGGGCATGGCAAGCCGAAAACCAAAGGCAAACAACGAGCAAGGTTGTGAACAAGAAGTGGCCGCAGGGTGGAAAGGGGAGTGGTGTAAACCCCTTCACATTGGCCACTTGGCTGTTGCACTTCACTCAATTTTTTGGGGGCATGCTGAGACCAAAGAAAAAACTTTTTGGCAGTCTCTGATGCTGACAGACGTCATAAATGCGAGTGGGAGGAGCAACTGCAGATGTGGGTGTGCGTGATTGTGTGTGTGTGGCGAGTCAATCAATATGTCAGAGTCGAGCCTCATCAAAAATTCCAATCACAAATTGGCAGAGAGCAGCTCCATTGCCCGAATCCTTCTATGCTAACCACCTTATCACCGTGACCGCTGACGTCACAACCAGGAGCAGGAGGAGAGACAGGAAGAGTGGCAATACTCGGGTGACCAACGCAGGCAATAATGGCATTTAAATGCAGGGTCACGTATCAATTTACTTGGTTATTAGTTACGAGCCATAACCTGCCCACTGACCGTTGTCCGCCCCCTTTCCTACTTCCCATCCCCCACAGCTTGTCAATATTACACACACATACACGTATCCTCACTCACATCCTGCATCTCGGGCACTTGCCACTTGCCACCACTTGCCCTTTGACCCGATGCGAAAATCCGAGATGAGCGCGTGGTCGTTTTGTTGCTCCTCTCTCTCTCTCTCTTTCTCTATCTCTCTCCTCCGACTTCCTGCGCGCTCTCCTAACGGGTATGGCTTTGTGCTAAACTGACAGCGACGAGTAAAGCTCAACAGAGGACACAGCACAATGGTCTCTCCCCCCTCTACCTCCCGCTAGTCAGGAATGCAACTCAAAGCAGCTGGCGCTATGTTTATACCAGGTCCTTGTCTGACCCCAAATCCCAAACCCGAAATCCTTTCTGACCCCGTCTGCTGACTGATGCCAAGTTTTTTTCCATCCTTTCTTTTTCCCCCTTTTTTTGTTGCGCTTTCCATGTGCATCTCCATTCGAAGACGCCACCAAATGGAACCGGTCCAAATGGAACCGGACCCAACAGGCAACAACAGCCTGTCAACAGAGTCCGAGGGGAAAACTGACTGCGCACTCTCTCTATCTCTATCTCTCGTTCCCTCACACGCTCACACCCTCTCTCTCTCTCTAGCTGCATTTTCGGCTCAAGAAGGTACAAACAATCTTATACGAAGTTGCGAAACCTTCGTTCGTTGTCCAAGAGAGCAGCATTCGGATTTCGGAAGGACATTCCGGATGCAGCCGAGAAGCATCAGAATAAGCTGCATGCATTTCTTCAACGATGAAATCGAATCTTTTGCATTTAATGCACTTGAAAAAATGGCCTTAAATTCTACAGCTTGCCTACAATTTTTCATATCTATTTGATAATATGACTAAAGTAACCATTAGTAACAAGTAGAGCTCTGAAAATTTCTTAGAAATGAACTGGATATCAACTCAGCGGATTCCTTCAAACAGATTGAAAATTTAAAAATTGCTATGATTAATTTCAGTCATATTCTTCTAAAAATAAGTTTTAGACTGATCATAAACAAAAAAACTTTCACTTATACAATATTTAATCACCCATTTCCAACCTGAGGGCTTCGAATCTTTAAATACTTTGCATAGTAAAAAGAGTCGACTTTAGTGCGAGATTCAATCAAGCAAACACATAAAACGGATAGAACATTGAGAGCAGCGGAAGCAAAGGTCAGTGTGTATATTAGTTCATTTATTTTGTACATTATACTATGTAATGAACAAAGTATCATTGATTTTGTAATTTATTTGACCTAATCTTAAGCAATTCTTACCGTGTCCCATCCATGGGAATAAAAGATTACAATAAATCCTCTTTATGTTTTAAGGAAATTAAACAAAGTAATTTTTAACAGTGTTGCATCTCCTAAAAAAAAGTTACTGCAATCATAGTACAAAGAGAAAAGCAAAAATAACTAAGCACGCACATAGAGTAACTTGAGTAACTGAGTTGAAATGTGTTTTTGCATTTTGAGAGTGGCTTCGATAGCTTCGACAGGTTTTTGGGAGCGACACATGGTGGATTTACTCCGCTTTAATTCAACGCACGCACACACAGAGACACGTAGAGTGGGAGAGACAGAGAGATCCCTGCAGCCATTAGGACGAACAAATGTACTTTACTGCCACAACAAATCCCTAAACAACCAGCAGGAGCAGCGGGAACAGAAGCAGGAGTAGGAGCAGGAGGAGGCAGCAACTCAACTTCCGTCGTCAACACCAAAGCCGAACACGATGCCAATGCCGATGCCGATGTTGACGTTGGCGCAAGCGTCGCTGTCGCTGCTGCCGTGCTGCATTCTGCATATAGAGCGGAATTTCCGGTCTAACCTCACAGCGCCCAAGCGGAAATACAAGCGGATTAGCTTTTAGATTTATATACTAACAAACACCGATTAGACAGGTGGATGGGGCTCTGGCTGTTACTCTGGGGGAGAGAGAGAGCGAGAGAGAAAGAGAGAGAGAGAGAGAGAAAGCGAAAAAGAGAGTGAGTGACACGAGTGTTTCGGTTGCAGTCCTGGCACCCTGGCTAGGAACTAAAACCCATACCCGTCTCCATGCAACAGCCCGTTGTGGCGCCTCTATTGAGTATGCCCCATGCAGCTCGTTGTTTTTGCATGACTGGGAGAGTTTCTGCGTGGCTTGTGAATGCCAACAGCATTGCGTTCTAGAAAGGATGCACGGATGCGAGATGGAAGATGAGGAATGAGGGGGCAACGAGGAGTTGGTAGGTGGATGGTGTTGATGGTGGTTGCCATTGTTGTTATCGTTGTTGTTGCTGCTGCTATTGCATTTTAGTGTTTCCTGTTCGAAGTTCAAATGTGAGAATATTTTCGTATGGAAAGCGTCGACACACACATACACACATACAACCAGAAACTCACCATACACACACACACACCGAGTGGCTGCTCCAATGTGGTTCATCCTACGGCTTAGTGCTCATTTTTCAGATGCCCAACATGGGTTATTTTCAACTAATAGAGTATGTGGCCAACAAGGAATTTAACGCAGATACATACATTTTTGGGCCAATATTTGTTCTCTCCGTCTTCCTCTTTATCTTTATATTGTTTACTGTTGTCGTTTCATGCCTCCAACAACAACAATCGACTTGGTCAACTTGCCACCCGATTTTCTGATTCTTAATTAAAAGCCGTAAATACATAAGAATCATATCGAAATTTATAGTTCTTGTGCAAAAATATTAAAAGATATGTTTGATTTCATTGATACTCAACAAAAATTTGACTTTAAATTGTTGGAATTTCAAAGCAAGGATAATTTGCTTTAAAAAGAATAGTTATCGGTCAACAAATTGTTAAGCTGATTAAGAGAAACATTGCTTTTCAGCAAAACGAATATTTATCAAATACAAGTTTCAAGTTTCAATTAGTCTCGAAATGATAACAATGTGGTTTAGCGTATAATCTCAAACATCATGAAGAAAGCAAGTGAAATTTATTTTAGCTTATAACCTCAAATATTATTAGGAAAACATACTAAATTTATTTGAGCTCTATAAAACAACTTTCTCTTAGCTCACAAATATTTCATTCGATTCGATTTTCTCTGGGAGTAAATAAGTAAGGAGTAAATGAGAATAATGCATAATTATTACGGATAATTATTACGGTTGTCGAGAGCTAACCAGAGACAGCATAGAGTTGCCACATTTTTATAAAAAAGAATCATGTCATTCAGCAGGTATTGATTACTGATTGATTACACATTGAATTGCCTGCTGATATATATAAAATAATTAAACAAACTGTAAAATATTGTAGATTTTCTAGAGTCAGATTGTTTTGAATTTTGTGTATCTCAAACGTAAAAGAACTTTTCAATATTGTATATTCATTTATTGATCTTGCTCAGTATTCAGTAAATTTCAACTCCCACCGGAATTTAGAGAGAAGGTTGATGTATGAGTATAAAGAACTGGCGAAATAGGAAATGACTTCACCACCTTAAAAATTGCAATGAAAGTTGTCGTCAAATTGTCATAAAAGTGCGATAACTTTGTTTTGTGTCGTCCTGTTGTAGTTTTTATTTTGCTGTTGCTGTTGTTGTTGTTGTCGTTGGCGTTTTCAACTACGAGTATGATAAATTTTTACGAGGTTGCCATAACAATAAACCGGAGCTTCGGCTGCGGCACTGTGTGGTATGTGAAAAGCGCGTGGAAAATGCACAACGTGGAAAAACTAATAAAAATCCTGACTGGCTGGCTGCGAAAACTTTTATGGCAAAACTACGCGCCATCAGAGCCAAAAAAAAAGAAGAAAAGCCGTTGGAAAAGCGTGAAAATGCCAGCATGCATGGCGGGGGAAAGTGGAAGGTGGAGGCGGTGCAAATGTGAAAAGTGCAGAAATAGCTCAGGTGCAGCAGGATAAGCGACGAGGTCGTCAAAGTGACGCAGAGGCCAAGGATGATGTCCCCTTCTCACTACCCTCAATCCTCAATCCCAATCCCAACCCCTGCAATTCTCCCTTGTGCCATGACAGACGACAACGTGGCAGGTGGCTTCCATTTCATGTAGCATCTGATTTCTCTATACCTTCCTGTCTGAATCTCTCTAAACTCTGGCAAAAAGTTTTTAAAGCCCAACAACAATACACGATTAAACAAGTTTTCTGTGCAAGCTACAGCTTTGATTGACTGTTATCAGTCCTATTACGAACTTAAAAGTTCCCCTGAGTCCGAATATAAAACTCAAATGAAGAAATTAAGTGACTTTCTGAAAGAAAAGAATGTAAGTTGAATGAGCCAATTACAGAAATTCGATGATAAAGTTGCATATTATTATAGAAAAGAGTTAAAAAAAAATAGAGTTGGAAAGAAAAAAAATTAACAAAAATCAATATTATTGAGCACTGTTTTCCAAAAGTAGCCTGTAGAATACCTTTTCCTATCGCATGTGACAACACTGTTATAGAGTATTCACGTAGTCAAGTAACCTAGAGAAATCGACATAGTTTGCAGTGATGATACGCTTTCTTAACCGTATAATCTCGCACTCGCACGTAACAATCCCTTCCATCCCATTCCAGCTCATTCCATCCCAAGCCATCCCATAAGTATCCTGTGAAAGATTCTTGCCCAGGCGTATCGCAAATAACGTAGTATACATATATATATATATATATATATATATAGAGCATCTCAGTTGATAGAGTCAGGCTGTTTTCTGGTCAAAATGCCTGCTGCCAACTTCGACTTTACGCATCGTTGGGCAACAACAACATTTGCAAATTCAATTGAATTGATACACGCACCACTTGTTAACCGTTTCGGCATGAACTCACAGCTCACATGGCAGCTGGAGTTCTGCTCCTTCTCCTGCTCTTTTTCCTACTCCTCATCTCTACTCAACTCAACTACCTTCACATCTTGGCTCGTTTCATCATCTTATTATTGGTTTTACATACATCCGTTGCATTGCGTTTGGTACGGTTCGGTTTCTCAAATACCTTTAGAGTGGGCATGGTCCATGTCCAAAGTGCCCCCGAAGCCACAGATAGCATCCAGATCCCACATCCAAAACATCCAGCATTCAACTACCCATGCAAGTTCCTGTTCGCTTTATTGAGCACACGCATATGAACAAGGGAATGGCAATTCCCCAGAGAAAGAGAGAGGGACATAGAGTCAGAGAGTGAGACTGAGAGAGAAGTGTATTGCATGTTGAGTTGGGTTATTTGAACAACGGCTAAAGGGCCTACAAAATCACACAGAGGGTTATAAATCCATTTGCAAAACCAAAATCCAAAAATATCCCAAAGCCAAACAACGCATGGATGTAGTATGTATGTTCTTATATCATTCCAATTCACCTGAGACCACTCTCTTTCCCTCTCTCTCTCACTTCACCTCTCTGCCTTCGGTCATAGCCAGGATAAAGGACACGTCGAGTTGTTCCTGCAGCGCGGAAGGACTGCGCATTCGTGCGTTAACTGATTGATCCGAATTTTACAGACTGGGTTTGAATTTCCGTCACTTGTCAATGGATTGTTCTATGTATGCAATAGGGAAGTACCCAACATGCTGATACCCTAGACTATTTACAATTATTCACAATATGTACATTGTAGAGTGCTTATGTACATAATATATTTGCTAAAAAAATCGTCGGTTTCGTGTAAACACACAACATTTTAAAGCGTCGGTTAAAAGTCGACGCTCACCATCGGATTTTCGCGTTGCCACTAAACCACAAGCCACTAAAATTCATACAGAAATGGTAGAATGTTGTCATATTTTAGGAGAAATTAATCGATGGCATCTCTTTGTGAAAACCGATGTGAATAATGTGAATGAAAAAGTTTTCCGTCGATAAAAAAGTGTCGGGGAAGAAGTCCCCGTCTGACGCACGCTTAAAAAAGTCTTTTCTACTTGTACGACGTCTAGATCCTTTGTGCCACTCATACTTATACGAAACTGTTTAGGTATTCACTTTCTTCAAGATCATTCGGAGCGAATTTCTTTAATCTGTTTTCTGAAAACTAACGCACTATAATCATACCTATTGAAAAGGCACATGATATATATTGTATTTGTAAGATAATTCAATTTTGTATCGCCCAAGTTTTTATTAAAAATTCGACTGGAAGATACCCTTCAGAATACCATTCACAATAAAAGCTCACAATTAATAGCCTATTTCCACGACAGTACATTTAGCACATTCGACGCCATTTTCATCATTCGCCTCGAATGCGGACTTTATTTCAGTACAAAATCCGAATGATCATTTTGGCTCATTCATAATGAATGTTAACATATATTGCCATTTGCTAGGCGAATTTCAGTATTTTTATCGTGAAAAAAAGAATTATCACCTCATCCAGTATTTATATAATATAATTTTTGCACCAAAACCGAACAGCTGATTTTCTTTGGATAAATGGCAAGTGTTTTAAAAGTTTAACATTTGGTCGTGGAAGGCCAAGAATGTGCCACATTTAAATGTTAAAAATGTAAGTGGTCGTGGAAATAGCCTATAAGAAGGTTAATGATATTCAATTTCACTCGATTCATCAGAAAGTTTAACTTTACTGTTCGAAAAGATTACGCCCTGTATCATTCAAACTTATAGTATTTTTATCCATTAATCGCTTGTTAATAAAATACAATCTAAAGAATTTGACGCTCGTTTTCACTCCAAGTCGAAGTGTGTTAATTAAAAAATCGTGATGCCGTGCGAAAAGGCACTGTAATAAATACCAGCAACAATAACATCAACAACGTAAACAACAACAAGAGCAACAATAACAACCAGCAGACCATTCGCAACAATTCAATTAAAATGCCAGAGGGAACATGCAAAGTGCTCGGGTGGAAATTAACCCCTATAAACTCATAATATGCTCAAAATGACGCACTTAAAAACACATTAATCACATCGACAATTACGGCTGTTATGCCAAAAAATGTTTTATTTGTGTGCGCGTGTGTGTGTGTGTGCGACGGACAGAGAGAGGGTTTTGGAGAAAGAAAAAGAAAGAGAGAGAGGGTCAGAAAAAGTAAGGGATGCCTGGCGCGTGCTTGAGAGTGCGTGACGTGGCAACCTTTGTCAGGAAGGCCAAACCGACTGATGTACAAATAAGAATTAACAAGCAACCACCGATTATACAAGAAATTACACTGAGACAAATCCTACATGAATAAAAAAATATAATAAACAAAAAAAGGTAAAGGCAAAAAATTTAATCAATTTTCAGTTGTAGTTTAGGGTGAACGCACCCATTGGATTATTTCAGTTGATTCATCAAAGATTCAATATATTTTTACGCTTTCTTTGTGATGTAAAATTCTTCATAAGACCTTAACTAATCAAGAAAAAAAGTCTCCCAAAAAAGTTATACTTGTAGCAATCATTTCGCCAAAAGAGGTTTATTTCTAGTCTTCAGTTTAGCGTAGAAATTTGTTAAGTTTTTTAAGGGTTACTGAGACAACCTTTCGCACAGTGTAGAGACTCGGTTACCCACAGGAGTGCATTCAAAATACATATAAAAGCATTCGTGTCGTCATTAAAAACTGTTTTTGCTAATTAAGTGCTCAATTGAGCATTCAATTTCACATGCACACACACACACAGACATACTTGAGAACACAAGCAAACAGCAGAAGAGGACAGAAAAGTGAATTAACCACCCGAAAGCAAAGAAAGAAAGAATATAACGAGGAAACCAGATTTGGAAGCAGAAACGAGACCCGCAAAACAGCAATAGAACCGACACAACACAAATAACAACAATAACAACAACAACAATACAAAAGTTGGGCTGCTTTAGAAAACGCCCCTTCGGCAAAAAGCAAATGCAAACGGAATGAAATGAAATAAACGAAAATATAACAAAGTTGGTTATTTGCTCAGTTAATGCAAAATGATTCCCCCTGGGAGCGTGATGTGGCAGCGGTGGTAACGGCAATAATATCACAAAAATATACCCCGTAACGGAAACAGCCAACAGCAACGAAGAGAACTCAGTAGTAGCAGTAGCGGCAGAATCAGAATCCGAGTACAAAACAAGTTCGCACAATGGGAGAGTGAAAACAGTTGATGAAGGTACAAAAGAAGAAAAAAACCGAAGAAGATGATGAAGAAGAAACCAAGTTGACGTTGGGCAACATGATTCAATAAAATTTACGCTGAAAAGTATGCAACAACAAGAAAGAGAAAAAGAAACAAGCAAGCTTGCAATCGGAAGGGGCGGGCAACTAAAAAGCAAACACAACACAACAGAACAGAAATGAACGACGCTGCCAAAGCAAACATGGCAAAAATTCAAGGCAACCAAGCGGGCTGTATGAAAGGAAAAAGTACTTAAAAAGCTCACGAGCAAATATTTATAACAGTAAATCACTTTGGCGCTAACACAACCCAACACACACAAACAACAAACCAGCAGACGGCAGAACTGCACAACTGACGCGAGACAGAAGCTCAGGTTGCGAGAGAGTAAGTGAGAGTGAGAGTGCAATGAACAGCAAGCAGTGAGCAACAGTAGCAAAAATAACAGCAACAACAATTTAAACTAAGGCACACGGGCGATGGCAATGAGTGTGAGTGTGTTTGCTTTTCTCTTTGCGGGTGTTGAGTGAGATACAGGAAGAGAGTTGCCAAAGAAAACCAGCAAATATTTAAATTCGTCTGCTTTGGCATATACAATAAGAAACTAGTGGGCCGGTACTACAGTCGAGCATACTCGACAGTCGGAGACCCTGTACTTACTATGGAAAAAACTTATAATGGAAAAAAATTCAAAATAATTTAGCTAACTTAAATGCATATTCATTCAGTTTGGTTACGATATCTCATTAAACTAAAAAGTTTTTCATACTAAGACTCGATTTTCGCCCGATCGGTCCTATGACAGCTATATGTTATAGTGATTCGATTTGAACGAACTTTGGACAGGATATATAAAGCCAAGTTTTATGTATAATCTACAAGTTTGGTTACGTTATCTTATAAAACAAAAAGGTTTTTATACTAAAACTTGATTTTCGACCGATTGTTCCTATGGGCGCTATATGATATAGTGGTCCAATTCAAAAAAGTAATAAACTTAACCTGTCTGCAATATAGAGGAATCTACAAACAAACATTTTTTTTCCGATTTGTGAGCGATATAGGGGCGTGGCCGAATTTTGAAACAATCTTGATCTGCCTGCAGTATAGAGGAACCTACATACCAAGTTTGGTGACTCTAGCTCTTATAGTCTCTGAGATATAGGTGTTCATACAGACAGACGGACAGACAGACGTTGCGGACAGGCAGGGCGGTTAAGAAAATTGCAATAGTCTGTTACTTGAGGCTAATTTTAACATGTTGTGTGCAAGTGTATGTAAGTGTGAGTAACTATGTAATATATGCCACAGTTATATTGTTTTACACTTTAATTAAAACTGTTGCCCTAAATAGTAGGCAATAGTTTTCATATAAATGCGTGGTCTGCTGCTAGAGGTAGATACAGGGTGTCCTTTAGTTAGACAACAAGCATAAGAAAGTCTTTTCTGTAGCAGATAATTCATTAATTTATTAGCCTTAGCTGTTATTTAAAGAATAATAATGAATGGCAGCTGAAAACCAAGATTTAAGCGTTTACAATGCCAAATCAAACAAAAATAATACAAAAACAGTTTGCATATTTAAAAATTCCAAATTGCATAGCTAAATTCAGAGTAAACACAAATACTATATTTACTATATGTTAACTAACTCATGGCATATACATCATCAAATAAATGTTTAATTTTAAAAACAAACTATTAAGCAAGTTACAGATTTAAGTGCTTTTCAACGCTATTAGACTAACAGATATCCTATAGTTAGTCTAACTTATAAGTAATATGTGCTATTTGATTTTCAAAGATATCAGCAAGTGTAAGCATTCATCTGACTTCTACGAATAAAAAGGGTCTATTTGAGATATCCCCTTCAATCCAAATTTGATGGCTAAAGGGTAAAACACACACAAAATTACACTAAACAATAAAATCAAATGGAAAACAGGAAAATCGAAAACTAAATCAATAAGCAAAATGCGTATAGAATCACATGATATCGAATGCAAAATTTGCTGTGCTTCTAATTTGACAAAGGAATTTCGAGCATGCCCGAGTACGAATCTTAAGAGCAAAAATGGGAAAGGCAAACACGAATACCAAACAAATATGTTTTGGCCAAATTGCCAAGCCGAAAGACGACCCACCCAAACAACCAACTAAACGAACTCATCCAAAAGAATAGAAAAAAAACACGAGTCAAGCGTAACATATTTATTGACATTGCGGTTGCCGGTTGTCGAGACTCGAGGAACGCACACATTGGATTTCAGTTAGCAGCCAACCACCGACTGAAGTCAGCAACACCACTAACACCGCCAATACCACCAACACCATCAGGTTTCAACCCAGTTGAGTGGCACTTGCAAGTGTGGTGTTTATGTTCCATACATCAAGGGTTTATGGGCTAAACGTTTATGTGTCTGGCAACAACAAGCTTTTAAAGGGTTTTACACACATCCACGCACGCACCCACCTATACACACGCACACTAAGAGTCAATGTTGAAGTTTTACTTTGGCAACAGCGCTGCCACTTGAAATTTCACTTACATCAACTCATTCTTGTCCCAGTTGACGTTGACTGCACACTTCACTGACTTCCAAAAGGCCCCCCAACAACGCCCTCACCTCCTCTCAATGGATGACCTCGACTCAAACCCAAGCCGGAATACCAAATCCTTCTCCCTCTGCTGTTTGTGGGATATACTCCACATACGAGCGTATTACAAAATGTATTTTATTTTCATCGATTGGCAGAATTTATATCTTTTTTCATGCCACATCAGCATTTTATGTGCACCCATGGAAGTAAGTTGAGGCTATGTAGTATGTGTTGACAGTTACAACTACCAACATATGTCTTTATCTATGTGTGTGTGCTAAATCAGCTGATTACGTCATGTGATCACAGTGAATAGCGAATGAATTGACGCACAAATTAGATAAGAAGAGATTATTATATCAAATCCGTTTGTAAGAAAAAATATCCTGATTATCTGCAAATTACATTACAAAAAACTCCCGATTTAATCAGATCGCATTGTAATATTGATTCCACTGTAAACTATACTGACTAAAGGTTTATATGAAAGAACATTTAAGATGTACACATAAATTAGAATATTATGTTAATGCAATGAAATATCCTTATTATCTGATGAACACAAACGAATAAAAATAAGTTTTATTGCAAAACTTTTATTTCGATTATGATCATGATTTAAAAAAATTAAATATTAAATTTCTGAAAAATAAGCAAATAGTCAGATGTGAGCTCAAAAAAGCGTCAATTACTTAAAGCAAATCATAAATCTTTTTTATGATCGTAAATTAATATTTAAAATGCAAGTTGTAAGGTTGTGTGTCATCGCTGACCAACTTTTAACTTATCCTGTCAAGCCTTTGTGACAAACAAGAAGAACAACGACAACGATAACAGTGTTCAACATGCAATCATGTTGCGACAATTATGCAAATACGCCCCACTGTGCGGCACTGTGGGGCATAACTTTATAAATACTCAAAACACTTGGCTTCGTGTTTACCACAATTTACTGCGACTCGAGTTAACACAAACAGTAAAAACTTCAAAAAAAAAAATGCACATTTTTTGCACATTTCCGGTGTACGACTTTGCTCCCTCCATTTCCCTCGGTCCCTTCTCTGTTGCCCAACCAATTTACCATCCTGGTTCAGACTACGTCGTCGTTGTCCTGACGTTGTCTCGCCTTCTCTGCATTCCCTTTCGTCGCTCGTTAGCCGAGCTGGGCCACAATAAAGTCGAAGAAACGAAACGGGGTCGGAGAGGTCGCAGTATGCCATAAGCTAAATATGTCTGTGTCTGGGTAACTGCCTGTAACTGAGTATGTATGTGTATTTCCCTTTGTCTGCCTGTGTGTGTGTGTGTGTGTGTGTGTGTGTGTGTGTGTGTGTGTGTGTGTGTGTGTGTGTATGTGTCTGGAACTGGTGTGCGACGAAAGTGTGGCAATAAAAAGGATAATGTAACTGTTATTCTACGCAAAACGGAAACGGCTGTGTGGCTAGAGGGCCAAGTTACTCCTCTAGACCCACGCCTCACGTCCGACAACCCTGCGCCCAACTTGTTCCGCCCCTGTCCTTTTGCCTCGCCTCGACAGCCGGCGTTGTGGCAAGTGTTTGAAATATTTTTGTGGCAAAGGTGGCAACTGGCAAAGATGTGGGCGCAAAAGTGAAAAGCACAACTGGAGGAGTCGGATTCAGAGTCGGAGTCGGAGTCGGGGAGTTGAAGTCGAAGTCGGAGCTGCGGTGAGTGAGTGACTGAACAAGTGGAAACGAGGAAACGACTGTCAGTTGTGGGTTGGGGCATGTGGCATGTGGCAGTAGCAGTGGGTTTGGTTATGGGTGAGGTGTCGACTCGTAGCTGACAGCAACGAGAGTCGAGAGTGCAAGAGAGCGAAGCCGGAAAATTGTGTGGAAGTTTGAGCTTCTTTTGAAATTGAGGCCGGAAATGGTAAGCGTACAAGTGAGAGAAAGAGAGCGTAAGAGAGAAAGCGATAGAGAGAGAGAGAGTGACTACGAAAAAGAAAGATAGAGAGAGGCAGTTGAACTCTGCGACGCGTCGGGTTGTTGTGTTAAACAAAATGTTTGCGGGTGCAATAAGCGTAAATTCAGTGGTTTTATGTTTACTTATTCAACCTGCTCCTGCCACCCCCCACAGGCGCAGTCACCCTTGCACCTAACCTTACAGACGAAGTCGGCACGAGGACAATTATTTGATCCACACACAGCAACGAGAGAAGTTCATGTGGTCCCAATGGTCTACTTGCCGCCTGTGGGGGTGGTAATATACTTTTGCAAATCGATGGCAACTCCTTAAACGATGCCCTGTCCTGGGGTAGCTATCAAATGAAGACAGAGATGGGGATGGACATAGGGTTGGGGTCGGAATTGGGAATGAGACGGAAGAAAGCGTTTGGCATGCTGAATGTTGAATGCTCTTGAGTGTTTTCGTATGGTTGACAGGATAACACGAAGTAATTCAATTCGAAATACTTTATGCTGTTGCTTTTATTATTATTTGTGCTTGTTCCTCTTGCTGTCTTGTTGTTGTTGTTGTTTTTTGTTGTTGTAGGAAGTGGCATTTGTGTGGGAGGCGTTAAAGGCATGGGAGTATCAGGAAAATTAAGACAAAGAGGAGAAACAGTTGGGGAGCTGTTGCTTCATAAAATAAAAAATAAAAGAAAATGGTGTGCAAAGTTATACACAGACGCTCTGTTTAACTTTCTCTCTCCCTCTCTTTCTTTCTCTCTGTTTAACTTTCTCTCTCTCTTTTTTCCTGTTTCCCATTCTCTGTCTCTGCCTATTTGGATGTGTGTGCGGTTTCTCTGTTTATTTATTTTTATGATGTTTCCTTTTTGGCATTTTATTGAAGAAGTTTACCGACGCCATTGCTGCTGTTGCATAAATAAGTGAGTGGCATGGACATGAGCACACCCCCTTCCTTCCCCACCCCTTTCCACCACTCGTATACACACACATAGACACTGCACTGCATACCAAGCAGCAAATACTTCGCTCGACCAACGTCTTTTGCAATTCATAAAAAATCAATATTTATTGCAGACGTTCCTGCCCCCTCCCCCCATTTTTTCCTTCTCTCCCCCTTACACACTGTCGTAATCTACCTTTGAGCTTCACCAATTTACGGTCTTCTGCTTGTTATTGAGCATTTAAACAGTTGTTTTCCTATTTAGTTTGCTGATTCATTCCCTTCATTTTATTTATTCGCACCTGGAAGGGCAAGCTTTATGTTTGTAAATTGATTGACGATGTATATAGAAGAGGGAAATGCAATTAGAAAAACCTTTGCATACTACAAGTAGCAACATCAGTTTTTATTTCAAAATAACAACTCATTGAAAAAACAAATAATGATCACGGCTACCACACTAAAACTTTCGGCAAATATATTGTATATTATATATTGAAATGTGGTTATCTTCAGCATATCGATGTTTAATTATTACTAAAGATTGCTATTGTGCTAAACTAGTAAAATTAACTCGAAACGTATATCGGTTTTAGTTCGCTTTTGGGTATTTTGACCCTGAGACTCCACCCATTTGTAGACCCCGAATTAAAAAAAAAGTACAGGAGTCTTTTAATTTTTATAAAAATGTGCGTAACGGGCAGAAGGAGGCATGACAGACTTTATACAGGATATCTATTCTTGATCAACATCAACAGTCGAGTCGATATAGCCACGCCCGTTTGTCAATAAAAAATATAAGCAAAGAGATTTTTTGCAAAAAAATTCTTTTTGCAGTCACTATTAGAATTGTTTGAAGAAACTTTTTGCATCAAAAAATTTTTTGTTTAAGCCCGAGAAAAAAAGTTAAAGCTATGAGTAGATTTAACTTTCCATTTTGTCAAAATAAATATGCCGACCACCGAATATTGCAAAAAGATCAAGTTTGTTTAAGAGTTAAAAAATTTCATATCCAAATTATCAGGGGTACTACAGATTTCGAAGCCAACCGAAGATTTCGGGAGATTTTCGGTTGGTTTCGCTTTCTGTGGAACCATTGTATAAAAACAATTTATTTTACCTGTAAATTTGACGTGAGTTCTTTGGAAAAAAGTTTAGTGGTACGCCTGAAAGCCCTCAATCACACCTTTACAACGATGTGTAGAACATACTGTAGCTTCTACGGTTTCAATTTTGAAAGATTTAGCGATTTCCCGATAAACTCGCATTTTGTTCAAGAAGTCGTAGTACAAACATTTCTAGATTTTCGAAAAGGATCAGATCCTTATCATTAAATCTAAGCGTCTTTAGCTCTTTGATGCAAACAAACAAACAAACTGACTTTTCATTTTATTTTGAGAAGTGCACTAAAAATTTCAAATTTGAAGTCTTTTGCACAAGTTGTCGGATTTTGGCGATCGAAATGTCAATCGTATTTTTGATAAGAATTTAAAAGAATAAAAAATTTTACCAAAATTTTTTTCTCCCACTTATAGCTCCTTATCTAATGAACTAGGTGCGTTAGCAAAAGTACGCCATTTTGCTAGCTAGCACTAAACTTTTCGATCAGTATGTAACTCGATCTGATCGACCAGTCATAGAAAATTTTCCAAATTAGTTGTATATATTGCTAGTTGCATTTCGCACCCTTCATGCTGCTTTTGTCACTAGTGCGGACTGCCGTTCGCAGTGTAAACTGTTAAGCTAGAAACTTCTATATATGTTTGTATATATGTATGTAGGTATGTCTTTTCTTAGCAAAGCTCAGAAATCCAAATATCCCTTAAGAAAAATTCAAGTCTTTGATATGCATATATTAGCCACACTGACAGGATATGAATCTCCCCCTAGTTTAAATATGTAATATATATGTAAGTATACATTTTTTTTGTTAATTAAATTGTTTATTTATTTAGCAATGCCAATTTAATTTAGCCTCTGTTTGAATTTAAATTTTTATTTTATTTATAATTATTAAATCGAACAGCTCGAGTGTGGGTAGCGAGCATATGTCTTTTAAGTCTGCTTTATTATAGTCATTGTTTCTATACTGATTATAGTTGCTTTGAGGCGAGAGATTCCTGCTAGTTATTACACAAAATTAAAGCAGAGATGCGATTTTCATAACCTTTTCGGCATCTATATTTTATTTATAAATATAAAATTTTGTACAAAAGATTGTCTTGCTCAATTTTAGATCTTGAGAAAGATGATCCTGATGATGATCTGAAGATACATTTTAGAAGTTTCCTCTATTTATGACAGTTCTTAAATTGTCATAGTTGAAATGCATTTGTTGGACATTTACCTTGCAAACAGGTAAATGTCCAACAAATGCATTTCAACTGTCAACTTGGCCAAGACAAGCCTAAATGCTAACTGCGAAAATACTAGAAACAGCAATTGCTGTGGAAACAAAGAAAGTCAGGCAAGACATAGTCTCTAACAGGGTGGCAAGTGAACTGCCGACATAAGTAGAGAGAAATAGAGCTAAGCAAATAGGCAGCGCAGAAAGTTAAGTGAAACCAATTGAAGTTTATTGACGCGAATTGGGTTTCACTTGAACCTGTCACCCCGAAGCGCTTAAAGTGGTCATCAGATTACCATGTGGCATGTGCAGACAAAGGCTTACCTTCTTTCGATTTGTCGTAGTGCTTTGGCGACGTTGTCTTCTTGCTTGGAATGGGCCTCAATGCGTTGCTCATCAGCTGCAAAAAGATTAGGAATTTAGTTCCGAAAGGGGTTGTGTCTGATGTCAACTGTTTACTCACAATGCGATCAGAACGTTCGCCGCAGGGCAGACGCGCTACTGCGGCATCGGGACTGTCCTCGGGGGGTGGTGGCTGGGGCACCCAATTGTAGGCCCGCCTAGAGATGGGCACCCCGAAGCGATCGTGCTGTGACGCCTGTTGCCTGCAATGGTAAAAGCTATCATTGTGGTCAAACTGCACACAACCGACAATTGAATATGAGCAAGACCCACCTTAGGCTCTCATAGCAATCCAGACACACCACGGCATACTCGCCATTTTCCAACAAAAGACCATCGTCACTCTTCTGGTGCTTCACAAACGGAAACTCATTCACAGGCAACGCTCGCACTCGCTTTCTATAAGTCGTAATGCCGCACAGATGGCAGTTGTAATCGTGCCAATTGTATTTCCTGTCCGCCGGACCAACACTTGGACTCTGTGCCTCATATCTGTATTAGACCATTGATGCATTATAATACTTTTACCATAATAATCAAGGAATTTACTCACTTGCGCCACTGATTCAACATGGAATGATAACAAAAGGTGCAGACTAGAGCCGAGTTGTTTCGCAGCTGCTCAGCATTTGGCAATGAATTGTGCTTCAGCAATAGGGGAAAATAAGGCCGAGATCCCTGCAATTATTTAAAGTTAATTAATTATTGTTCCCATTTGAATATCAACTAATTTCACAATATACGCCTTACAAAATAAATTGATGCAAAGTTTGGCTAATAAACTTAAATCATAAACTTAATTTATTGCTAATCGAATCTTAATCCAAACTAGTTTATTATCAACACGAATCACACTATCTCGTTAATTTTTACTTTACTCATCCATTACAAAATTTTTTAAACTTACATAGTAGTTGCCTCATTTAAATTTAATTCAATTACAATAGAATGTTGGCAGGACGGTTTCTCTTCCTTATAATTTAATGTAAAGTTCGTAATTTTTAAAGCAACTCTCATGATACTTCATCATCAGATAGAAATGAGAAACAAAAATTAAATAATTACTTAAGAATTCATGCTTTGCTTATGTAAAAAAAACATCTGTTAGAATAGATTCATTAATCGCAAATTACTCGTAAGTCGTATAACAACTTTTCTTTTCGTCAAATTTTTTAACGTTTAATCTGATTTGCTTTATATGAAAAGATATATTACGATATTGCATTCTGTCTTTTGATATCATAACTTAAAAACTGTTAAGGTTAATGAAATGGGTTAGCGTAAGTGATTACTTTCAATTAATGGAATCTCGGATTTGATAAAAGAATATACCAAGCTGGTAAACTTAATATTGCAGAAAAATAAAAAAAAAATTTATTGATTTGCTTATAATCAAAATGATTTCTTAAATTACAACAGAAAAACTGTTTATTGTTTACATATCTGCAAAAATCAAAGTATCTCAAAGTATATAAAAGAAAAAATCGGTTCTATTCGGAGTACAAGTTTCATACTGACACAGAAAACGAAACCAACTAAAAATCTCTCGAAACTCCGTACATTTTTGTGAAATTTTCAGTAGACTTGACTAACTTGTGTCGGTTAATATTTAAATATACATATACGTTTTGGAATTATTACTGATTCTTTAAATACGTTAAGGACTTAATGACAAAAAATTGTCTCTCTTAAGCGTATAAAAGTAAGAATATTAAATGCTAAAGAGTATTTTTAATGTCTTACTATTAGTTATTTAACTATTTTTGCTTGTACTAGTTGTCCTTATACTAGTTCTATAACTATTGGTTTTTGACACTGGTTAACCTATTTTATGCAGTGTTATTAAAAAAGCAATATAAAGTTTCTGCACAAATATTAGCTCCATATCTATCGACTTACTAAATGTTCTCGCATTTAAATGTGCTTTACCCTCCACTAGTTAACTCTGTAAAGTTAAAATGCTAAATACAATAAGATCATATCTTAGAACAGTTTTATGTTTAACAAAAAATATTTTTCAGAATTTTATACAATTGATGTGTTAAGAATGTTAAGAACTTTTCGGCAATAAAACAAGGCAAAGCAGCACACCGATTTTAGACATTAAAAGCATATTCATTTGTTATATAAGTATAACTGTTTTAAAATCAACTACAATTAACTCTAGTTAACATGAAATAATAATCTTTGTTTTTTTATGCAAATATTTAAAATTGTGCACCGAGTTTTAATATAAAATCTATGCAATTTTCTAGGTTAGGTTAGGAGGTCTTAAGTTGACCCGTTGTGTTGTCATTGCCTGAGTTTTTGAATAACTTGTAGATAGATCTTTGTGTTTAAAATGTTTTACTTTCAAACTAGCGAAATTACGTGAACTTACGTTAATATTATTATCTTTTGATTAAATCGAACTATTTAACTTAAACAATTCGATACTTTTCAGTGAATTACTAGTATTTTACAAAAAACCAAATTTTACAAGAAAATGTTTTTTTGTTTTTAATTGTATCTGCTTTGATCACGACAAATATTTTTTAGAGCAGCACATTTAGTCATAATCTCTTACAAGGAAAGTGAGATATACATTTCCTATATACTTATGATTAGAGTAATCGACAATCTTTCTCTGCCTTCATTCACCAAGTGCTTAAGATCTGAAGGAACACGGTTTGTACCTCTTTGCTGCCGTACAGGATTCTGGCCAGTGTTAGATCTGAGTGCAAGCCACAGAGGAAGCAATAGATTGAAGTGCTGGCTGGCGTCGATGAGGTGACTGAGGGCGTGGAGGGTGGTGTGCAGGTACTCATGGCGCCATGTCGAGATCCATTCGGCGAACTGGTCGTCATCATGGGCGAGGGAATGTTGTATCTGCAAGTCAAAATCGGAGGGATTTTAATTAAAATGCCAAAGTGTAAAAAGGATATGATAGGCGAGATGAAACCTTCTATGCTCCAGCGGTACACGTTCGGCATCCATTGACTCCCACTGGCTAGTTAAGTAGTTAATGCAATCCTTGCAGGCCAAAACACGATTGTTGTTCAGTTCGTTGTTATTATTGTTGTTGTTGATGTTGTTATTATTATTATTGCTGAGCCCGTTACTATTGCTGTTGCTGCTGCTTGTGGCATTGGCCTTGAGGCAGGGAAAGTGCATGGCATGTGAGTTCATGTGCTCGGCACTTGTGGACAGCCAATCCATTTTATTGGATGAACAGAGCACTTTGCAAATGGAGCAGCTGTGGGCAGTAAATGGAATCTATGAGTAATGAATCAAACGAACACATATAGGGTACATTACGGATATTGTGCATGGCCATTTTCGATTTGTCCCTGGGTTGAGCTCGGCGAACTGGGCCTGGAATCGCTGCGTCGAATCTGCTTTAAGTCCCGCGCCGTGTTCGAGTTGGAGTTGTTTGAATTTGTCTCGTATGGCTGCAATTGGTTTAGAATTTAAATAACACATTAAACAATTGTCAATAACATTTAGTTTGTCAGTCACACATCGACTGCTCTCACATTTGTTGCGACTATACGACACACACACACACACACAAAACTTATCTAATCAAATTTATTAAATATTTCTTTCAATTGAATTTCTATTCCAACTAACCGCCTGACGCCGGTGAGAACCTACTTTTCAACATTGCTTATCGATGAAAAGAGAGGACAACTCAATAGGGGGATCGTTCTAATCAGTCTTGGCATTATGTTCACTTTGCAAGGTGCTCCCCTTTCTCCTATTCTATCCCTCCATAAGTGGTGTTATCGATTCATGAAAACTGGTTTCAACTGGTACCACCCAATAAGTATACCCCCTTTATGAATGATAATTGATCGCTATATAATTTATTAACCAATGGTTGTCATAAATTCTTGTGAAGAATATATACATATATATTCAGGAGTGTCACAGAAACCGAAACCATACTAAAATCTCCCAAAAATATATGGAGTTTGCAAGATTTTCAGTTGGTTTTGTTTTCTGTGTCACCCTTTATTTATATATTTTCAAATCTCTTAAGAGCTCTTTTTTCTAACTTTTTATTGAGTTACCAGTAGGCGTTGGAACTTTTTCCAATGACTTGACTATTGAATGTGTGTCAAGTCCTCATAATTACTACTTACTCATGCTACCTACAATGATCTGTCTATAAGTATAAGTATTCATCAAGGGTCATTAAAACTCAACCGCCATCGAAGCCAAACAATCTGTGAATTTGTTTAAATGGCGCTGCAAGTAGAATGGCAACTCACAATTGTTTCATTTGTTAACAAACGATTCCATATGTATATATATTACATACAAATATGACAATTTATCATGACTAGCATTTCATCATCTATGTTATTTGGCCAAATTACGAGACCCACACATAAAAGATACTTTATAAAAGATGATGGCTAACACGAAATTAAAAATATGTAGATTGCAAATGTGAAAATCAGTTTGTAAAAAACTGCGGGATATTTATTCCGATAGTTATGAATTTTGAAGGTTAGAAATGGGCACAGCAATACAGAATATTTATTTAAATATTCGAGTGATTAAAAACCTAAGAAATCAACCCTTGGCGGAGAAAATCATGTCCTATAAGTTCATCAGGCGATCATTATTCGATTTGCAGGGTATTAAGATTTTAAATGACGAAGCAAACAGAAAAACCCAACGGAGTAACTGACTCAAACCGATTAAGGTAAGAACTATGACTACATAGATTTGAAATGTGAAATAGGTAAACATATTTGTTGATACTCGAAGTACAAGTATACCGAGAATATTTATTTATATTTATATTGGCATTATGTTTTGTGCTATTTACGCAAGTTGAATAATATGACAAGCAGCTGTTTGCGCAATCTATTATCGCAGTTTAATTATCTGTTATCTGTGAAGTTGAAATTATATCCGAGTTCGGCGGAGGGAAAGGAGTTAAGGGAAAGAGAAAGTGAATGCAAGGAATACCCTAACTTTTCAAGTTGAAATTTACAAAAATAAAGGTTGTTCAATTATAGTGAATGTAAGCCAGCATCAAGTTTTAGGTTGCACATTCTGGCTAACTGGGCCAAATGTCTTTATCCGTTTGTGTTCCGTGGCAACTGTTTAAAGATAATTTTTGGTCTCAGCTAAGTAATTATTTAAACAATTTCATCACCAGAGACACGCAAAGCAAACAATAGAGCAAGAATGAAAGACAGAGGCTGGAAAAGGGGGAAAAAAGAGGAAACAAGTAAAATATGTATTTAGCAATTGTTTAGAATCCCAAATAAGCACATTTATGCAAATAAATGCACAATGTTAAGATGTTTGTAGGTTGAAAGACGTCGTTAGACTCAGTCAAGGTTATTATTTTTTATAGAATATATAGAATGACATATAAATTGAATATCAGTAAATCAAACTCAAGGCGATAGAACACAACAACAAAAATCCAAAATTACTTGTCATTTATCTATAGAATCGATTTCATTAAGCAATATCGAGCATATTAAAAAGCTAACCATAAAACTGTAAAGGTAAATATTGTGGCCTCTTTTGAAATAACATTATCAATTCCACACGTTATCGATCATCAGCCTTATCGATGTATGAAATACTAATTATAAAGCAATAAATCCGATAACGGTATGTCTACGAAATAATATTAGACCATTATAAATACACCTATGTATATATAATATAATCAAAGCAATTCGTCTATAAAATCAAAAGCGAAACACTTTCTATTTTTATGTACACCTTATCGATTTCGTTGCTGTTATCGTTTTATGGTCACTATATCGATTTTAAGAGATCATCTAGAATGATGCAATAGTTTGTTATTTTTATTAATAATCAATTATTCGATTCTTTGTAAATTAATTATCCGCATTCAGAAGAATCTATTAACTTCGAAAATACAACTTATAATATTATTTTTAAGCCAAAGCTTAAAGTTAATGAAGATATTGAATAGATTTATGACCTAGTTTAAACAACAACGGGTAAATGAGTCAAAAGAGTGTAGAAAATAATTTACGAGTATCGTTCCAGAGAAAAAATAGATGTGTTTAAATAAATAAATTACTTAAAGCAACAATAAAGGCTATAAAAAAAGGTGTTTAAGCAAAACGAACTAAACACAATGAATTCTGGCAGATATATGTATTTGTGTCTGATAGACCGGTTAGGGCTAGTTAGCCCGATACTCTAATACTGTCTCCAACACTTCTCTGCTTTCTGTTTCCCCGATTATCTTTAGCTTCTTCTGTTGCTCTTTTGTTTATTTTTATTTATAAAATAATTCGTTTTATTTTTGTGCTGTGTTTAACCTGTGTCTCTTATCAAGTGTGTTAAGTATTTGCTTTACTTTTCTTTCCCCGTTTGTGTTTCTCTCTTGTGCAGTAATTAAAGCGCACATGGGGCATAACGTACCCCTCCACTTCCCCTTCTCTTCGGCCATGTGGTCCGGTCGTGTGCATGCGGCTTTATAATCTAATCTTGACATTTGTTGACTCAAATTGGTTAACATGTTGACACTCGACTTGGCTTCGCACAGCACGCCCCATACACTGATAACATGGGGGCAACTAATAATGTACATAGCTGCCCCTCTAACTGCCTTCCTTCCTTTCTTCTATTTATTATCAGTTCTTTCCGCCAGGCAATCCTCGTATATTCTACATAATTGATATCACTCTGTCCGACCTTCAGCATGCAAATGAATTACTCAACATGCCTCATCATCTGCTTACATTGCATGCCCCATTCTCTGCTCCTATATCCCTCTATCCGTCCGTCTGTTAGTTGGGTCGTCACCTTAATGAAACGTTTGCAAGCTCGAGCGGTTATCAGCCAAAGGGGGCATAGATGTCAGGGGTGTTATCGCTTGTAGCAAACTGCTCCCATTAGCGTGACATGGTCCGAGACGTAAAGTTTCATTTATTGTAATACATGATACCCTATAAAAGAAGATATAGTTCAGCTAGACGTTGATTATGATATAAAATCTGTCAAGCATATGGGCAAGCTGTCACCAAGCTAAATAGTTCCTCTAAGAATGTTTCGGAAATTTGAACCATTAACTGCATTATGTATAATTTTAAGATTTTTCTTTTTTTTTTATTTAGACTGAACATAATTTGGTACAAATAAACTTTTTTAAACTTTAATAAACTTCAGAAACCGCAACCAATTACATAAGTTGTGAGTTTTTCATACATTCTGGCTAAATTTTGTTTACAAAATTATATTCTTGAAAACAACACAACGATCAATAAAATGTAGTCCCAAAACTAAAAGCTTTTTCTACCCTAAAATTTGTTCTATTTATTTATTTTTTTTTTTTTTGATACGTTCAATAATATTATTTCAAGAATTAACAGAATAGGTATGTTACAGATTTTTTAAAATGGCAGGGAATTTTGTATGTATGTATGCATGTATTTTGTTGTACATATTTTATAGTTAGTCTGGCAGTGTATGTGGAAGTCGTTTGGGCCTTCAAATACGCGACTTGTACTTGTTTTTCCACATTAAATACAATCGCTTTTCCTATATGATTGCTCCGGCGCATTATCTTTGTTCAGGCTGCAATCGGCAGCTAGTAAATTTCCACAAGTTGGCTTTAAAAACACACACACACGCACAAAGATGAGTGTGCCTCATGACTATGAATCAAAGTTTGCATATTGAAAACAAGAGAAAGAGCCTATTGAGATCCCGACCATAGGATACCCGTTACTAATTGCAATATATATAAAAGTACTTTAAGTCAATTACTACCTAATAAAAACTACAGCATACTTTTAGGTGATTGTATTGAAGTAATAACTTTATTAATAGCTTTGGTTAGCTAATACTCCCGTTCTTCTTGTCCGATCTTGCTGCAGTTAAGTGATATTATAGATAATATTAATTGATAACGTAATTTACTATATAATCTGTATTATCTTTAAAACTGTGGGTGTGGTATTTTTTGCGGTTTGCGGGGGCGTAGGTGGGTGTGGCTTAAACTTAAAACAAACTAGATCTGCGTGGGATACATAAAAATCTGTGTGCCAAATTTGGTTGCTCTACCTCTTATAGTCTCTGAGATCGTATTGTTCATACAGACAGACAGAATATATATACTTTATAGGATTGGAGATGCCTTCTTCTCCCTCCAACGAACAGAATATACCCTTTCACTTATTTTTGAAGTAACGGGTATAATTATTATGAACCATCAAAATAGAAAAACCAACATAAAGTGACAATGGAAACACAGACTGGAGTATTGAATGTGATCTTAAAGCGATTCAAGCTGAAGAGGTACGAGAGGTAGGAAGAGGAGGTTGAGGTGAAGGTAAGGTCTCACCTTGAAGCGCACATTGCTTGTGGAATCCGAATTGGCGAGTGACTTTTCCGATGGCGAATTGTGGCCGACGAATGACGTCGTTGTCATTTGGTTGGCGCCAATGTTTGTCGCACCACTTGTGCCATAAATGGCCGCACTGGACTCCAAGGAGTGTGTGCCACCAGATTCCGATATGGGTGCACTTGCACCCATGGCAGTTGCAGTAGGTGGTGGACCACCCTCCGCTAAGTTGGCGTGCTTCTCGTTGCAACCGGCGCAGATTTGCACCATGCCTAGAATAGTAAGAAAGTAAATATGAATAAATGTTTTGCTGTGCCTAGAGAAACTTAAGATGTAATCAAAACGAAATTTAACTAGTCGGACGGAGCTACAGTCGAGCATTCTCGACTGTCGGAGACCCCGTACTTACTTTGTCAAAAGCTAAGACTGCCAAAAATTCATACTTGATTTTCACCCGAAAACAAAAAAGTTTTTTATGCTAAGACTTGATTTTCACCCGATCGGTCCTATGACGGCTATATGATATAGTGGTCCGATTTGAACCAACTTCGGACAGAATATATATAACTAAGATGAATGCTTTTTGTTTTAGTTTGGTTACGACATCTCATTACACAAAAAAGTTTTTCATACTAAGAGTCGATTTTTGCCCGATCGGTCCTATGACAGCTATATGTTATAGTCGTCCGATTTGAACCAACTTTGGACAGGATGTATAAGACCATGTTTTATGTACATTCTATACGTTTGGGTACGATATCTCAAAAAACAAAAAAGTTTTTCATACTTAGACTTGATTTTCGACCGATCGGTCCTATGACAGCTATATGTTATAGTGGTCCGATTTGAACCAACTTTGGTAAGGATGTACAAAACTAACTTAAATGCATATTCTATAAGTTTGGTTACGATATCTCATACAACAAACAAGTTTTTCATACTAGAACTTGATTTTCGACCGATTGTTCCTATGAGCGCTATATGATATAGTGGTCCGATTTAAAAAAGAAACAAACTTAACGTGCCTGCAGTATACAGGAATCTACATACCAAATTTGGTGTCACTAGTTTTTAAATTGCTCTTATAATTTGGATATGAAATTTTTTTTTCCAATTTGTGGGCGATATAGGGGGCGTGGCCGAATTTTGAAACAAACTTGATCTGCCTGCAGTATAGAGGAACCTACATACCAAGTTTGGTGTCTCTAGCTCTTATAGTCTCTGAGATCTAGGTGTTCATACAGACAGACAGACAGACGGACATTGCTATATCGACTCGGCTATTGATGCTAATAAAGAATATATATACTTTATGGGGTCTGCCACGCCTCCTTCTGCCTGTTACGCACATATTCGGTAAAACAAACCCAATAGACCCCTGTACTTTTTTTAAGTACGGGGTCTAAAAATACATAATACCGAAACTGAGAAATCGATATTTTCCAAATCGAAATTATAGTTTAGTAACCGATGCATCGTTTGATATATTTTCAATTTATGTTAAGCTTATAAAATTTTTGTCTTAAACAAAAACAATTAATTACTTAAAAAATATACTTAATTGGTGGAAAGAAAAATAAAAATTAGATTTTAAAATACTATTTATTTTTTAAAGTTCTTTTTTCGGTTTCACTCTATTTTACTTATTTTCTAAGGCTACATTTTTATTAAATACCTGCTGATTCAAGTTGGACAGTCAAGCGTTAAATTTGTAGCATGTTGTTAAGGTCTAATCATTATTTTTTTCAAACTAGTTTTTTTTCTTATTTATTTAATAGAAATATTGGTCTTGTTAATTAAATAGTTGGTGTAAAATATTTATTGATATAAAAAATATTGTAGAGCTGCACTAAATAAACGATGTGTCAGATAAGGATTAAGAGGAAAGGGTCTATTATATTTCCAGATATATTGTTTAGTTCTCATAGCGGTATTCCAAAGACGAAGCATTCAAAAACCGGCACCCGTTACCGATATAAAAATATTTAGCGTAACCGTATTCGATACCAAACCATTTCGTTTCGATTTAATTTCCTGGTTGTTCCACATGTTGCATCTTACCTTGTGGACTAATGGGACTAGCGTTCTTGTAAGCCTTCATCGCTTTGATATAGGGATAGTAAGGTTCCCGTTCGGCATTGGGGCAGCAGTAAACGAGTCTCAGCTGCGACGAGGGCGTGTCCGTGCCACATGTGTAGCACACGAAGGTCGTACGCTCCGTTGCCGGTGCAGTGCGTTTTCTCAACATATAAGAGCGTTGCGATTCTGGCGTATGAGCAGCCTAAAGAGAGAGAGAGAGAGAGAGAATTCATTAGTTGTGCTTGGGTCAGGCCAACAATTAACGCCATTGTGTTAATTGATTAATGCTAATCAATTTAAGCTTTACTCATTAAACTGCCTTCAAACCGGAAACATGACACAGAGAGAACCCAATAACTTGCTTACATTCCTATAAGGGTTACTCCTCCAATCTTCTTTCCACTCGAAATCAAAACACTTTGCGATCCCCAGTTCGAGTGTGAAATATAAATATAGAATCAATTAACGCAGTTGCCAATTTTCACATACAACAGTCACAATTCGTTATGCCAGATGTTAATGTGCCTTTTAAAAACAACAACATCATATATTTGCAATTAACATTTCTCAGAATAAACAAATCATTGCCTGACCGATCGTTTCCATGTTATGCGGGTCCCATTATAATAAAACTTAATCGGGCTATGTATGCCACACTTTAATTTGAATTTGTTCAGTTTTAATAAGTTTGAATCGATCTATAATATAAGTATGCAGCCTTATCAAAAATTTATGTATGTATATCTAGTAATTATAATGAACAGATCTGCTTCCTCTGTATCTGAATCTTTTCGTTGCTTTAAGCTGTCTAAATAACATAAATAACATAACATTAATAGATATCTATTACATTAGCATTATTTAAGTACAATTTTCCACAGGCTTATTAAAACATGTATCGCAATCAAGATGATTTATTTAGTTTCAAATGACTGTACGTGACTGTCACACGCAAGAGACTCTCGTACACACTCACAAATTCATTGACACACACTCATTCACATAAGAACAATCATTCACACATTTACTTACTTATAAACTGGTCATAAGCAGCATTGAATTAATTCGCGTGGTCTTTCTCCATCAGCAAAACGTCGTGAGCTATTTAGTATATTGCGTATACGCCCAAGTAGCAACTACAAATATATATCTATGATGTGAGTATATATATGAGCTGCTTACTTTTTGTATTCGCAAATCTTTCGCTTTGCTCGAATTGTATCTGTGCCAAGCGTGTGTATCTAAGCATATAATCACAAACAAACACACACACACAGCAATCAGAAAGACTGACGGATAGACAGTCCGATTGACAGAAAGACAGACTCGGTATCTGGGCAGCTGTCTGATGTATCCAGACATATCTGGTAAAAAGACAAACACGCAAACTCAACTGGCATTCATTTATTTTATTAGGCACTAAGCAATTTAATTGTTTGTTTACTTTTCTTATTCCATTGTGTGTCAGATTTTTTGACATTGATAGGCGCGCATTTTTATTACTCAACACACACATATCTACACATAATTGTATCTGTATCTGTAACCGAGTATTTGTGTATCTGTATTTGTACACATCAATCTGAACAGCGCCAAGCCATCCATATTTATTGATCCAACGCCGAGCGGTCAAATCGCGCCGCCGGCATCGTTTGCTTCTGTTGGCGTCAGCTTGTCCCCCCCTGCCATTCTCCCACACTCCTTTGGACTGTCCACACTTCCCACCACTTTCCTGTTCCCCCGTTTCCACAACTGCAATACAAGGCGACTTGTTTGAAAACGCGTTCGTAATTTTTCGTGCGTTTTTAATATTCGTTTTTCATGTTTGCTTTATTATTATTTGTTCGCTCCCTCCATTTACCGATTCCTCTACCTCTCCTCTCCTCTTCCTCCACACACAATCATCTTATGTTGTTATTGGTTTTTATGTTGTTGATAAGCATTTTGAAAATGGGGGTCATGACCGTTTAATAACTATATATAAAGAGGTTTTTCTTTTTTTTCTGGTTATACCATTTTTTTCAATTCTTTGTATTTGTTTTGTTTGATTGTTTGTTTGTTAATTATAGCACGAACGGGCGAGTAAACGAAGAGTTTTTTTTTATTATTATTATAATAGTTAAATAGTTATTGTAATTTTTCATCGATTCCAGATTCCAATTAGATTTTAAGCTTTTACAATTCGTAATTCAAATCTTTGCTTTGGATTATTATCATTTTAAATTGAAAGTATTTAGGGAAATTTTTTATGTTTCTTAAGAAGACTTCTTGATTTGTTGGAAATCAGTAGTTTAATAATCAGGAATTTTCAAGATAAAAACTTGAGTTTACCTATCAATAAAAATATTGACAACAAGTTTCACAGATTATCTTTTTTTTGCAGAAGTGAACACAAGGGGAAAACTTTAATTTCAAATTAAATCAATTTTTTTTATTGTTTATGTATTTTTAGTTTCTTTTTCTCAAACTCAGTCTCACTTTGTATTACTTTTGCAATAGCCAATGCCAAGTAACGAATTTTCAGTGATTTAACTTACTTTAGTTAATTTATGTGCATTTATGTCTGACCACTAAACATTTGTTTTTTTTACAGACAATTTAGGTCAATATTGAATAATTGGCGCTTGATTGATTTAGTATTGCACAATTTGTTGCCTTGACGTTAAAAATGAAACAGACATATTTTTAATAATTTTATTGATAAAATCGTAATTCTGATCATTATAGAGTATGATTATTTCTGTATCCAAAATCTACATACGGAATAAATATACAATTAAAAAAAGCAATCTAACAGATTGTGCTATCAGCATTATTGGCATTATCTTTTTCTTTCAACAATTATTAATTCATTTATATGTTAGGCATAATGTAATGTTGTCGATAGCAAATTGCACAATTGAAGCTGTTATTACGGTTACAATTAGATAACGTTTCCCAACTATTGAGCCATTTTATCGCTTCTTTCCGTTCTAAATATTATCAATTATAACTTTTTTATAGCATGTTGTTGACATTTTTATGGTTTTTTAATCGACAATATTAACAATTTCATTGACAATTGCGAGTCTTCAAATGGAATAATAAGCAAGACAGATAATTGCGAGTGATCGAATGGAATAATAAACAAGACTGATAGTAAAACTATTATCAATACGTCAAAAATTAAATGCCCTCGTTTTATCATTAATAATTTTGCTATAAGTAAAACTATATGTTTATGTTCGCAACAATTTCTCCGAATTTTTAGGTAAAGGTTTTATATTTGAATGAGCTCAGTATTATTATATTATTTGCATATAAAAATTGAATACCCTCAGTAAAGTTTTTAAGAAAGTTCTTAAGGTAATAAATAAATTGCTCTTTTAATTAGCAATATTATTATTTTAGTAATTATTCTTTGCAGGTAAAAAACAATATATTTTTTTTTTTGGTTTAGAGATATTCTTCCATTGTTTACCTTCTCGATTTCCTGCTCCTTCAGTATGAGATAGGTCTTTAGTTTTTTGTAATCCTTCCAGCCATTCGTATCCTTTGGCTTGAAATTGACAACCGAATGTTGCATTACCGATGACGCAGCTGCCGAAGCTGCTACGTCGGTTTTGTTCGCGCTTTCGGCTCCGACAACAACAGTTAGATTTTGAGCCATTGTTGATTGTATTTACTCTTATGAGTAGTTCACTAATGTTCACAAATAAGTATTTTATAGTTTCATTAACTGCATATTCATGATCAATAATTACAGTTTTACACTTGACATAAGTGACGGATTGTTGGGGCAATCACCCTTTGTTTAACATTTCTCTCGTTTTGAGATGATTCTACCGATTACTTTGCGGCTTCACCTTAATTACAACACGAACAGAATTTAATTTAATTGAAACTGATATTAACGTCGATTGCGCTTTTGTTGATGTGCACTTGGGTTTGGAAAGTAAACGACACAAAAGAGAAGACAGACGACGGAAGACGAAGACGAAGAACGAACAATGCATCCGTATCCGTTTCGAGCGAATGAGATTGAGACAGTGGCGGCTCCAACACGAAGCTTACGACATGCGATCGTTTGATGATGATGACGTTGTAGATTAAGTGGTAACTAATTAAGTAGTACGTATTGCATGCAACGGCGACTGGTCTAAATGGCAGATTCTTGCAACCCTCCATCAACAACAACAAAATAGACCTGACTTGTTGCTGAGCCGACGCACACTGGGGCAGGAGGCCGAAAAGCGTGGCAAAAATAATTTTTTTTGACGATAGCGTTCGTAAAAAGTAATAAAGGCATCCGAAAGAGAAAGATTACGAATCCAAAAGATTTTTTAAATCAGGTAAAAATTGTGGGCTTCTCAAAGTTGACCCATTTTTCAGTTTTATAAAAAATGCAAGCTTTAAAACCGATTTGATGATAAGTTATATGACCGATCTTTATGTTTTTGTTTTTATATGAAAAGTGCATTCATTTCTAATTAAATGCCCTAGAATTTTGTTTCTTCACTTGTTGACCTTTTATCCCAGAGATGTTAAAAAAAAGCATTAAAATTAGGCTATTTTTTGACTTTGATGGAATCGAACTAAAAATGGACTCATTTGGACTCGATCCCACTACCACAGCAGTCTTCGGTAATCAATTCTCTAACTCAGGGGTGCTCAAAGCTGCCCTATGGATGTGTCCGCACCAATACAAATAAAATAAATCACACGCACACATGTAACTTAAATTTTTTTGTTTCAATGTGTACACTGGAAAAAACAGGAACATGTTTCCTCAAGTAAAAAAATTAAATTACAAATGAAAAAATGGGAGTAGAATAGATGCGTAAGACGATTCACAACAAAATATAGTTTTTCGTTTTCAGTGTATACGAAACAAAAAGGCAACAACAAATTACATTTGGATAAGCGACGAGTCACTCAAGCAACAACAAAGTCTATGAAATTGTTGTTGCTGAGCTCGGCGACATGTCAAAAAATGAAAAGAAAGAGAGCGAATGCGTAAAATTGTTTGTGCTTTAAAATGATCGAAAAGGACGGAAAACGAAAAATCAAATTGTTTGTGTAAAAATTTTTTTTGGTAATTGTCTGTTATATGGGCTTCATCTCAAAAACTAAAAAAAAAAAAAACCACAAATAGGGTGTGATTTATGATGAATTTAGCAAAAAAAAAATTAGATTGGAGACTCAATTGGTTTATTTTTAAAAAATCTTTGAAGTTTCCATACAAAAATGAACTCTTTTGATTGTTGTTTTGTGCAACTTGTCATTATTGTGGTCCGGTTACCAACACTGACTTGGTCACACAGTCACAAGTAGCTTCATTAACATCTACATAATCTATATCATAGTGGTTTTGGAAATGTAAATAGCGGGTCGTAGACAAAAATTTTTTTTTTAAAAATCGCGCGATTTATATAAAAAAATATTGAAATGTATATTTTGGGCAAGCAAAAATTGATTTTTTTTTTTAATTTAACATGTAAAATATGCACTGAAAATATTTTTCAACTTTTACCGACAACCAGTGGACCTATTAAATTTTGAAAATATCTTCACTGGTTCAAAAGATATGATTTTTGCAAAGCAAAATGAGGATCTGCCCCACTGTGCGACGTCTCGCGACGTCAGCTGACTTCGCCATCGTTATTGCTCTCGCAAAGATAATCCAAATAAACACAAAGACTAACACTCGTAATCAGAAAGAGAGACAGACAGAAGCTTGAACTTAAGCACTTACTTACTCCCACAGGGGGAGCTCAAACAGACAATATAACAACAATAACAACAAGCGTTACACTCTAATATGCACACATACTATACAACTATGCGTATGTATGAGAATAAATGAGAGAGTGACTCAATGGGTTTTTTTTAACAGAGATGCGCGACATAGACAACAACAAAATTTATTGATAATTTTGTTGTCTATTTTATCTGATTATTCAAATAGCATTTTAAATAAATAATTGTGAGAATAAAAAATATGGAATTAAAGGTGGAAACTAATTAATTTGAGTATTTTTTCAATCATATTAATTAATTAAAACAATTTGAGTTGTGTATGTGTCGATTGAATTTTAATAATACATCAGATACTTTAATGTTAATGATCTGATTTGTGACAAACACTATCAAACGATTTTCTAATTTGTCTTATTTGATTGATATATTGACTTTAATAAATCCATTATTGCTGGATTGTCTATTGTCATTGAGCATTGCTCATCCTGTGGGTAATGAACGATGACAGCAACTCAAAGAGGAATTAGTGAAAAGCGTGGCCATCATTGGCTCACAATCCACCCACGAGGTCATTGTGGGCAGCCACAGACGAGGGCACGAAAATGGGGTATGATATTATTTAGCTAGGTGGGTGGCAAAGGGAGAGGAACAGAGAGGGCAGGATACCAAGGCGTGACAATAATTGTTTGACCCACTTAAGTGGCAATGTGCGTGTGACTTAGTCTAAAGTAGGGGCTGTTATTGTTATTATTGTTGTTGTTGTTGTTGTTGTGTTGTTCTTGTTATTATTGCTATGTGCCCATTCAGGCAATATAAATCATCAGTCGCACGCAAATAAATCAAGTTAAATAACCGATAACAAATACAAACACAAAATGAGACGTTGTCGTTGTCGACAAGAAGGAAGAAGAAAAAGCAACAGCGACTGCACATGAAACGGTTATTTTTAGAACGGTACACAATTACAAATACGGAATACCAACACATACACACATACATACATACATACAAACGTCGAAGCCGCGTGTATAAATCGCGCAAAACGGTAGTTGCCGTTGTCGTTGTTATTGTTATTGTGCTTGTTGTTATTACTTGAGTTGCGCGCACTTGTTTAAGCGCCTCTCTCTTACACGACAACTCGTGCAGTTGGCACACACTCACACTCACACTCACACACACACATACTCAGAGTTACAATTTGACGAAAGGTTAAAGCATTTGGTCTGGCGAACTCGAAAAAGAGTAAGAGAGAGAGAGAGCACTTAATCGCATTCTAGTTAACACAAAATATGGCAACGTGAGGTTATAATAAAGATTGACAAATAACCGATATAAATAAAATATTCAGGTTCCAATTCAATTAACTATTTGTGGTTTGTGTTTACACTATCACCTTATCACTTTGAGCTTTATGTAATTCATTATTAAATCACATTAATTTAAAAGCTTTCATAACGGATACGTGTGAATCATCACTTGAACGATCACTTAACTCATCGCAATATCAGATTTAATACTAAATGATTAGTGCAAAAAGGTCACTTTGGTGCTTCGTTGTTTAAACTTTAAACAGACGTCGGGTCTCTTGATTGTTGTTGATTGTGCTTGAGTTGATGTTGATGTTGTGGCTTAAACCAGTTTGCGGCAATGCCACATTTACCGGCTACCGTTGGATTATTACTAAGACCGATGTTGTCACACTTGATATGTGTGACTGTGTGTATGTATGTATGTAGACTCCTGCTGCTGAGGAAGCGCGAAGACATTGAACCGCATTGACTTTTGTTTGCTTATTTATTAACACGCTCAATTCAATCATGTACACACCTTATTACATATATACACTCGTATGTACTATGTACGTACTTTACTTTTATTGCTTTTGTGCATTATCAATTTTGTTTTTTACACAAACACAAACACACTCAGGCACAGACTCCCTCTCACACTTGCACGTGCAATGGATGAGAGAGAGAGAGTGTGTGTGAATGCTCATTAAGCGATTGCCGCAATTGGTGCGTGATAACGTCAAACACACGCACACTGGCAAACAAACACAAACAAAATAATGAAACGACGTAGTGAACCGAACCAATAAACAATTTAAACGGAAATTCGAGTTCGAAACGTGCGTCCCAATTGGAATGCCTACGCCTGCGTCCGACAACCGACGACGACTGACTGACTGCGACGTCGCGCTAAAAAGCTGATAGAGCCGGCGAAGCCCTGATATTGTTGTTTTTGCTACTCTTGTTCATGTTGTTGTTTCTGCTGCTGCTGTAGCTGTTGTATGTACTATTTGTTGTTCTTGTGCTGCGGGCGCAAAGAAAACAAAGCGAAGGCAGCTAAAACACAAATGCAAACAAACAACGCAGTCGCAGCCGTCGTGGGCAGCAGAAACAGCAGGCGGCGACAGCGGCAGCACGAGTCGTCTACGAAACCGAAGCTAAACAAAACGAGTGAACCAAATCAAAACGGTGGCGAATGTTGAAACAAAAACACTAAAGCGAAAGAGTATACAACAAAAACATGAACCAGTACGTGAACTGTCAATTTGACTAGTTCCGTGAACTAGTTCCCTCGCTGAAAATAAGTGACTATAAAAATTGCAATTATGCAATCATAAAATCAAATGTTTTCTGTGATTTATTAAGTTGGAATTTAAAGCATCAACAAGCATATGCAACAGAGTTGAAAAAAATATGGAATCAGTACATCGCATTCCTTATTGGAATGTTGCAGTCCAAAATTCCCAGTGTGTGCCCAGCCCTGACAATTAGACACTTGCAAAAACAATTTGTACACGCGCTGTCCGCTAACAACAACAACACCACAGCAAAAAAGGGCAGGCAGACAAAACAAACATTCGGAACAACAAGCAAGGCAAAACCAACAACTGGGGCGGCAGGGAGAGATTGGAAGTGTGGGCAAGGAAAGGGCTTGTGGTTCGAGGGGTCGTCACCTTTAACAGTAGGCGGCAATCGTGTAAACATGCTAAAGACAAAAACAAAGAAGAAGAACAAGAACAAGAGGAAGAAGTGGAGAACATGACGATGAAGATGACGACGACGACAACGACGACGACGACGACGACGACGATGATGATGATGATGATGATGACGACAACGTATTGTGCAAAGGGAGAGAAATGTGAATTGTTGGCACTTGGAGGTCGACGCAAGATGAAACCAGGATACAGTTGCTACATTGTGTATCTGTGTGTAGCTCGGAGCATGTGTATGTGTGTGTATGTGCGTAGCCAACGTAGACAACAATTGCAATGGCGCCGGCAACTGAAGCAGAGCCAACAACAGTGTTAGCTGGGTAAACGGGACAAACAACAACAAGTATGTACAATTCTCCTGCATACAAACAAACAAACATACAATGTACATAAATTGCACTGTGTATTTATTTATTTAGTCGATGGCAACACCAACAAAATGTTGCAAACGGAATCTGTACAACGCCATGGAAACTGAATAAGGATTGTGAAACGGCGAGAGCGGAGAGCGTGAAAAGGAGGTCGGGTCGGGGTATGCTGCACTCAGACACACTCATGCCCAGAAATAGCACGAGTATTTCTACCTGACAACAGTCCACAGAGGGAGAGTGGAAGAGAATAGGACTAAAGGATAGACAAATGTAAATGATGGAAATTGAATTTAATGCAAGGTTGTTTCATTCAAAAAGGATTGACAATTTATGATAGATAAGAGGTAAAATCAAGAGAATTACATTATTGTTCCAAGAGTAGGTATGGGCAGGTACGGGCCAGATCCTTCAAAGTAAAGAACATTTATAGAAAAATATTAACTATTTTATTTCATGGAAAAATCTAAAAAATAAGATAGCCTTCAAAAGATGATATCACCTTTAAAAAAAATTTTAAAACCAATGATATTATACAATCATTTGAAAACAAAAAAAAAAACGAAAATTAGCATGGCAAGAGTATTTAAGCATAAAATAATGGAAATATGCTTGGGTTGACCAAAATGTGCCTGCGGACCTAGATGATACTTTAAACATGTTCCTGAAATCATCAAACTACTTTTTTATAATCTGCTATAAGCCGTAATTGCAGCCGTTGCAGTACAGACACATATGATAAGAACTCAAGATGAGATGCAAAGATTTATCAAAGTTGCTTATAATATAAAACTGAACTCGATAATTGATGTTCAACATAAGCTATCGTTTGTTATCAGAATATACAGGGCTGCAGAATTATAGGACAAGTAATTTGTATCAGCATAAAACGAAAAATAAAAAGAGCTAAATGTTTAAAGTGCAAACAAGAAAACAAACTCGAGAAACAGTACCGATTACAAACGCTCTAAACAAATATTGAAAAAGAGCATACTCAGAATGCAGATGAAAAAAATGGAACGGGTTGCAAACCAAATGAATTGTTAGTTCCAAGCAGACCAGTGTAAAATAATCACATTAACTAACATAAGTACAAGACACTCGACAGTCAACACTCTTGCCTGGCGAAAACAACCAAAAGCTGCTCAGCTCCTGCCGACAGTCAGACAGTGGGACCTCTTGGCCAAGGACTTGGCCATACTCAAGTCGCGCACAATCCCAGGAGACTTTGAGAAGAAGCCAACTTCTTGGCTTTTTACTGGTCTCATGTGGAGCATTAATAAGAGGGGAAGAGGGGGGCGTGGGAAACGGATTTCAAAAGCAATGTTAACACAGAAAGCGAAAACAACAACAAGTCAAACGATTCTAATCAAATGCCGAGCACAGTGCAACACGAACACGAAAATTTGAGCATAGGGTTAAAATTAGGGATGGTAGAACTAAATATATGTAGAATGTACATTGAACTCAGCCCTACCCCAAATGTTGTAAAGTTTGACTAATAAGACAAACATGATTAAGCTAAGCTTTTACTTAATATTTTAAAGTTTGTCGGAAAAGCTGTAGTCAACACCCGGACATTAAGAATACCCATTACATGATTTTAAGAGCTTGAATTTCGTTAAAAATTAAAACAGGTATTTCCGTCGTTCTGTTTAACTGACCTGCGATTAAGTAAGATGATAAATAATGCCAATAGATAACACTAATTAAAAGCGATGGGTGTGAACCAAATTTGGTTACTTTACCTCTGACAGACGGAGATCTAGGCGCTTAAACGGAAGGTTAAACCGAAGGACAATATACCCTTTAACCTATTTCTTAAGTAACGGGTATATTTAAACTAACTAAAACACAGTAATTTTTGTGCTACAAATTATCTTAATTGGTGTTCGAATAATCTTTTTGCGAAATTTCGACCTCAATTTTTAGACCTCGTACTTAAAAAAAAGTACAGGGGTTTATTGGGTTTGTTTTACCGAATATGTGCGTAACAGGCGGAAGGAGGCGTGGCAGAACCTATAAAGTATATATATTCTTGATCATCATTAATAGCCGAGTCGATATATCAATGTCCGTATGTCTGTCTGTCTGTATGAACACCTAGATTTCAGAGACCACAAAAGCTAGAGACACCAAACTTGGTATGTAGGCTCTTCTATGCTGCAAGCAGATCAAGTTTGTTTCAAAATTCAGCAACGCCTCTTTTAACGCCCACAAATCAAAAAAAAAAGTTTCATATCCAAATTATAAGAACAATTTAAAAGCTAGTGACACCAAATTTGGTACGTTGATTCCTCTATATTACAGGCAGATAAAGATTGTTTCTTTTCTGGATCGGACCAGTATATCATATAGCGCCCATAGGAACAATCGGTCGAAAATCAAGTTTTAGTATGAAGAACTTGTTTGTTGTTGAGATATCGTAAGAAAACTGCTATAATAAGCATATATCTTGGTCTTATACATCCTTTCCAAAGTTGGTTCCAATCAGTCCACTATATCATATAGCTGTCATAGGACCGATCGGGCGAAAATCAAGTCTTAGTATGAAAAACTTTTTGGTCTAATGAGATTTCGTAACCAAACTGATAGAAAATACATTAAAAATTGTTTTATATATCCTGTCCAAAGTTGGTTGAAATCGGACCACCATCTCATATAGCTGTCATAGGACCGATCAAGCAAAAATTAAGTCTTAGTATGAAAAACTTTATTGTTTAATGAGATATTGTAACCAATCTTATAGAATATACATATCACTTGGTTTTGTATATCCTGTCCAATGTTGGTCCAAATCGGACTACTATATCATATAGCTGTCATAGGAGCGACCGCGCGAAAATTAAGTCAGTATGAAAAACTTTTTTGTTTTTTAAGATATCGTAACCAATCTTATAGAATATACATAATACTTGGTTTTCTATATCTAAATCGGACCACTATATCATATAGCTGTCAAAGGACCGATCGGGTGAAAATCAAGTATGAATTTTTATCAGTCTTAGCTTTTGCCATGGTAAGACTTTTCGTCACCTATTGTTGCTCATAACGACAAAAAAAAGATTTAATACAAAAATATATATTAATAAAAAACAAATTAAATTAATTGAAAGTTTACTTTAAAAAACTGACTTACAGTAACTGTTGAAGTATAAAAAGTAATTATATGAGTAAATATTGTGCTGAGGGTATATACGATTCTTAGCATTTGCATACATATTTGTTAGTGTATTTGTAAATTTGTTGTGATATATTAAATAGAAACAGGTTATTTAATTGAATAATCAGAAGCTAAGCTTGTATTTTATATATTTCGACAATTAAAATGGATGTGTGTAGTGAAATACAGGGTATCTCTAATACTAGTAAACTGTTTTTATTGTTTTCACAATATATTTATGTATTATAATATAGTAGACATTATTAGATCACGAAATTGGAAGACAATTCTAGTTAAATTAATCAGCTGATTTGTCCGCTTGTTCGCAGCGTTGCCAGATTGTTGCATTACTGTTTGCCATTCACACAAATAACAATGGCAATAACCTTCATCGCGAATTTGATAAAAACAGCTGCGCAGGACACTGACCTTGAGTCTATGAGTCATAGTACACCAATACAAATACGTATACCCACAAAAATGTATAGATATTTAGCTAAGTCAAGTTTATCAGAGAGGCCTTTTAGACCATGACGATGCCTGTTGATGATGGGACTGTGGCGCCTCGAGTCTCAACTGTTTTGATGACCTAATTGTGTCGTCTGTAAAACCACCCTGTTGCTTTTACATATACTTGTATATACTGGTATATAAGTTAACCGCTAGAATCTTCCAGAGCAAGTTCCTATATATGAATTTTAACCCTCTACTACATTGTAACTTCATTTCATCTCCATCTATATAAATATAGTATGCATACTTGTAAGTCGCAATCAGCTTTAATATATGTTATAGTAATACGAGTGGTATATATAAAAATATTATGACGACAGCTGTTGGGCGCGTTTTTATCTAATCAACTTAGTCATTGCTGAGCGAATACAGTTCAGTCTCTGCTTGGCTTTTGGATGCGTTGCAAGTGCTTGCGGAATATTTGAAGAATTACTTTGCATATACACATAATCCCAAATATCTATCTATTAACATACACACATTTATACGATGGATCTGCGTGTTAGTGTGACCGATAAAGTGAAACTGGCAGCAAAGTGAGTGCCAATGTATAGGCTAACAAATCCCCAATTATCTGTGTATAGCTAATAGATTATAGTATCTGCATCTGCATAGTTAACAAAGTGCCAAGTTCAGGTGACGCTGCTGTTTTATTGGGATACTCCAAACAAAGATAAGATATGAAAAATACAGTTTGCATACCTAGTCAAAGGGTGTGTCTTTTACTCATTAACCAGCAAAATATAAAAAAAGGCCCTAGATGCATAGCTATCCGTCTATAATTAGAAGTTGACCTTAAAAAAATTAAAATTTTTGTATTTCTTGGGCACACTAATTCTCCATATTGTTAAGTTCACTTTCAATATTATTGATGGAAACCAGATTTTTTTTGCAAATTTATTTCAAGATTCTTTAGTGTGGAGAAAGTCAAGTTCAATTCCAATTAAGAATTCCATACCCCTTAATTCTGTTACGAAATCCAATTAAGTAAACAGAACTCAAGCAATGGGATCGTGTAGCTAAACAACTTGATCTCAGATAAGATTATATTTTTGGCATTTTCATTAGAGTCCATGATATTATATAGCTATTTTATTAATAGTTCTTAATTTTGATTTCAGGGCCATTGGACACAAGGTAGTCCAGTACCGACTGAGCACTGGACGGACAAAGCTCCTGGAAACGAAATGCGGAAAGCTTAAGGGCATGGAGCGAAGGACCGTCTATGACGGGGAGTCCTATTACTCCTTTGAGGGCATACCTTTTGCAAAGCCCCCACTTGGAGAGCTACGATTCCGGGCACCACAACCAGCGGAGCCCTGGCAGGGAGTTAGGGACTGCACCTATCCCAGGTCGCAACCAATGCAGAAGAACTCCATCGTAAATTCGGTGGAGGGATCGGAGGACTGTTTGTATATCAATGTCTACGCGAAAAAGCTGGACTCACCGCATCCATTGCCCGTTATGGTGTGGATCTTTGGCGGGGGCTTTCAGATAGGCGGCGCCATGAGAGATATCTACGGGCCGGATTACTTCATGAAGCACGATGTACTGCTGGTGACCTTCAACTATCGAGTGGGAGCACTGGGATTCCTTAGCCTTAAGGATCGAGAGCTGCAGGTGCCCGGCAATGCGGGACTCAAGGATCAGGTGCTAGCGCTGCGTTGGATTCACGAACACATTGCCAGTTTCAATGGGGATGTCAGCAATATTACACTGATGGGAGAGAGTGCTGGAGGTGCTTCTGCCCACATCCTAATGAACACGGAGCAGACACGTGGCCTCTTCCATCGAGTCATCGTCCAGTCCGGATCCGCTCTCTGCGAATGGGCCACTCAGCCGAATCGCAGCGCACCTCAAAGACTCGCCAGTCGCCTTGGCTATAAAAATGCAGAAGCGAAGAATGAAGCGGAGCTGCTGCAGTTCCTTAAGGATGCATCTGGCAGCCAGCTGGCTCAGCATTGCAATACGATTGTGTCCCAGGAGGAGCATCGCAACTACGAGATCATTGCCTTTGGCCCAGTCGTCGAGCCATATGTGGGCGAGGATTGTGTGGTGCCACGTCCCCAGCTCGAGCAGTTAGCCAGCGCCTGGGGCAATGAGCTACCCTTGATCATTGGTGGCACCTCCTTTGAGGGTCTGTTTAGCTACCAGACGACTCTGCAGGATAAAGAGTACATGCTCAGTGCCTTTGAGCCACTCATCCCGCAGCCCGTTCGCGACACCATCGATGCGAATGAGCTCAGCGAGCAGCTGCGTCGCCTCAAGCTCGCCTATTTCGAGGATGCGGATCGAGGCAAAATGGAACTCTTCGAGTGCCTTCGTGTACTGAGTGTTAAGAACTTTTGGCATGGTATTCATCGCACTCTACTTGCCCGTGCCGCCTATGCGCCTGTAACGCCCACCTATTTGTATCGCTTCGATATGGATTCATCCCATTTTAATCATTATCGCATGCTGAAATGCGGACGACATGTGCGAGGCGTCTGCCATGCCGATGATCTCTCCTACATGTTCTACACGCTCCTCTCCAACAAACTGGACAAGTCCACACCGGAGTATCGCACCATTGAGCGACTTATTGGCATGTGGACCTCATTTGCTGCCACAGGAAACCCCAATTGTCAGCTCATTCAGCCTATACAGTGGGAGCCCTTGCGTCCAGGGGGACCAGAGCTTTGTCTCAACATCTCGGAGCAACTGGAGTTCATGCCGTTGCCAGAGAGCAAAGAGTTTGTTGTGTGGGACAGTTTCTATACAAGAGAAAGTCTCTTTTAAGTTGAACGATCAACGATAAATCATCGATAAGTATACATTTGCATAAGATCATTTGTTGAATTAGCTTCGACTAACTGTTTTATTTTTAGTTCGCTTTTAATGTCCATTACTTACTAATTATTGTATTCTATTAATAAATCAACACACATTTTGGATATCTCCACTGCCAGCATAACAGACTAAACACGTATAGTTACAGCATCCGATATAAACTCAGGTATTTTACTTGGTGCACTGTACCTTAAAAATGAATAAGAAAAAGGGCAATGAGCAAAAAAAAAGTGAATCAAATATAAAATATCAATAAATACAAATTTTTTTGCAAATCAAGAAGAAAAAAAACCATTGGGGGCGGCTTTCTGATGGTGTGGGGTTGCTTTCTGTTACCATTTGATTGATTCGGTTTTTTAAATAGACTAAATCAGTTATTAGTCTACATTTAATTCTGATTCGGAGTATTTTCTATAAATATCTATTATAAGAAACATAATAATGCAGAAACTTAAACATTATCTAAAAATGTTGACCATTTGCTTGTGTATATCTGATACCCTGTGCGCAAAGAATTGAGTATTTCAGCTTTGTGCAAATGTATGCAAGATCCAGAACAAAGTTTCATTGACTTGTGTTTTTGATTAAACGGATGAACTGCTTGATATTTAGTCTAACTCTAGTCTTTTTGTCCTTATGTAATCAAAACAAAATTTAAGAGATGCGTATATCCGTTAATCTCTTAGAGAAACAATCTGTTGTTAATTGAGTAGTTATGTATAAGAATATAAACAAATAACCTATCAAACGACCACTCAAACAAAAGAGTAGTTTCATCAAGATCGAATTTTGATAGGGTATTTAAACTTCTCCATCTTTAATTTTGACAGATCTTATCTATTTTTCTTTTTTTTTTTTTTAGATATTTGATTTGTTAACCGGTTTGGTCCGCTTTTTTTGGCTTGACACATTGGCAACTGGCCAAAAATTCTTGAGCATCAAGCAAGACCGTGGGTCATTGTTGTCATTCTCAGTCTCTGTCCCTGTTGTGTTCGTTCTGCCCATAATTCTTTTTGCAGTTTTGATCATTGAGAAGAAATTAAAAAAAAATAAAAAAAAAAAATAAAAAAAAAAACAAATAAACCCCAAACAAATACTTAGAAAACACTTGAAGATGAGAATTGTGGGTTAATTAATCACAAAAATGTGTCTAGCAACGAGCTGAATGAGAATCCTGTTAAAACAAACAATAGACAGATATTTGTGTTATTTTTCTTTTGTGCCAAATGAAATATAAACACAAATGAGTCGAGCTAATTCACACGTCGCTCGTCAAAGATTTTCGGGCAAAAATCATTTTGAAAATGTTTGAAATTGTTTATAACATTTTCATGGCATCGATAAACACATCACTAAAATTTATACTCAAATAAATAGTTTATGTTCTTGTTTTGATTTTATGTGATTTTTTCAACCCAATTTGACCGCATACTCTGCACACAAGGATTGGAAAAGAAGATTTAGGTTGTACATTCGTTAATATTAATGCAAATACATGTATTTCCAACATTAATTTACCCTCCTTAAGATGGAGAATAGGTCTTTTGTTGAGGTTTGATATGTAGTATATGTTGAGGTTTGATATATAGTTTGATGTATAATAGTAACCTATACAAATACTCGAAATTAATCTAAATTGGGTGTACTGAGTTTTGCATAAATTTTGGAACAAATAATGGGTCATTAAAAATTTTAACTTTTTCTGTATGTTTTTCCAATATTTAAAAATTGTACCCTTACTGTTTCATTTGATTATTAATTTCAAATCTTCAGTTCTAATTATATTTTCGTCGTAAAATAATTCCTTTTTTGGGTGCTTCTATGCGCGTTTGTTAAAGTTTTATTTTAGTTTCCAGTATGTGCAAAGTGTAAGTCGAGACATCAGAGGGTATGTTATAACTGAGCAAGTTTGTCTAGTCAACTATTGAATGAAATGAGAGGAACTGCAAAGAACCTTGGCGCTCATCCAGACGAAACGAAATCGATTGAAATTCACTTTAATTGAATTCGATTTTTCTTTTTGCATGAAACTCTTTAAAGATGAGCATAAATAATTGAACGGCTTTTCGCACATACCGAATGGAAATTTGCGCACGTCATACAATTGATGGCCCCACTCACCCTCTTACCCCTTCAACTCTTACCGTGAAACAGTTGGGCGATCGAGGGGATGTATATGTCAGGGATTGGTTTGTTTGGCTTGGCGCCAAATTTGCGTTTGATTTGCGCTGCTTTTACTGGGTTAAATTTAATTAATTTGTCTCGTTGCCAAGCTCCGACCCGAACTGACCGTCCCGTTGGTGATTTTCAATGTTTGATTATTTATTCATTTTGCATTTCCCCAAATAGGCTCCCCCATCCGAAACATCCCCACCTTCCCCTCGCAACACATTTTTCTACTCTCCCCCGCAAACACTCACCGCATTGCAGCATTTGCAATTTTATTGCATTTATTTATTTATTATTTCGTGCGCATTTTTTGTATGAGTTCTGTTTTGTGTGTGTTTTATTTGCGTCTCTCTATCTGTGTGGATGTATGTTAGTGTTTGCTTCTCTGAAATTTACACAATTCCAATTAATGGCATTTAATTATTTATCCGGCATTTTGCACATTGTATTCGCCCAGTTTCCAACGGCAGCTGTGAATTTTGCATTTTTATGGCATGTTGGAAAATATGCGCTTTGAATATAAATTTGAAATGCCACTTTGAAAGAAGGCGGAAGGAGGGATTGAATGGAGGTGGATGAAATTATGTGGGGGAATGATAATCGCAGTCTGATAACAATTCACATATAGCCGCATAATTTTTTGTTGTTGGCAGAAGTCACATTCAGTTAAAGTCTTTAAAGTTTAACATTGGACAGCATTTTAACTCGCCCCTCAGGAGAGAAATGGCTACAAGACTGTTTTGTGTTTCATGTTAACTTTAAAAAAAGTTTCGATTTTAAGAAATACACCCACATGCTGAATGATGCGTGAATAGTGATGCACTAAAAAAAAAAACTCAATTTAACTGTTTGTTTTTAACAATTCCAAAAATGTTACACCCAAGGCTGTCAAACAGCGATACTTACTTACAGACGTATACCTTTTCTAGGCACGGAAAATTAATAAATAAATTAATAAAATTAATAAATAATAAAAATGATTTTATAACCTTCCAAAATCCTAAGGTTTTTATGAATATCAATTTCAATTTCATGAAACTTGACAAAAGTGCCATGTTTAAAATTCAATTATAAAAAAACTAGTTAAGACCGCCAACTAATTCTTATCTCTAAATTCAACATACCTCTGTCTTGTGTTTTGTTTTTTTTTTTAAGTTAAGTCAAACTTAACAAAAACATACGAATAACATCTCCGTAAAAAGTGGAAGCTCGATATTGATTTTAGACTCAGGGTTTCTTGGGCAATTCGTCTTTGAATTCATTGTTGATTACGATTTTCATAACAGCTTTGTCGCGAATAAAATTTTCCCACTCTAATGTATATGCGAGCAGCAAAAAATGACCTGTACCAAGTTAAGTCGAGAGACTAGTTGCTATATCGAATCAGCTTGTCCTCCTTGTCAAGAATATACTTACTTTATAGTATCTACCTTGCCTACTTTCATAAATTACACATTTAATGACAAAAACATAATATCCCATAAAAAGAAAAAAAAAACCCTAAAGTATAATTTCAGTCCAGTATTCTTAATAGCAAGTTTGAAATAGACATACGTGTTCCTATAGTGAATAGAAATATACTCAATTTATAATGAATCACAAATAACAAGCGCGGATAGGAACTAAAAATAAATCAAAAAGCGGATCTATAACTTTGCCGTGCTGAAATCTTATCAATGGGCGTGGCATCAGTGTGGGGACGCTGTCGAAGCACCAAAAATACATTTTAAAAATGAAAGAAAAATAAAATGAAAGACACAGAATAAAATGACAAATAATCGCGGAAAGCTATTAAAATTTAATCAGAAATACAAGCGACCCTGCGGTCAAAATTCCCACCAGAATCGCAGTAATGCGGCGCGAATGATAATTCTCCCTCGACTCTTGGGTATGGACTGTCAGCTGCCGACTTTCGTTCTGGCTCTTCTCCAGACTCTGGCTTCGACGACGACCCCACTGATTAATCGTCTGTGGATTGGCGTTTCACCCGGGGTCACTTTGTGGCGCCAACCATCCCCAAGCAGCATCATAATCATCATCATCAACACAATTTACATACAACCTCATCATCATCATTATCATCATGATTGCGGCAACAAATTGTTTATTTTGATTCGTTCAACGCGAAAATGGTGCTCGTATACATATATTCGCCAGCGAATTTCCCTCTTTCCCAAATTTTCATCCCAACCTTAACACAGAAACATACACACTTTTGCCTATAAAATGTTATTGAAAAATTCGAGTTTTTGTCTATATGCACTTATAAATATATAGAATAGCGAGCGGAGAATGTATATATGCATCTGGAAATGCACCAAAAAAGAGGCATTTACAAAAGCCACACATATTTTGGGAACAAATTCATGTAGGACGACGACTGTGTGTGGTCTGTGGTCAATTAAGGACACTTTTCAATGAATGCTACGATAGAGTGTCTACTTAGTTGTAATACGTACTCATATTAAAAGGAATCTAACAATAAATTCTGTAAATAAAAGGCATTATAGTAAAGAAGAAGAAGCATACTCATGCATACAAGCATGATCTTGAGATTAATAATTACATGTAGTCTTGATGGGTCCTCAAAACTTCATCGCGATCGGATCATAAATTCAGAGTTCTACTCAAGAAACAATTTTTAACTAACTTGATTTGATTTTTACCAAAATAAGTCTTAAGCAGAATAAGAACAGGGCTTTCCTAATTTCAAGAAATTGGGAACACTGCACACGGCAAAACTTTAAGAGCTCAGAAAATAAACTCACCTGATGGGCGTTCCATTGTTGCATGAGATCCTCATGACATGGCATGCAAGCCTGGATCATGCCGCGCGGATCCTTTGGTCGAGAGCGCGCTGGACGTGGATGCTGCTCGTTGAAGAGCGGAAAGTAAGCGACCGCCTGACCCAGACGTGATTCCTTCGGTTTAACTGTGCTCAGCTCGACGAGGCTGCCGCGACGCTGCTCATCGCCGCACACGTAACAGACCTCGGTGATGGAGTTCTTGTCGGGCATGGATAGATCCAGAATACCGACCTCCGTCGAAGAGGAGGAGCTGCCTGGCTGACTCCGAGGCGTGGGCGTGGTCAAAGGTGTCGGAGTCTCAAGGGGAGTTGAATTAACATTAGACGAATTGCGCAGATCAAGAACCGTTGCGTTGTCATCTTCCAAGCTTGGTGGCTGTGTGCTCAACGACATGACAGCACCAGCATTCGGCAGTGCACTGTAAGGATTACCCTTGTAGTGAGCCTGAGGATCACTTGAGGAGCCAGCTGCCACCTGCTGGAGCATGTGATAGGCGGCCGTCTGCTGCTGCAGCTGCTGGTACTGGGCGGGCTGATACTGGGCCGAGGACTGGGACTGGGATTGAGACTGCGTCTGGCTATGGGAAGTGGCTGCCTGATAGCTATGCGGGCCAAGCTTGAACTTGTGCTGTGCAAAGCTGGAACTAGAGGTGGAATTGGGTGCCACGCGAGCAGGCGGCTCGCTTGGAGGACGCGACAATGGTGACGGCAGCTGCATGTCCCGCGACTGCGGACGACTCAGGTATTTGTGGTTGCCATGACCCTGTGACTGACTGTGGCTGTTGGGCGTCGCATTGCGGGGATAGTAGTCGGGCGAGGCGTTCCTTGAGGTACTGTGATGTGACTGATGCTGTGGCAGCTGAGGCGACGCAGATGCTGGAATCCCGGGAGCATAGTGTCTACTCAGAGGATATGGATCCATTGGCGGTGCAGCGGCGGCATTGTGCAGCTCGGCGAGTCCATTCTGGCTAAGATGTTCCGCACTGAGGCCCAGCATCTGGGCAGCATACTCGCTCTGAGTGGCCACATCAGCGCCAATGTATCCCTTGCCATCGACCCGCTTCATGTGGTAGATGCGCTGCAGCAGCGGCTTCTTCTGCCGCTCATACGCCTCCCATTGTTCGTGCAGGGATCGAAAGCACAGCATGCAGGCCATCACATACACCTGGCTGGCTGCCACCGAAGGCACACCTAGCGGCGGTTCGTGCCGTTCCAGGAACGGAAAGTGCGGTTCACCGGGTCGATCCGGATTGGCTCGCACGCGCAATGCCTCATAGTTGCCATAGCCACCGCAGACGAAGCAAACAGAAACGGATGCAGCCATGTGGTCCGGTGGAGCCGAAGCACGTCCAGCGGATTTTACCGGCGTCGGGTAATATTGATGAGGATGGTATCCGCCCAAAGGCGATGGCATCAGCTCTGCGGAAGCGACCATATACTGACCATGGCCCTGTGGCCCGGGGGGCGGGGTCGAAGCTGGCTCGGATTGCAGGGACATGCTGCCACCACGAAGTTCATTTTTTATGTACGCTTTCGCTTTTTCCATAATATTCAGCTTAAATAAACATGAAAAAATATCGATTAGAACTCATAATGTAAAAAAAAACAAGGAGTCAATTTAAAAAAAAAAATTGGCCTTGTGCACTGTGCGCAAAAAGGGTGAGCTTCTTTGTACATAAAAATTACTTTTTGCACAGTGCCGAATGCCAATTATTTTTTTTTATTAATTTATATTTTTATTTAAAATTTTTATATTAAACTCAATTTTGTTCGTCACAAAATTTGGTATCAGAAATTTTGGGGCTGGAAATTGCTTTCGTCACTAGACTTTTACCTCGTTTAGAGGTTTTTTTTGTGGGATATCAGAAATTTTTGCAATTGCTTTTGCTGTTGACATTGTAAATTTATCATTGTTGAATATTTTTTCATATTTAAAAAAAAAAATTTTTTTAATTATAAAGAAAAGTAGGGGGCTCCGCCCCCTGCTCGCATCGCTTAAGTTGCTACTCTACTGTCGGAAGCCCCGTACCTACTGTGAGAAAAAAAAGTTTCTCATACTAAGACTTAGACTTCGCCCGATCGGTCCTATGACAGTTATATGATATAGTGGTTCGATTAGAACCAACTTTCTTCAGGATCTATAAGTCTAACTTAAATGCATATTCTATTAGTTTTGTTACGATATCTCTTGTAAAAAACAGTTTTTTATGCTAAGACTTGTTTTCGCCCGATCGGTCCTATGACAGCTATATGATATAGTGGTCCGATTTGAACCAACTTTGGCCAGGATATATAAAACGAAGTTAAATGCATATTTTATCAGTTTGGTTGAGATATCTCATAAAACAAAAAAGTTTTTCGTACTAAGACTCCATTTTCCCCCGATCGGTCCTATGACAGCTATATGTTATAGTGGTCCGATTTGAACCAACTTTGCACAGAATATATAAAACCAAGTTAAATGCATATTTTATCAGTTTGGTTGAGATATCTCATAAAACAAAAAAGTTTTTTGTACTAAGACTCCATTTTCGCCCGATCGGTCCTATGACAGCTATATGATATAGTGGTCCGATTTGAGCCAACTTTGGCCAGGATATATAAAACGAAGTTAAATGCATATTTTATCAGTTTGGTTGAGATATCTCATAAAACAAAAAAGTTTTTCGTACTAAGACTCCATTTTCCCCCGATCGGTCCTATGACAGCTATATGTTATAGTGGTCCGATTTGAACCAACTTCGCACAGAATATATAAAACCAAGTTAAATGCATATTTTATCAGTTTGGTTGAGATATCTCATAAAACAAAAAAGTTTTTTGTACTAAGACTCCATTTTCGCCCGATCGGTCCTATGACAGCTATATGATATAGTGGTCCGATTTGAACCAACTTTGGCCAGGATATATAAAACGAAGTTAAATGCATATTTTATCAGTTTGGTTGAGATATCTCATAAAACAAAAAAGTTTTTCGTACTAAGACTCCATTTTCCCCCGATCGGTCCTATGACAGCTATATGTTATAGTGGTCCGATTTGAACCAACTTTGCACAGAATATATAAAACCAAGTTAAATGCATATTTTATCAGTTTGGTTGAGATATCTCATAAAACAAAAAAGTTTTTTGTACTAAGACTCCATTTTCGCCCGATCGGTCCTATGACAGCTATATGATATAGTGATCCGATTTGAACCAACTTTGGCCAGAATATATAAAACCAAGTTAAATGCGTATTGTGTCAGTTTGTTTGAGATATCTCATACAACCAAAAAGTTTTTCTTACTAAAACCTGATTTTCGACCGATAGAAAAATGTATACATTCAGTTAACAAGCAATATCTTCCAAACCCCTTGGTCAAAGTTTATGTTTCATATACTAAAAAACGCAAAATTCTACGTACTACAACATACTAAAATTTAATTAAAATCGTTAGAGCCGTTTTGTCAGAAATCGCCAAAATGTAAGCTAAAAAACTTTATTTCACCTGTAAAATGTTACCTGAGTACTTTAGAAAAAAAGTTTAAAGGTACGCCTAAAAGCCCTCAAGCACACCTTTCCAATGATACCCAGAACATATCTATAGCTTCTATGGTATGGAAACTGGTGAGGTTTCAAATTTAGCGGGATTTAGCGATTTCCCGCTAAACTAGCGGGAAATTGAAAAAGTCGTAAAACAAACATTTCTAGATTTTCAAAAATGAACAAATCCCCATCATAACATCTACGCTTTTTTAGCGCTTTGATACAAACAGACAAACAGACAAACAAAGAAACTTTTTCACTTCATTTTTAGTATTCTATTAAAATTTTCAAATTTATTTATCTTTTGAACCAGTTATCGGATTTGGGTCATCAAGGTATCAAACGACGCGTATTTTTGATAAGAATTTTTAAAAAATAAAAAATTTTACGTAAAAGCCCCAACGGCTCCATAAGCTGCGATCATATAAATTTTTCCCCTCCCACTTACACCCCCGTATCTCATGACCCAGGTGAATTAGCAAAAGTTTTAGTATGCCATTTTGTAAGTTGGGACTAAACCTTTCGATCGGTATATAACTCGATCTGATCGGACAGTCGTAGCAAATTTTCCAACTTAGCTGTATATAGTTGTTAGTCGCCTTTCGCACCCTTCGTGCTGCTTTCGTCACTAACGCGAACTGCCGTCCGCAGTGATATTTAGGGAAGAAAAACATCATTTTTTCAGAAACATTTACTTTATGTGTCTTTGAAATTCTTTATGTCTTCAGCATATTATAATGTTGAAAGAGGTCTTTAAAATAAGCGTAATTTCCACAGATATATTTCAATTCATTGTCCAATAAATGGAAAAAGTCTAGATTTGTCATTAAAAACATTTAATTACAAAGTTAAAGTTTTATTCATGTGGATAAAGATTTCTAGTCTGTTTTTTATACCCTGAGCCCATTGAAAATGGACGAAAAAGGGTATAAAGTGTTTGGCAGAATGTATGAAACAAGCAGAAGGGGGCGTGGCAGACACCCAAAGTATATATATTCTTGATCAGGATCAACGGCCGAGTCGTCTGCTTGTACGTGTCGATTTCAGAGACCATAAGAGCTAGAGACTTCAAACTTGGTATGTAGGTTCCTGGATACCATAGGTAAATCAAGTTTGTTTTTATTTTGGATCGGACCACTATATTATATAGCTGCCATAGGAACGATACATTGAAAATTAAGTTTTAGTACGAAAAAGTTCTTTGTTTTTTGAGAAATCAGAATTAAACTGATAGAATATGAATCTGGGCTGACCAAATTCGGTTCAACTCGGTCCACTATATCATCTAGCTGCAATAGAGACGCTTAATCAAAAATTAAGTCTTTGTGTTCAAAAGTTTTTTGTTTATGAGATATTTTAACCAAAGTGATAGAATATGCATTTAACTTGGTTTTATCCATTCTGACCAAAGTCCACTATATCATATAGCTGTCATAGAAACAATTTCTGATGTGTTTTCTATTATGGGATTCGGGAATAGAGAAATAGGAATAGAAAAATAGTGACTCCCACATAGGTCTTTGAAAGTTTTCCATTAACCGAAAGGTCCAATTTGAGTGGAGCATACTACTTATCTGGTTAATTATTAAGTTAAGATTTGTCATTAAAAGCCTTTAAAAAGAACGTTGATCCGATCAGTCTAAACTTTTTGTAAATTTTCCACCCATGGGTTGCTTTCTCTAAACTCTTAAATCCAAATGAAAAAGATGGATGAGTGAGAAAATGTACTTCAACTATCATAGGAAGTCATAATATTAAATCATTCAAACATACAGAGAAACTAACAAACGAACAAACAAATATAGGAACAAGATATCACAACATATAACAGTCCACATATATACAACAATATACAGTTTATATTCTGGAATCAAGAGAATGAAACGCATTCACGCCGATAGCTTTGCACCAAAATATCAGAGTGGTAAATGGTCCTGGGATAAAAATATTCATGGGTTGCACTTCCAGCAGCACTTTGATCTGGAGGACGCGAATGAGCGATTTATTGATACAAATGGATATAAATTTCTAAGGTCTATTAATCAGGAGGAGGAGATGATCTTTCGTCAGGTATTTGTTCGATCCAATACGACATACGATTCCGACACCGTGGTGATCAACGATGTTCGGGATCTGGTGCTATTTATGATGCCCAAAGAGTTTTTGTCAATGAAATTTGTGGAATTTATGCACAAGCCGTCTGTTCACAGGCTGCTCCATGCTCTAATCATCTACTTCGAGTATTATTTGCAAATGGTTGAGTTTGTGCTCATCCGCCGCGATGAATTGGCCGGAAATATGGCCCAGGTGCAGAGCGAACAGACGAATGAAATGAAACGGATATTTTCAGCGAACTTGAGCCAATATCGCATGTTGGTGGCCAGAAATTACAGTGTTATAATAATGGGCGAGGGGGATATGTCCAAGTTTTATCACACCAAGCCGATTGTCAACATATCGTCCAAGATAAAGGACAAATTTTTTCACGAACAGTTCCTGGCAGTCGCCACTCAGATCATCTGGATCACAATGCATCGAAGGGCTTACTATGTGATCGAAATGGAAATGAATCGACTCTTTCGCTCCGAACACTTTCTAATGAATAGATCGGAGTATCTAAAGCTGTCGCCCGTAGAGCGTAGTCTGCTCTATGGCAAGAATAACAAAATGGTCAACTATCGTGCCCAATGCTCACCAATGGTACAGGAGCTAAGAAATGTTGCAGACGAGAATCTACCCATACTGTGGATAGGTGAACGCAAATATCGTGGCGACGATCGACGCATTAGCGAGATCGAACTCGAATATATAGTTCCTGGTCCGCAATTACACATGATCGATGTGGCACATGGCATTTTGGGTCATCCGAAACGATTATATAATACTATCCTAAACTTGGACTGGCCTGAGGTTCGCTTCTCCAACTTTTCTAAGCAACACGATCCCTATTACATTATACGCCAACCACATCTGCGCATTCCCAACATTGATGAGATGCATCTCCGAAAAATGTCCAAGAAGTACGAACAATTCTTCCACATCTTCCGCATCTATGAGCCATATAACCGTGAACTCATCGTCAAGTGGGTCGATCGGGATAAGATCATTAATTACTATTGTAGTGGAGGAGTTCTTCACAACATTTCCATGCGTTGCGAACAGCAACTGATCTGTGAGGAAGAGAGGGATGTTCCGCAAATTATAAGCAAATATTTCGATGTAGTTTCAAAATTCAGAAAGAAAAATATTTACTTGGGCGATGCGGCGCAACCTGAGGACGCTCGCACGTATAAGGTCAAAGGTGACGATCGCTTTTTTAGTTAATATCCGACTCTATATCATTATATACGGTTGAATTAATATCTATGTGTCTATTCTGTATCACTTACTCTTGTGATTAACTTTAAGGTGTTCAATGAAAGACCAGTTTTTTGAGTTAATCAAATAAATTTAAAATAAATTATACTATATACTAAAATATATTTTTCAAATCATCCTAAAACAATGATTATTAATACCGCATTATTAATAATAGCTCCATCAATAGAATGGAATCACTAAGACATCCGAAATACCACCATGAAATAAACGAATAAATAATAGAAATATTACAAACAAACGATTTTCCTGAAAACATAATAATAAAATCCCTAATCAATAAACAACAAAAAAAAACATACTTAAAAAACAAGACGAGCAACCCAAGTCATACAGATCATTCACATATGTGCCAAACTTATCCGAACATTTTAATAAAGCGGAATGTTTTTACCAACAAAACATACAATTAGCACATATACCCGCGATCACAATTAAAATGTACTTCAACAAAACTAAAGGCAAGATACCACCATTAGACAAATGCAACGTCGTTTACCAGATCCCATGCAGTGGAAACAACATAGAAACTTTTAACAAAGTCTATGTTGGTACCACTAAATCAAAACTTAAAACCAGAATAGCCCAACATAGATCAGACACCAAACTTTGCCAACAATCAAAACATACAAAAAACAGCCCTACTCACACACTGCATACGAACAAATCATACAGCAAATTTTAAAGACACAAAAATATTACAAGAGCCAAATTACAGAAAATGTTATACAATTGAGATGCTACACATCATAAATAAAGCAACAAACAAACGACTAAGCTACAAAACCGACACTGACAACTTCACTCACATGTGCAGACATTTACTTACATTTACTTAAGAAACCTCAGTCACAAACTCCAAGCGAAACCGTCATTTGTCATTTTAATCATTATTTGACATTTTATTTCGTTCTGCATTCTGATTGATTGATTCTGAGACCATTAATTATTTTTTAAACAATCATGTGAAATTGAACAAAAATTGTAAAGTGACTTGTAAAGTGGTTAAGTCCGCAGTCTTTCATAACTTGATCAAGACTGAACCGATTTTCAAGCCGAATGTTATTTTGATCATGATTTGGCCATTAAATACATTCTGCGTTCAAATATTTTTAAATTCGTTCAACAAAATTTTTGCACTAGGTCTGTTTATATCGATGTCATATTTATTATAAAATGACATCTTAAAATTTTAAATTGTTTTAAAATTGATTTGCTGATACCGGAACCGAATGAAGAAAAATTACCGAAATAGTTATTTCGGGACGTACCGGAACCGAAACCGTAACCTATATTTGTTTCGGTTTGATTCCCTGATTTTGAATTGTACTGATAAATTTGGTCAATAGTAAAACTCAAGTTGTAATTTTTGCTTTTAATACCAAAGAAGATACGGTATTTAAGCCAATTAACCAAAACGTCAATCTTAACACTTTTGCTTTAGAGCTAAGCAACCTTTTTTGTAATTTTATGAATAAAACTTATGAAGATTGTAGTCCCTGACTGAAACACTTTACTTTATTTTAAAATAACACTCCACACGACCTCTATTTTCTTCCAAAATTGACACCTGCGTGGACTTAAATGCTCACCTTAACTGACTTACATTAGTTGGGGTCTGTGACTTGTCTCACAAATTAGTGACTTTCGTTTTTAATTTCATAATTTTCAAGCGAAACCGATTGAAATTTATTAGATTGAGGGAGAAGCTGCTAAATGAAAACAGCACACAATTTTTTAGCATATTAAAAGACTGGGACTGCGTATACTTGATATGCATATACGAATTAGAGCCATTTAAATCTGGTTCTCAGCCAGATCAGCTGTAAATAAGAAACGGAATACATAAAACACTTTGAGAGTTTGTCTATTTTTAGCCAGAATAAACTGGAATTTTAAAGTACACAGTTTTGGCGAATTCTACACTAACAAGATCTGCGTAAATGGGTAATTACTTTGACAGACAGAGTCTGATATTGATAGCTTCATTTGGGCTGTGGTATTGGGCTTTCCTTTGCCTCTATATATCAACAAATTTTGTCGCTTTCGTCGTCGCCAGCGTCATACATTAATATACATACATAATATACATATGTACGTTAATGTGCAAAAAAGAAAAAAGAATGAAAAAAATAACAAGAGCATCGCGACTGAGAGATGAAGCAACGTCCGACAAATGGTCGAATTCCATTAAAAATACAAATAAATGCTTCCCGCATCTATGGCAAAGATCATGATCGCAGATCATCGCAATATATGTGGGTTATCAACACTCTGATGAAATAGGTTATCGGTGCCGGTAATCGTTCGATTAATGGGAAACAAATTTTATTTTTAAGCTCGTAGCTTCTTTGCAGACTGGGAAAAGCAAACATCTAGTAAATTTTTGTCTGATACGTAGTAGTAAAAATTGTACATATAAATATATTCTAAATCCATATATACACATGTAATTCCTTATCATTAACATTTTGAGAAAAGTTTCTATTTCTATTTGCCTCCGTTATTCTCAAGCTCAAGGTTTTTACTATGCTACATATTAAAACATTTGGAAAAATTCAATTGAAATAGAAAATTTTAAAGTTATATATTCAGCTTGTAAAATTTGCTACGGCTGTCCGATCAGATCGAGTTATATACCGATCAAAAGGTTTAGTCCTAATAAAAAAAAAAATGGGATACTAAAACTTCAGAAGATATGGGGGTGTAAGTGGGAGAAGCAAAATGTAAATGATTGAACTAATGGGTCCGTTGGGGCCTTTTGATAAATTTTTTTGTTGTTTTTTTTAATTCCTCTTACTAAAATGCGTCGATTAAATCAATCAATTTTCGATTTTTCTTTTAATAATTTGTATTTTTTCTATTTAACTTTTATATTTAAATTAGTTTTGTTCGTTCAAAAATTGGACATCAGAAATGTTGGGGCCAGAGTATGCTTTCGTCACAAGACTTTCAACTCGTGTAGAGATTTTTTTTGTGTGATTTGTATATATATATGAACAAAGACACATTTAATACTTAACGGGAAATGTCGATAGTACAGGGTCATCAGTGTAGTGGGAGAGAGCGTGAAAATCCATGACTTAAGAGTCAAGAAAGTGTGGTGATACGATAAAAAAATTTGATAAAAAAGGGATGACAAACACAGAAATGAAAAATACAAAAAAAAAAGTTCAGAGCAATCACAAAAATTATAAGGGACCAAGTCAGCCTGAAGACCCCAAGAACCTAACTGCAAGAGAGTGTAGTACACTTTGTGTATTTTTATTAAAGCATTGTGTATTTTTATTAATCATTGTGTAATTAGACCTGATCGCAGTTCGTTTGACTACTTGAATGTGTGCATAGGGTATCGCCTAGTCGAGCCATTTGAGTTTAAACAGAGTTGTGTTTTTATTTACTTTTAACAGGTAAATGAATTAATGTATTGTAATTGAAAATTGGAAAATTATATAACATGCCTCAACGCACAAATGCACGCCTCTGCAACAGAAACAACAACAAAAAAGGAAACCAAACAACCTGCAACAGGGCTAATTACGTTGAATTATTTATTTATTTTACAGCAAAAATTAAATTTCCGACAATTGTAAAATTTGTAAATGTAAAACTTTTTGCCCCAGCGCCATAAACTTTACGCAAACAAAAGCAACGGAAATAATATGAAAAAAAAAACAATTTGAACAACAACAATAACCTGAATAAAAGCCCCACCAGCCCCCCATCCCATTTTTCTCTACCATTCAACGAGGCTCCCATCATCAATGTGCTGTAAGCTGACCATGTTTCAATTATATTTTTTTATTTTTCCTTTATCGACTTTTTAGAATTCTCTGTGAAGTGCCAAGTTTTATAGAAGGGGAGGAAAACGGGTAGGATGAGAAAAGGTTTGGTAAAGAAATCCTTTGCCAGTTTACTCTACTATTTTTAAATTGCATACTCAAAAGGGTCTCAAACTGGTCATGATGATATTCAACTTGAACTAAATTTAAAGAGTATAAAATCTTTTTATAAAATTTTTAAGTCAACTTATATACCTATTGTACGGTCTTTCAACAGGGTATTGTCTAGTCGTGCATGCTTGTCTAAAATTTGCCCTGTTTTCTTTTTGTTTTCGCCGACTTTTTGCTTGTGCAACCTTTTAAGAGTTGTTTTTTGCTGTTGTTGTTGTTGTATGCGCCACATAAGGGAGCTTATGCACTGCACTTCAGCAATTTGTTGTTGTTGTTGCTGTAACGTGTCCTGCTGTTGCTGCTGCTGCAGCTCCTGCAGTTGTTTTTACAACTTTTGCTGCACTGGAACATTTTTATGGCTCTCGTGTCCTTGTTGCACACAACGTGCATGCCTTTGGCTGGGGCGCGGCGCGGCGCACACACACACACACACACACTAACACTCTGTAGTTCACGCACACACAGCCAGGAATGAAGTGAAAACTAGTGAAATAGAAAACATGGCACAAAGAGTTGCGTTTGTTGCTGGCTTTAAGCGTCGCTTGCCAACTTTAAGATACGCGAATAACAATCGCCACTTCTCAATTGTTATAGTTGTTGTTATTGTTGCTGTTATTGTTCTTGACATTGTTTTTGTTATACTTGGAACTAGTTTTGGCAGAAGCAGGCGCACAGCCCGGAAGTTCCTTTAGCAGAGCAAAAACAACAATAACAAAAAAAGGTATCTGAAAGTTTTAGGACGACTAAAAAGAAAAGAATGATATAAAAGTTGCGCTGTTGAAAACTTTTAGCGCTTTTGGGAATTTGTTTCTCGATTTCCCTTTGCTTCTTTCCTGCCCTTATATCCGTAAAGTGAGTAACATTTTACCGTCTTCATTGTTCGTTTTTGTTCCAGTTTTTAGTGACTTTTCTTAAATGGAAAACTAAACGTAGTGGCAAAAATAAAAGTTCAAGTTGCCAACATAAATTTAATAAATCTTGCTAAGAGTTTAATTCTTACAAATGAAATTTGATCGTATGCTAAGATATTCATCTATTTTTAGCTCTTTAGTGTAGTAAATATATCAACAAAACGATTGAATTTTTAAAGTTTCTATATGTTTGTGATTAAGATAATTCTTTGAATATACTGATTTATAACTTTTTTGTAATAAAGTAGAACAAACAGTTTTCGTTGTTCTAATACCTTGTTGTTTTTTCTGATTTATAACTATCGATTTATATTCTACATTATAATCAGTCAGGTTTGGTCAACAACTCTTTAACGTTTTTATTTTGAATGCTGTCGAAACGCACAGTAAAGCGAAAGGTAGAGTAAGTTATGCACATTTTCATATATTTAATTATTTTTAAATGGACCTTTCAATTTAAGCTGTAAAAAGATTCAAGCATCAACAACTGCGGGGTAACTCACAGTCGAGCCCTCGTGGGTAAACATTATTTTTAGTTGTTTCAATTTGCAATTTGATATTGCGTTTGCCGTTTGAATAACTGAATTGAATTTCAAAAATTTGCATTGGCTAACACAAATAACAGAAACTGCAGATAAATCCTGGCCATAAGCAACAACAACAACAGTAGCAACAACGGACACAGCAACAAAAATAATGGTCGGAAACAGGAGGCATAAAATGGAATTTATTAAATAGCATTCCACGCAATAAACTTGGCCAAAATAAAAAGGTTTGCAAAAATAACAGCACAAAAAAAAAGAAGAGAAGAGGCAAGGGGAAATGGGGGCAGCGGGTGGTGTGCAGCGAAAAACAAAAACAAAAACTCGTGCATGCAATTTTATGGCAGGACGTTCGATGTTGGCTATAAGCACGCATCCCCGTCGCCAAAAACATCCAACGTATTCCCCGCTGAAGCCCTTTCGCTGCGCTCTACTTTATATCAACAAAAAAAATAAAAAGAAAAAAGAAGGGAACAAATAAAATTTTTGCGAAGCCAAAAATAAAAGATGAGAAGCACCGCAAAAGCCGACTTTTTAATACCCTTAGACTTGCATATATTATGAGGGTCATACAAGAAATTAATTCATATTCATCTTTAGCGTTACTTATAATGTGACAAATATATAAAAACCCCTTTAGAAGGGTATTTTTCCCATTAACGACTGTCGCAACTGGACCCGGGATCCCTACATATTCCCTTCACTTTCTCCTACATCTGAACAGTTGGACAGCAGTTGGAGAACTAAATTGAAGGGCTACGGAGCGCCAGGCTGTCGATGTTTCCAGTGGTTGCAGCCAGGGTGAATTAATAACCGTAGTCGCTTTTAAAGCTCAACCGAAGTTTGAGGAGAGAGGAGAGAAAAACAAGACAAGGCGCAGATGAATTGACATTTAATTATTGTGTAAATAATAATTTTGTTTTGTTTCCTTTTCATGTTTTTCTGCTCCCTGTTCGCTTGACGTTGTTAAGCGCTTCACGCTGTGGGAGCAACCGCATTAAATACCCGTTTTAACGGTCCTCACATTCATTTCATTTCATCACTTTAATATTAAATTGATGAACAGTAGAGTTGATTTCAATTTAATCTCCATTCACATCACGATGATGTTAATGACAATGACTAGCTAATCGAATCGAATCGATGTAAGTGTGAGATAAATACAGTGCAATCTCGTTAAAGCGAACAACAGTTGAATGAATTGATTAATGGAAGTACAGCCTCTTTATGACTTACTTTAAACGCCAATTGAATTGATTTTAATAGGAATTACCACGGAAACAACTTACATGACCAACTGTGGAATGAAAATCTTAGGCATTTAACTACGTATAAATAAGATGATCAGCACGGTGGTGTCTAGGGTATCCAATATTTATAACTAGTAAATTAAAATTGGGAATAATGTTCAATTAAGAATTGAATAACAAATAAAATAAATTTAGTTAAAAATTGGAATTAATTGCTATCTTTGCTCAAATATCATTGCATTTACATAATTTTCTCATTGAAAGTGGCTTCCAGCTTGCCTAAACCTCTACTCTTGCATATTCCAAATTTTAAATGAAGGAGGGATGGGGTATAATTAGAATCTAATCTCTATTTAAGCTTAAGCAAAATAATTTCATTTTGATTTTTATATAATTTGTCTCAATTAAGTGATTAAAAACAAAGCTGTCAAAAATGTATTTAGTCAAATAAGCCTCTTCAAGATGCAAGGTGGAAAGACTACGAACATTGTATTTTTAAAAGAAATTTATTGACTTGTTTTTAATATTTAATATTCTAACAAGATAACGTACAACAAATTGCTTTAGTCGCATAGTAAAAAGGTAACAAATCCATGTAATTTATGAAAATATTAGTTAGAAATCCAGCACGATTTCATTTAAACAACAATTTGTCCCCCCAAGAAATGCAACTTGATTTGCATTTTCTCACAGTTAAGTATAATTATAAAATCAAAAACAAAAAAAAAACGGTGCCCATTTCAAAAGCAGAACTAATGGCTGAAGCGTGAAAAGAGAACGATAAGAACTGTAGATTGTAGAATTGAACTGAATGTCATGTTAAATGAATTTAAATTAATTGAATTTACAAATTGTTTGCAGGTTTGAGGTCTTTCGGGAACCGCTTTAAACCGATGATTGATTAAAGTACCATAACAATATTGTCGATTGATTCTTAACAGACTCAATAGACTGCTCGGATACTGACCTCTGTGCAGTTGAACAATCCAGATCCAGATCAAATGAAATGCTGCTGTTACACACACATACACACATGCAAGCTGGCATACGTATGTATTTGTGTATTCAAAATATCAAAATCACGCTTCTTCGGGACAGTGAAACGAGAGCGCACGAAACCAAAAAAAGCTCAACACGAAACGCATTTAAGAAGATGCGCGCGAAGCGATTAAATGTTAGAGCAGCGGGTAGAATTTAAGGCAGAGACGGCGCTGCTGCCAACAACAAAAACAACGACGACGATGACGTCAAAGAGCGGCTTAAATTCACAAAATAAAACCCATTAGCTGGGAGATTGAGAACGAGAGCGAAAGAGAGGCACTTGGCGTAGTGAGGCTTTCTTTGGCTTGCTTCGATGATTTCTTTATTCTTCGTTTAAATTTAGCTTTAAAAGCTTAAGAGCACCAATGGAATATCGAATTAATGCGAGACTGCGTGCTTGTTAAGTATTTTCGTATTTTCAGCTGTTTCTTTCCTTTCGTTGTTGTTGTTGTTGTACTTGTATTGTTTGAGCTTTTCACAGCAAATTAGAACAACTTGATATTGTTGTTTTTTGTTTTGTTTTATATTACGACTGCAGTTGTACTAGTTATTGTTGTTGTTGAATAATGTTATTATGTATATATTATTGTTGTTGTTGTTTCTATTATTGTTGCTGTTGTTATGCTGCTGACTTTATATATGTATGTATAGCTTTCGCTTTATTTCGCATTGCAAATGTACAATTGAAACATTTTCAGGAATTTATTGTAAACATCCACAGAATTGAGAGCAACGCGTTGCTTCATGGTCATTGCGGTGGTCTCTGCACGCACACAGCCTCACACACACAAACGCGCACACGCACACACTCTCGCAGTCGCACACAGACACAGCGCGTTCACACTCGATCACGATCAAAGTAAATGCAAAGCCCCCAGCCCCACGTCGGCAAGACTGTCTGTCGGTCGACTGACGACAGTCTCTGGGGCGACCGTCAGCAGCTGCTTGCAATAATAATCAAAAACTGTAGCCGCGTGCAAATTTCACTAACTTTAAATTGTGTTTAGTCAACGCGAAGGACGGAGACGGCGCCAACATTCAGTAGAATCGACTGGCTCCCAGCAGCAGGCAGCAGCGCTTATTCAATTGTTTGCATTTGCCTTGCATTCACGTTTGTCGCACTGTTGTTTTGCGACCACTGTCCGTCCGCTTGTTGCTCCCCGTTCGCTGCTGCTGCCTTTTGTATTTGTCAGCAAATCATACGCGTTTTTATTGTTCACCACGATATACGAATTAACAATTTTTTTAGTATTTCTTATATTGTGCGACTAGCTATAATAATTTTATATTATTTCACGGTTTCGTGCAGACGGCGATATTTACATTCAGATTTACACGCCGAACTAGTGCTGTCTTCTTATCGATGGCACTATCGATGACATGGCCGATAGGTTTTATTGACTATCGATTGCGTTCACCACTATCGCTAGTATTAAATATCGATACAATAACACATATCTTATTTCTTATGGTTGCAATTGAAAATATATCGAGTCATTTATAAACAAAATGTTAGGCGTATAATTTTAACTTCCTCAACTGTGGCTTTATCTTTTATTGCCCAAGATAAGTATATATTTTGTATCAACATTTTTAAGCAAAACATCAATAAAGTTTAAGTCGATAGTTATAGTTAAAGTATTCGATAAATATTTAGCGTCATTTAACTTAAATAAAAATATATATTTTTATATTCATTTAATTTTAATTTATTTAATATTCATTTATCTTAGGTATCTAAATAATTCAGTTCTAAATTTATTTTTTAGTTCCCGGCATTTAATAGCCATAATTTGGTCTGTGGCAATCTACCTATAGCAATTAATTCAGAGATAGTTTAGTTGGCTTATTGTTGGAACATTTATAAAATACCGCAAATTTTCAGTGTATGCACATTGTCGTTGAGTTAAATGTACTAAAATTTACTAGCTTATCGCCCGACCGCCACAATATCTCGATCATTCGGATTCAAAAATTTTACAAGGGCGCGAAATTCAAGTATAATATTTAATTTGTAAAGTAGTTGTTTAATATATAATATATTTAAACATGTTCAAGATAAATATTTAAATGAATATGAATGTTGTGTATTAATTAATTAATTCTAGCTTAATTAAAAAAAATGACAAGACATATCCGTTTTACAAAAAAAAAAAATTGAAAAATTGGTTTTTTTTTGTAAACGAAACTTGGTAAACGTTTCCTTTTTTTGTCTGTTTGTGAAACATAAACGAACTAACAAAACAACTATAAACGTATTTATTGTCAAAATATATATAAAAAACGAAGCTTTTGCGAGATATCGAAATAAGGAGTTAAAACAATGATATATTCTTTTATGTTAAGTGGTAAGCTTTTCCACGCGTTTTGATTTTATGTTGTTAAAAGAAGCTTTTTATTTATAGCTTTGATCCTTTGTACTGGAACGGAATATAAAGAAACATTTGCAAACATCACGTTGCGAACTTTAGTACCTGCAAATGAAACTTTAAATACTAGAGACTTGTTTAACGCCAGCTCATCTGAACAAGATTACAAATTAAGTGGAAATTCTATTTATTTTATGCCATTTCCAAACCAAAGATTCGAAAATTATACAATCATCCACTGCAAAGGTTGTCCATCGATTTCGCCAAAACAAATAGAATCGTTGATAGATTATAAACAAGCATTCCTCATTTGACTTATATCCAAACGTAGCCCCCATTGCTAAATACTTCCAAGATATCAAAATTACAATAATGATTTGGCATTGATGGATAAGAAGTGATCACATGAGTAGATTGGGGTCAGTTTAATGAAGTTCTATATAATATATATTTTATTTAAGATTTCTTACGATATTTAAATAACGCAAAAAATATAAAAAGAAAGTCTTCGGGAAACTTTAAGAAAAATTATAAGTTGGTGAAAAACAAAACTCTATTATATTAAGTAAAGATTTTTAGTAGAGAACATTTATTTTACAGTCTCTGGCCTAATAGACATCCTAGATAAATAAGGAATCTTTTTGAAGAAATTATTTGTAGCTTACAGGTAAGACGTTGAGAAAAGCACATAAACAGAAAGTCTGTAAGGAAAGTCATAATAGAAAGTATCTGTTTGCAGTTATAGATAATTGGCACACACTATAAAAATAAATCTACTATACGAAATTGCAGGAACGTCTCCAAGATATACGTACTATTCAATTAATTTGAAAACATCTTGCTTTAAGAAATTTCAAGAAATTTAAATGGAATTCATACATCGAATACGAGTACATCGATTAATGGAAAAGAGGATAGGATAAGTCGGGGAGTATTGGGTATACTTAACTGAAAAAGAGATAAGAAATAAATAAAAATAAAATAAATTCGTTGATTGGTATAACATGTTAACATTTATTATTGACTACGTTTAATATCTGCAGCAGAGAAACGCATTTAGCAGTTTGCAGGTACTTAGTACTACTTGCTCCTTATTCTTGCGATTATTGTACGCTTGTCCTAAGTAACTAGTACGAGAATATATGTATATATATATAGATATATCCAAATGTATAGATATACTTATGTGTGTGTTGTTATGCTACGACATGAGAATTTTTGGACCTGCTTATAGGCCAAGTAGTGTTTAGTTATAATAAATACTAAGAGTTTTTAGGCATTAGCATTATAATAAATACATCTCGAGTTTCGTTTCGTACAAGTACATAATATATATAGTATAGTATAGTATAGTATAGTATATAGTTTTATACGTAAAATTCTAATTAGAAATTAGTAAGTAACAGATGTAAGTAGCCGCACTATTCACAAATATGTTGCGTATTGTATGTATTATAATATAATATAGATATTATGTCGTATAGTTATCGAAATATATGTATCTTTGCTTATATTGTAATAGTTATTAGTTAATATTTGTTTAGGCATTACTAGGTAGTACTAAACAGGCTAATTCGTGAAGTCTTAGATAGGGTTAAATAGCACTTTATAGTCGTGGTTGTATACATATATAATTGCTTATATATATATATCCATAAAATACTTGAGTAAAGATACAAGAGTATACGGGCTAAGTGTAGCTTTGTGGTTTTGTGGTTGTTAGAAACTCTTTACATATTTGATTTTTGGTTTGTTCCCTCGAAAAGTTCATATGGTCAATAGATTCAACAGCAACACGAGATCATGATCACGATCAGACGATCAGACGATCGGCACGCAGACCCATTCCATCAGCCGGAACAGCAGCGAGCACAGCCAATTCTAGGCAGCCGTCGTCACCTTGGGACCTGGTCCAGGTGGCGGCGATGCAGCTGCTCCTTGTCCCGCTCCCGCTGAAGATGTTGATGCTGTGTTATCGATCTGCTCCGTCTGCTGATTGAATTGCTGCTGCTGCTCCTGCTGAGGATCTGTGTGATTAGGATCCGCCAGGGGACCAACGATGCCGCAGCTGCTGCTTGCAACGGTTTGGCTGGTGCGCAGTTCTGGTGGCAGATAGATTTTGACTACGCTGCTGATCTTGACCCGACAGTTGGGACAATTGCTGCATCTGCAAGACAAAGGAATACAGTTACAATTAGTTGTGGGATTTCTTTAGCATTAGGATTAAGAGTCACTCACCTAGCCGCACACTGTGCACAGGCAATGACGTGACAGCATGGATTGAACACTGTGTTGATCGCTCGATCCATGCAGATCTTGCACTGCATGGCCTCCGAGATGCGCGTGTCCACGCAGCGCTCAATCGCCGCCTCACGCGCCTCCTTGTCGCGTATGGCCAAATCTATCTTGCCGGCCATGGAACCGCCAACACCGCCAAAACCGCCAACACTGTCATCAGTTACTCCTGGCTCACAGCTGCTGCCGTCATCGATGGCCGCCATGGCGGCCACATCGCCTCCACGCTCGTGCAGCTTGCGTCTCGCCTGATCATGGACCTCGCGACACGTGTGCTGTATATCGAAGACGTAGCGCTTGCCCAGCTCCGTGTCCTCCTTGAACATGGAAGCAATGGTGCCCTTGAGATCCCTGGTGAACTGATTGGTGACCACGCAGCGAACCTTGTCGCACACGTAGAACGCATGTCGCTCCGTTATAGATCTGTATAATCCGGAGGCAATGGGCTGTTTGGGCAGCTTGATCTCCAGCTCCTTGCGATCGTTGTGATCGTCCACATACTCCAGCTTAAAGGTGCGCCTTAACGATTTGGCCGCGGCAATGGCACTGAACGGGATGCTGCAATCAGTAAATGGAACCCTGTCAATTCTGATCCTGTGATCTATATGCTGTTCTAGAGATGACTCACCTTTCTTTATCCTCCCCGCGGATGACTGTGATGCCATGTGCGCCGACTGCAATGTCACAGCGGGCGGCACTCTCGTTGGTGGTGACGCCGCTGAAGAGTTCCTCGCCATATCCACTCAGCTCCTGGATCTCCTGCAGCAGCCAGTACCTGGCCGACTTGGCTGCCATCGGCAGCTTGGCCAGTTTCCTGTGCTCGATGGCAATCTGTCGCAGAAAGTCCACTGGTGGCTCACTCTCCTCACTGGTGAGGATCAGGTACTCCTCGTACACACGCAGCGGATTGCTGGCCAATCTCTCATCTAATCCAGAGTGGCTGCTGCTGCTGTTGCTTGGACTGCTGGAGCTGCTCGAGCTGCAGGCGGATGTGGAAGCGGATACGGATGCGGATGCTGAAACTGATGGTGAGGGTTGCAAGTTGTTGTTGTTGTTGCTGCTGCTGATGCTGTTGGATGTGCAGCACTCGATGTGCTCCACGGATTTCTGTTTGGAGAGTCGACGCTTCTTGAAGCTGAGTACATGCTCCTTTTCCTTGCGCTGTTGCTCCAGTTTGTTCAGGTGCTGCGCCACCTGCTGCTGGAGGAGCTCCCGCCGCATCCGCAGCGGACACTCGGCGAGCAGCGACTGCTCGTTGAAGCGCAGTCCGTCCGCCTGGCAGAGCAGCGCTGCCAGCTTGGCCGCATTGCTCCAGTCGTGGGCGCAGAGACGCGCCTCGAGCAGATCCCGTCGTGCCTGCATGTAGAACAGATTCCGCACGCTCTCCTGCAGGATACTGTGCACCGGCACCCAGAACTTGACCCGCAGTGCGAGCATCAGTTGGAATCCATTGCTGCTGCTGACGCTGTCGCCGTGCAGACGATTCCTCAGGTTATACCATTGGCGCGTGCGCGACTCTTTCTGGTTGGGCGTCCAGGGCTCCAGGCCAAAGTATTCCATTTCACAGATGATTCCAAGCGCCTTCAAAACCTATAAAACAAAAGTAAACAAAGTTATAAATATGAACATTCCCATTGCGATCAATATTCAAAACAACAGGGTGATTATTGCATTTTCAGTGTTGCATAGCTTAACAAAATGAATTAATTACCAGGGCTGCAAGAACTAGAAATATATGCAAGTGTTGTTGCCACATTTATGCATTATATAATTGCACTGTTGCCAACTTAGCTTTTTCATAGCTAGACTAAATTTGAAAGATGCTATAGGGCTTTTCTTATACATATGTTATGTTTTGCTTTGCTCGAAGAAGTTTGTAAATATTGAATAAATTAATTGAATTAAAAAAAACTAAATCAGTGTTCACTCATTCAAACAATATCGCATATTGTTAAGCAGATAGAAATTCGGTAATTGAACGGTTTAAGTTAAATTTAATGCCCAATCGCATTTTAATCTTATTAGAGCTGAGCCTGTCAGCCAGTGTCATTGGCATACACTGTGGCAGTGCGGCAAGTTAGAGCTGTGTCCTGACAATGTCCTGTCAGTTGTTATGTCTGTTTGTCCGTTCCTCTGTCTGAATGTCTGTCGGTTTTCTCAAATCCAACATCGTTGCTATGACAGTTGGCAACGACAACTGCGTCTGTCAGGAACAACAACAACACACTCACACACAGAGTGGGTGGAGTGGGTGTTAATCGGGAATGTGAAAAGGGGAAAGAGTGGAAAGAGGAGGGGGAGAAGAAGAGTCGAAATATTTGCTTATGCAACGAGCGTGTCATCATTGCGAAAGGAACAAATTCAACTGTTTGCTGCACGTCAGCGATGTCAACAACAACAACAAGACTCCAGGGAATGTGACAAACGGCAATGTCCAACCACATCATACCCTGTAGAATGGAGTATTTATTTGTTGCTATATTAATGTGACTTTTTCTAGTATCATCTAACTTTGACTATGTATTCAAGTCATTTACTTTACACTAGTCAATATACCCCTGCTTGGGCAATAGATTAAAGGGTAGCGCAGAGAATAAAAGCAAATCAAGAACGACAACGACAACATAACCAACTGCAAATCAACATAGTCAAGCCGATGATGTCGACGACGATGCTGTCGGTGGGTCGGTGTGTCGGTCTGTTGGTTTGTTATAGCTGGCATGCCACGCATTCAATCCCTCTCTCCCTTCCTCTCTCCCTCGCACTAGTTGCATTGCTTGTTTGGGTCAGCGACAACAACAACAGCAAGACCAGCAAGGAAACGAAATGAAACGAAGCGAAATGAAATGAAATGAAATTTGCAAAGCGCACACAAATTCCAAAATGCCAAGCAACAAAAATTTTTTACTCTGTGTCAACACACGCTGCCCCCTTCCTCCTGTCCCCTGTTCCACGTTCTCGCCTGCCGCCTCCTGGAGCACTTTGCATAATGAGGCAACTTCTGGGCCAAGAGGCACACACACGCACTCACACACACACACGCACACACATACACAGAGACAGGTAGCCAAGGCAACAAGTTGTTCCCAAGGAGTCACGCGTCAGCGCCGCGCACATTTTCACTTTCCAATTAGGCAGCCGCAGAATATCAGATGAACATGTGTGCGTGTGTGTGTGTGGGTGTGGCTGGAATTAGCCCTGGCAAATGGCATTGGTTAGGAGCACTTGGTCCTGACTTTATTCACTTCTTGGCAGATTAACATATTAAATTCTGCTTTAATTAACAATTGGAAATTTATGAATGTGCAATTTAATTGCGCATGTAATTACTGATAATTAATAAATATTTAGCAAGTTAATTGCTGTCATTGTTTCAGTTTTAAGAACTTTCTAAGCTCTCCAAAGTCTTCATTAGTGGCTGTTCGCTGTTCTCAAGTGGCCGCCTCAAATCGAACAGAGCCCTAAACAAAAAAAAGCGAAGGAGGAGATGGAGAAGAAGCAGATGAGAAACAATTGTGAACCCAAGCAAACGACCCTGACTGCGATGCATGCTGTTGTGGATTGTGGATTGTATTGTCGCTTTGGCAAACATTTCCGCCCACTCGACACACAGATGATGACAGAGAGTGGGGACCCTGAGACAGAGAGAGACAGAGAGAGAAAGAGAGAGGAAGAGAGACTTTAGCCACAAGTGTCGCAGCCTCAAACGTTGCCAAGTCAAGCTGTGGGCTGTGAGTATGTAAATCGATCTGCCAAGTGGATTATGTGTATAATTAATTGAGTTTTGCATCTCTCTTCACCGCAACTGTCAGCGGCATTTGGCAGCTTAATTAGTTGTTTGTTTGAGTCGCATTCTTAAGAGCACTCGTAACGAATCGTTAACTTAATGACTGCAACTGTTAATTGTGCATTTTCCGCAAATGAAAATTGTCATTGAGTTAACAAAAGTTCATTGAAGAAACTGACTTCAAAAAATTTGCTTCAATTAATAAGTGAGTTCCAATTCAGATCGTATCCCCTACTACAAAGCTTTTCAATTGATCTTTTTGTATATCGTATTTCTGTTGCCAATTGAAAATGTTGTGTATCCAGTCAGATTAAAGCTCTAGACATAAATAGCTTCTGCAGCTTTCTACGAGTTCCACATGGAATACAAAATTGTACAAAATTGATAAAGAATATATGTATATATATAACTATATGAATCTGCGGTGATTAGTTGTTTTTTATTTTTGTTTTAGACTAGCGATTATAGTTTATGTATATTTTACATTTCACATTTTTGTATGTATTTTTAAGCGCGAAACGTGGCAACTAGCAACAACTGGCAACAACAATAACAACTGCTAAATTCATTCAATACAAAAACATTGCCGTCGCTGTCGCCAACGAAGGTGCAAAGTCCACATTTTGTGTATTTTATTTTATTTTTTCATTTGGTTTCGCTAAAATTAAATAAAATGCGAATCACAGCAAAAGGCAAATGCGAAACGTAAACTTATTATTTTCTCAACAAAAGCCGGCGACGATTTTGCAAAAACACCCAAATTGTATGTGTGTGCGTCTGCGCGTGTGTGTGTGACTGTGACTAGGGCGCATTTCAAAGGCGTCCGCATACGCAAACACACAGACACAAGGATAACAAAAGATGCATAATTTGTATAGAATTTGGTCATAATAAAAGTGTGTAAAGACACGCCTGCTGAGTGGGCGTATGACGTCAGCAGTTGCAGTGATTGCTATCACATTTGAAAATTGAACAGTGCCCCGAAGGTGACACAAATTGATATAAAAATAAAAATATTGCCCCAGAGGGCCGTCAAATTGACAATTTGGCATATACTGCATTTCGTAATACATATGCATGTACATATGTACATACATATGAACCTAAATACATGTGTATAAATAAATGTCATAAAATGCTTATTGTCGTTGCCCTGTTACTTTATTTGGTCCATAATAAAGTCTCAGCAACAGCAGCAACAGCCGCTGAGTCAAATTGTTAACGTTTTTTTTTTTACATGCAATCAACAGACACGACCACATGTTTTAAGAGTTTCAAGAGTCGCAATCTTAAAAGAGTGTAGAAGAGAGCACCGAGCACCATTGAAGAGAGTGTCGACGTTACATTTGTTCAGAAAGGTAAACAAAACGGAGCAAGCAAAAAACAAGTGTTGCTGCGGGGGGTACACAATGAGAGAGTCTTACTCTGAAAGAGAAGCAAGCACAAACAAAATTGTAAACGAGAGTGAGCGAGAGATGGAGGGGGGCTGGTGATGACTAGCACAACATGCTGGCCGATGAGCAGAAAACCCGACCATTGCATTCGAATTGGACTTTGGACTCGGGCCTCTGAAATGCCGTTTGGACTTTGGACTCGCACTCGTACAGTGAGTGTTCACTTTGTTTTTGCTTTTGCTTTTGTTTTTGCTGATCGCTTATGATGCTATTGCTTGTTATGTTTGTTTGTGTTTGCTGTTTGTTGTGGTTGCTGTAGGTGTGGTTGTTGTTGATAAATCGCCATAATTGAAAATGTTATGAGCGAGACAAACAAATTGGAAACTGTGAATACGAACAAGTGCCATATGATGCCTGACAGTAAATAACAGTAACTGAAACGACAATGCGCTGCTCTGCTGCCAAGTGACGTCAGCTGCTCAGCAGCGCACGCCGGCTTTGGACTTTGCACTCAAATTTGCTGTTTGTCTGCCAGCTACTGTTTCTGTCCCTCTCTTCCCCTCTTCGTATGAATGCGAATTCAAAAGCCACACTTGCGATTAAAACGAAGTTCAAACACAACATTTTACCTATCAGGTAAGCAACAAAATACTTTTAATTTATGCGCTCAAAATGCATTTTGATTTTGACCGATTCTCGCACACGTGCGACATTTTTAAATCTAAATGCAGCACAGGCTCAGAAATTAACCAGAAACATTACGTGCAAATGTAGGCGGAGACACACATAACAGTTAGTTAATAAAGTATACGAAAATAAAAAGAAATTCATTTAATTTTTAAAAATATTCATCTTTAATGAAAATTTATTTTCTTTTTTTCTTTAGGTCGAATAAGAATAAAAAAATAACAATGCAAATAAATATTCATCAAAAATATATAATCGTTGCAAGAGAAAATGTCTAAATTTTTGAAATTGTCAGAATACTTTTTTGACTAACTGTATGAATGTATACTCGATAACTGTATATGTGGATGCTCATCTCAAGTCGCTGTCGACGTCGCCGTCGCCTAATCGTGCTTGACACGTTGACGGTTTAACAATGTTCAACTCTCTCAGTGCCTTATAAAATAAAAATGAAATAAATAAATACATACTTGCAGCATGTATGCGTGTACAATACGTGTGTGTGTGGAGCTAAACGGCAGAGCAAACGTTACCAGACATAGACAATGAGAGAGACCCCCATAGAAGGCAAGAATTGTTGTCGTCGTTGTTGTTGTTGTTGCTAACTGAGCACGCGCTTGTCGAGTGATCAGCATCAGCAGAGATGGGGACAGGGGCACGGTGTGTGAGGATAGAAAAGGGGAAGTTGCTGCCGCTGCGAGCTGGCAATGAAATCGACGAGGAAGACGGTGGAAAAGGAGGAGGCGGTAGAGAGGGGGCAAGCAAACAGGTTCAATGCATTCAAATTGATTGATGATTAAAGGAGGAGGAAAGGGGGAAAGAATGGAACGGGTTCGTGTTGCTGGGCGCTGATGATGATGCTCACGAGTTCTGGCCATAAATTGCAATTAATTACGAATATACCGATAGACGAAAATGTAAGGGACATGTACTTACATACATATGTACATGCATAGATGCATACATATGCTCTAACACCACGTGCTGGAAAAGTGCATTGGTGAATTCGAATTCGAAACATTTGTCGGCAATATCCAATTAAGAGAAACGTTAAGTGATCTACATAAAGATGAGAGAGGAGAGAGATGAGGGGAATTGCAAATGTTTGTGATGTAACAGAAGTGGGCGTAGATTAAAAGTTGAGGGACGTTTACACATTCACACACACATCCATATAAATTTAAATGAATGTTGTTGAATTTATGTAAGTCTTTGACCCAAATGCATTCGTTCAGACTAAGCAAATTTATTGTACAGCTTTAAAAACTAGGCATAGATCTCAAATTACTCACCATAAAATACTCGATAAATTCTTGCAGTCAAAATATACACGCATATATATGTAAGTGTGTATGTATGTATATACATATGTAAGACCTTCCCCTGATGCCCCAACAGCAACGAGAGCGATGAACAAAATCCAATTTCACTTTCATTTCGCTTATTTGAGATTATTTCACAGCTACTCAGCCTCCCCCTCTCCCTACCCACTTTTACGTTGTTGTAAACTTTTGCTAATCGGACTCAGTAACATGCCCTCCCCCTCTCTCTCACAGTGTAATTGTTCGCCTTATTTACTACTTCCCCTTTCTGCTTGATGTCTCTTTTTTCCACTCTGTGTTTCGGTCACTGTTGAAAATAGCTCAAGTTTTGTCGCTACTGCTGCGGCTGCTGTTGCTGATGGTTGTCTGCTTGCAGTATTGTTCTTTTCTTTCATTTGCGTGTGTTTTATTCGTGTGTAAGTATGCGAGTGCGTGTGTGTGTGTGTGTGTGTACGGCCGACTGACCGTTGGACTTTGTACATTGCACATAAATTTTATTGCAAAACGACGACTGCAGAGCAACAACAACGAAGGCGCAGCAGCAGCGACCAAAACAAAATAAAATGCATGTAAGCTAGAAAACAAAATAAAAGAGCAACAACAAAATCATTTGAAATAAAGAAAAGCCTCCCCAGCTACGATTTATGGCATAATTGAATATCTCGGCATTGATGGATTTCGAGTAATGTCATTATCTGTACATATGTATGTATGTATGTATGAGTGTGGACAGAGGTGTCGCCAATATTCGTTCGCTCACAGATGCGACGTCCTGTCATCCTCATCTCATCCCCTGGTCAGCGCATATTTGTTAACTTAATTGAGTTTCAGTGAAAGCACCGACATGGCGGCGGCGCAGTCGACGGTGGCTGCGGCTTCGGCAGCGGCAGCGGCAGCGTCAGTGCAGTTTTGATTTCGTCTGCTCCCATTTGGCACGGCCACAACTCAGTTTGCCTCAGTTTATGGGAGAAGCAGCCGCTATAAAGTGTCGTCATCGCCTTTTTTGGGCAATTATGGAGCGAAGGTAACGTTACATTGAGGCTGCTGCTTTTGTTGTTGTGGCTGCGCTTGTCCCCAATTCGCAGCATGCGCCCAAAGGTGATCCGCTTAACTCCTACTTCCCCTTTTGGGTTCACAAGCTGCTGCTGCGCTGCACATTTTTAAACAGGCGTAATGAAAATGTAAAACTCGACGCGGGTACGTGACTTTTTGCACAGCAGCAAACGCGACTGCGGCGCTAGCTTCGACGCGACGCAGGCGGAGGTTGTATGTGAGCAGAACAGAATTATGTTGGCACACAAAACGCCACAAAGCAACACAAAACAACATTAACAACAACAGCAGGCGACAAAAAAGTCAAACACGCAAAATTCTTTGCCCATTGCAGGCCCCATAATTTTTGTATGCGTCATTTTCAGTGGCGAAATTGCGGAAAAGTCAGCGCTCCATGAATGACAAGGACAGAAGTCCCTGCTGAGAGCGAGAGTAAGAGTGAGTGTCTCCAAAAGACATAAATGTGTGTGAGTGTGTGTATGGGGAGGTGTGCGAGTGTGAGTGCAATGCAAACAACTTAACAGCGACATTTTGCGTGATTTAAGGCTAGAAATAAGCTGAAGAACACATTAAATTATTATGCCACATAAGAAGTCATGAGATGAGATATGAACAAGTTTATACTTATGTTGGATGGCAAGGGTTGCGCAGATGAGAATGCTGATTAAAACTCATCTTGTTGCAAGTAAGGGGCCAGTGACTAATTAGCATGTCGCATTCTCAATTGCCAGAACGTGAAGCGAGATTGACCAACTTTCGGTCACTTTTATATGAATTTTGTCAGATGTTGAACTATTGTTAATCTTTTGTTAAGTTTCGTTACATTGCAATTCAACAGTACTTGAAAAATTTAAATGTAAACTATGTTCTAAGCATTAAATATTGTTTTTTTTTTCTTATGTATATACTCATAAAAATCTTGCCTTAAAATCGCCCCTTAACATTTAATTTTCACAGTAAAATTTTGAAAAGGCGACTGACCCTTTATGTTAGAAATTTCTTTCTAAAATCTTGAAATAATATTTTTTGAAATTATAAAAGGTTTTCTACATTTTAAGCGGATTTGCGATATAGGACAAACTTTTAATAAACTTGCAGCGAAATTATTATTATAAAATTATTAAAATACCTTTTTAATTTTCAGCTGATTTACCATAAATAGAAAATATTTGGGTAATTCATACTTTCTATTTTGAAGGGCGATTCTATTTTTATGGCGTTTTTTTTTAATATTAAAACATTGTGATATATTTTCTGAGTGTTGACTGGGCTAATTTTGTAATCTATATTTCTTTTCATGCCATAGTTAAATACGACTGTAAATTTTGTTTTCGTAAGAAATTAACAAATGTATTTCAATTAAGTTAAAGTTCTCTTATGGCCTAGAACCTTACAGTGCTGGCCGAAAGTATTTTCATGCATTATTTTTGTTTTTCACCACAGCTCCAAATCACATCACATTGTGGACCATTATAAATTACATTTTCGTCTGCCTAAATGAAATGCGCAAAACTTTGCAAATGTGCCACACACAAATACATGCAAATGTAGATGTAGATGTACAATGTACATATATTTGCCACAAATGGAGAACTGTCAAGTGCACACAGATCCCAGTTTCAGAAATGTGTGCTCACATTCGTGTGATGATTTGTGTGAATGAATGGACGGATATACTCTTAGTCAGAGATACTTGTAAGTCAGAGGTCACGGTCTTGAGGCGCCGGCTCCAAGCCAAATGAAAACGAAACGTTAAGATGCCCAGAAACGGAAAGTACGAAAACTCGCCAAATACATCTTTGAGATGGTCGCATTGCTTGCCAACGAGTTTTGTGAATTTTTGTCATAGTCAAACATGCACAATCGGATGGTAAGTATTACTATGCTGCACATTTGGCAAGGCATGCAAAAGCTTCTATAAACAGGAAAACAAGCTATAGGACTGCAAGATACTCTGCAAATAAGCCGACGTTAATCAACATAACTGAAAAACTAAGCAATTGTCCTATAAAAATGAATACACAAATTTGAAGGATATTTAAATTTAACAAGATTTATTATACAACATTACTTATGCCTCAAATATTTACGAAAATTAATAGAAATATAGAAAAAATTTCTACAATTAAATTTAAAGAAAAATAAATTTAGAAATAGGACATGCCCAACAGATTTGTGGCTAACTTTAATATAAGTTAATTTTGTAGCGCTAGGATAGTTAAGAAATGAATAAGATAATATAAGTTGAATGGTTAAATTACATAAATATTTTAGCAACCGTCTAGCTGTTGTAGTTAACATATCTTGTTGGCCCAGTAAATAACACAAGGTATTCTCAATTTAATGTGACTCGTTGTGTGTGTGTGTGTGTGTGTGTGTATGTAGTGTGGCATATTGAAGGCGGCGGCATAGGCAATTCGGCTGATGGCGCGCTTCCAAAATTGTTGTGACACTCGAAATTGCAGATAAAATGCTGTCGGCAAATGCAAATCGTTCTAGCGCTCAGCTATGCTCCAATCCCATGCCCGCTTTCCTCCTAATTTGGCAAAGTAGCACGAAGCACTTATGCCAAAAATGGGGGGAAAAATAAATAGAAAATTGCCAGAGGAGGAGCAGCTATAGAGGGGTAAGTACAATGCCTATAAACGAAAGTTTGTTCGCCCACGACATGGCAGTAAAAGTATCTATAGGATATTTTTATAGGCGTATTTGTTAGATTGCAATGCAGCTGCTGCTGTGGCTGATGATTTATCCCGCTGCTGATGCTGTTGCCGCTGCTACAGCCTCTTGACCATCGCCAACTCACTTGTTTACCCATAAATTCACATGCCAGAGCGCAAGCCACAAGACAATTTCTTGGCTCTGCACCAGAACTATACTCCAATGTATTTCAATTAAGTTATCAAAAACACCCATATACACACGCTCACCTTTGCAGTTGTATCTGCAAGATACATTTTATATTTGCTGCTGAATTTGGCCGCCTGTTGCCAGGTGCCGTGCCGTCTGCCTTCTATTGATTTTCTGCTCCGTTTTTTAGCTGCCCCTGGTCCCCCCCCCCCCAAGGCCACGCAAAGCAATTCATGTTTGCACCTGATCATTTTGAATTTGATATGCAAACAGCGGCCAGGCAGTAATAATACATCGTTAAATCCAAATCCTAACTGTGGCCAGGTATTTGCGCCTTTCGTGCCCAACTCTCATTATATAGAACCAGCTGTAATTGTGCTCGAGACCTTGTTCCCATTGGATCGCTTGATGGTTACCATATCGGAAATCGCGCAAGTCACGCCCCCAACCACCCCTATACCCTACGCCCTACCCGTACACCCCCTAACACCCACTAGCCCGCCTGTCAGTCACTTGCATGCTGCAAGCCATTCAAATGACGACTTGGTCATTGCAGTTAATGATGCCTGTAACGACAAAGTCAACACAATTTACCTACCGCACCATAGAAATAAGGCTATATAGACTTTTAGACCCTACATTTCATTTCTCCTGTCCCTTACCATTCAGCATTAGCACCAAGTGGCAATTTTCACTTCGTTAAAAATGTAGAAATGTGTGTGAATCAGCAGCAAGTGCGGAACCTTTTAAATATCATTCAGTTCAGCAAAACAAGTACTAAAATATACTATTAAAAAAATACTTTCCACATGACGATAAGTGTCGCTTGAAGATTAGAAACGAGTTAATGGGTGTGATAAGCATTTCGCACAGATGCAAAAGTAAATTCAGCAAATATTTAGAATACCTTTTCTGAATATCTTTATTTTTATTTGTTAATAGAATCTATCAATCTACCTGTACTCCAAAGTCCTCGAGCTGTACTTTGCTTTGTATTGAGTTTGCAACTAAGCAAACAGAATACAAGTTTATAAATAATGCACATAAACTATCAGGTTTTGCTCTAACATTTGCAATTGTCAACTAAAGCCTTTCATAATTTGCATACCTAAACCAGGAAGTGTTAGTCTTGTACAAACAGTTCAAGAATCACATAAAAAATATCACTTGATTTTCTTTTTTTTTTTTTCTTTGTCACTTTAATGAGTTTAAAGGCGTTTAATTAAAATTTCACATTTAATTAATTTTGAATGCCAGGAGAAAAGCCGGGAAAATCCCTTAAAGAGGACCAATTAAATGGGCATTAGCTGCAATTGTTGTGTGGATGAAAATGGAAAAGCGTCGTAAAAACTGAACAAGGCAAATGTTTTAAAACTGCCGCTGGCCTTTAGCTCTTGATTATTTTCTCTTTCTTTTATTTTAAGACAGTACAAGGTTGTGATTGTGTGATTGTGTGTGTGTGTGAGTGTGTTTAGTGCTAATTAAAATAAGATACCAATAAATTGTAAAAAAGGACGATTGATATTAGATCTTAATTTAACTAGCAAAATGTGACATTGATAATATAAACAAATATGTATGTAATTGTATGTTATGTTATATAATTCTAGTTACCATACATAGTTAAGACCCAATGGATTTAAGCTAAAATTGGGTTCTTATCACAAAACGGGCCATCAGTATTTCCGTTTGCCTAGTTTTCTTTTGTGTTTTCAGCACTTGTGTAGGGATAAAAGCACATTGGGTGCACAGAGTGTATTGTAAACCGTATGCACTTTCCCGCATAAGGAAAAACTGAAAAAACCACATGAAAAACAATAAAAGCCACTGCCATTGCCGATATACGACGAGTATACGAGTATAAAAGCGAAACAAAAGCGCTGCCATTAGAGACACATCAAAATGGCACTCACGGCGGTAAGAAGGTGAAGCGATAGAGTGAGATAGAGGCAGAGGGAGAGGGAGTGGAGAGGAGGTTGGGGTGGAAGGTAAGAGTTCTGCTGAGGGAAGATGCGGGACAGGTGGCTGTTGCTTTTGTGGAATTCGACATAACAGCAATAACAACAACAATAATAAAAACAAAGCATTCAATGCATTCTCATAGTTGTCGGTTGGCTGTTGTGGTTGTCGTTTTGTGGTTTTTGGCTTCATTTTCACGCAATTTATTGTTTTCGCCGGATTCCCGAGGAACCATCCCAACCCATCCCAACCCAGCCTAACCGCCCAACCACAAACTAAACTCAAACACAAATTCTATAGCCGTTTTATTATTATTCTTTTTTGGCCTGTAGAAATTTTTTAAAGCAGGCGCCTTTTTTTATTGTTTATTATTGTTCTAAGCAATGTTTGCTTGGTCCTTCTGGGCAGTGGAAGAAAGGATAAGGGGAATAGGGATGGGTTAGCCCCTTCAGCCATGCATCCGGTGCGGCTTTGTTGTTGGTGTTGTGCCCCGTCAGGTTTCTATGGTTTTGCCGTTTCCTCTTTGCCAGCTGCAACGCCAGCAAAAGCAGTTCAAGGATATAGTACAAGCATGGCAAGCAAAGCAAACCAAAGCAAAGCCAAGCCAAGCCAAGCCAGGCAACGAACAATGACAACGGATATATGAGTACAAGAGTACGAATACTTGTAGATATGCCCACCTAGCCCAAATGGTATTATCATTTGCCAACCAGCAGCAACACTAGCCTCATTGATTCTCTTATGGCTGCATCGCCTTCTTCTGCTGCTGCTGCTGCTGCCACATTTTTGCCAGGGCTCTGGGCATCATCATAAAAGTATTACGGCCAAGTGGCAGCTGCCAGTCTGCCAGTCGCCCAGTCTATCCCCATTCACAGGCCACGCACAGTGGTACGCAGTCAAAAACAACGGTCACTTCATCTCTACAATTCTTTTAATAATATCTTATATTTCAGTGTTGTTCATTGAGAGTATGTTTAGTTAATAACTTTTGGTGCCCTAACTAAAATTCTTTAAAGCTGTTTAATTAATATTATTTTGCTTCCCGTAGATGTTTACAATGTTATACTAGAATCATTTTTGCTCAATTTGGTAACAATTTGGTTAATTCGATAAGAATTCTTAATCAAAGTGCAACATACAAACTTTTGTGGCTTTTATCAGTGACATTTCCAATACTACTTGCTCCAGTGTGAGGGAGTGTGGCATTGTTGCACAGTGAGCGGTAATTGCATTAAGTGTCGGCTTAAAAGTCTCCCAGTGCCCAGTGCCAAACAGCAGCTGCCTTGTCTCCTCGACTCTGGGCATTGAATGCCCCATTGGGTGCCATGGTTTGGGACGAGGAGAAGGAGGAGGAGCATTGTCATTGTCGCTGGATTAACGCGGCTGTTAAGATCGCATTGTCGTTGTCCAAATGTGGCATTGTCGCCCACACAGTCATGGCTAATTAGCCACCACTGGTGATGGTGTTGGTGGCTGATAGACTGCCTCACTGAATCCAGCTCAGTTGTTTGGCTTTAACAATTAAATCGATACAAGAGAGCCTCAAGAACTGACTAAGCGGGATTGAGATTCGCGCACGTGACGTGCGCAAAGACCGATTTCATTACAAACCCAAACTGACATTTCACCCACCACCACGCCCACTCGATATATGTATATAGAGCCGTACACCTAAAGGCGCCACTCGATGTGCCAGCTCATTCAGTCTGCGGCACGCGAATACACTTAATTTCCTTTTGATTGGACGCGACTGGCGGCGCTTCCTTGAAGCGATTTCCAGATATATTCGGGGTGTAAACATAAATTTTGCTCTGCCTTTGCAAGGACACGCACTAAACACACGGACATTGGCCATGGGTGTGGCAAATGGGGGCAAGGAGCACTAAAAGCAGGTTGAAGGTGCACGCACCAACAAATTACCTTCTACAAGGCTTGGCAAAACAAGCTAGAGTTGCCAGAGTTGGTAATTGTATATAATGTCAGGAAAATTTTTAATTGGTAATTCAATTTAAAAAAATAAATTCTTAATTTAGCTAATTCGTGAAGTTCAGATTTTGCTAATAAAAATAAAAAATAAGATTAACAACATAATGATATATTTTGATTAACTTTAAATTAAAAAAAATTAAATTATGAATTAATAATAGGAATAATATATTAATAATAATATAATAATTAATAATATAATAATAATTGAAGAATTAAAATTAAAATACTTTTAAATTAAAAATACAACCATTTAAACATTTGAAACAAGTAATTAGTTGTAATTGTTATAATTCGATTGGTTTGAGTGATTGTAAATTTGTTACAATCGATCTATTAAGAATGCACTTGAATAACTAGTTGAAGTTCTTCGAGCTATTTGGCAACCCTGCAGCCACATTGCCTCTGCTCCTGTCCCCGTCTATACGTATTCCCAGCTGGTCGTTTTACATTTTCGGGCCAACAAATGAGAGTTTTGGGGCGCTCCGCATGACCGACAAAGCCTCAACAACAACAACAACAACAACAAATCCAATACTAACAGCAACAACAACAGTAATGACTACTACAGTTGATAGACGACATTGCTGCAATGAAAGCGACAGCTCTGGGCGAGTGAATGCAGAATAGGTTAGGGACAAGTGCAGCACTGTTTGTGGCATGCCCCTTTGCTGCACTTGAGGCACTTGCTGTGCGTTAGCAGCGTTGCGTCAGTTGTTGCAATAATTTTGAAATTGGCCAACGTCAATTAAGAAGAAGATGGATGCAACTTTCATGCTTTCATTTCAGATCGCCGCGGGTTCAGATTTAATTGTTTGGAAAATTGAATAAGAATCAGAAGGAGGAGGAGGGGAAAGAGAAAGAACAGCAGGCTATTTAATTATAGAAATATTCGTATCTATGGCAATATTTAAATTACTTGCAACGGAAATGCATAAATAACTATGTAAATGAAATATTCTGTGGGGAATTATTTTTGGGTCAGCCTATCGCCTATATGTTTTTCTCTCTGTCTCTCTCTCTTTCTCTCGCTCACTCTCTGTTTCTCTCTGTGTATTCGATTATGCGGTGGGAAATGGAAAAATGCGGTGGAACATGCAGTTTGTTGTGCTCTGATTGCGACAATCAATGCAAATGTACAAACCAATTGACTGACTCTTCAATTGGCCTGGCCAACAGCCTAACTGGATTCAGATTCGAATATCTGGATTTCAGTGCGTTCATTGGCTTATCCAGACCCAAGGGAGGAATCAGACATTGCCTAAATGTGGCCAGCATGCTAATTAAATGGCAAAACACAAAGCAACCCAGTAAATGTTTCAACACAACAACAACAACTAAACAAACAACAATTGCAACGTGAAATGCCAGCAAATTAATTTAAGCATAACAAATTTTATGGCTGCTAAAACTTGAAGTGCAAATTGTTAAACAAAAGCAAAAAATCAACAGCAAGAGAAATAAGTCTAAATATTGTTTTGGTTGGATTTTTAACTATTGCGCAGTTTGAAGTAAATTGCGGAAAAAATGGAAGCGAATATGTAAAAAATACAAAATATATGAATAAATATATAAATACAAAAACACATCTACTATTGTATGATTATATGCATGTGTGTGTGCGTACACAAGGGAGCAGTCATCAGCGCGTGTTTAAAATTTATGGCGAAACTTGTTGGGGGTTTAATTCTTCAGTTTATTTATTTTTATTTTTTCTTCTCTTCTTTTTATGGACTGTACATCGGAAAAAAGCACAAATAAAAGCAAACAACTTGAGAGCATTAAATAATTAATATCAGAATGAAATGCGTTATAGAACGAGAGCGAGACCTTCAAATTCGATTGTAAAATGTGACCATGGAGGGCTTCCTCCCATATGTTTATAAACCATCTGCGCAGTTTAGAATAGGTTGCTGCAATTACATTTGCGTGTGTGCAAATAGAATATTATATATACGATGTTTACTTAAATTGTTATTAACTGTTGACTTCCAAGGCAAACTGTCAACAGCAGCCGAAGCAGAGCAGACTACAGACTACAGCAACAGCTAAAGATACAGATACAGACACAGATACAGATACAGATAAAGATACAAACGAACATGTGGATACAGTTTGTCAAACGAAACTTGACAAACAAAGCAAATATAAAAATTAAAATATTCGATGATAAAGAGGGGAAAAAACAAGCAAAAATTATAGGTAAATCTCGTTTCTTGCTTTTTTTGCGTTTTAAATATTTTGTGTCTGGGGCTTGGCACAATAACAATAACACCTACAAGGCAAAAAAATTACATATATAACGAAAAAAAAAAAAACAGCAGAGAGAGAAGGCGAACAAAAAGAAATGTGATAAAAGCCAGGCAACTGCAAAAAAAAGCAAGAACAACTTAATAGTTGTTATGTCAAAGCTTAAATACCCTTTTCTTTATATGGCAAAAACATACGGCTTAAATACTGTTATCTATTTGGGAAAATACAAACGAATAATATAGCAAATATTATGACTAGAATGTAAAGTTACCAGCTGCCAATAATAATTTTTCTTCAAATACACAATAACATTACAATTTATACTTATAATTTGTACTGCAAACTGGTGCCTTTAGACAAGTTTAAACTTTTAAGTGTGTTTTTCTGCAGGTTTTGTGATAAAGGGTATCAAAATGTGTGCCAACTGCGAATATTGAAACACAAATTGAGTTGCTTAACAAAGTTTTATGCTCCTGTAATGAGTATTTGAAAAGTTTAAAGGAATTGATCGAAAATGTTGGCTGTCAAGGTTAGTCAAGGGACAACGTGAGACAGAGACCGAGAGAGAGAAGGAAAGAGAGATAGAGATACACAGCATGTTGAAAATTAATTAAAATTTATTTATTGAAATAATTAATAATTGTGACATCTGCTGAGTGAGGAACTGATATCAAAAGGCAACAAATATATTGCGTCTCAGGAATTAAAACAACGAAATTATTTACGATTATTTATCATTTACGCTTTGATTGCGATGATGTCTTTAGCTGTCTGTCTTGTGTCTTTTGCTTCGGTTCTGTTCGGTTTATTTCGTTGCTGTTACTGCTGTTGACAGTTGTTGTTGAAATCAAGCATTAAGAAATTTCAATTTGCTTATCAGAGAGTCGAATGCGTCCACAGAGCGAACGATAAAAACAAAGGCCAAAATTACTCAATGCTTGTTTGCTGCTGGTTAAGCTAATGATATTTGTATCTGTGTATCTAGCCAATTTGTTTATTTTTAATCATGCACAAATACACACATACCTAAACTCAGACATATGTATGGACATGCTCATAAGTTGATTCATTTAAAGAGAGGCGCGTATCCATCAGATACATTTCTTTGGCAGCCATGTGCCAAGTTAAATTGCAATCACAAACTATGCATGAGTACTCGTCGTATCTGCAGGCTAAAGACGCCGCCTTTGTTGCATGTAGAAGCCCAGCAAATTGGCCTGCTGCTGTTGCACTTGACCCGCTTGCTGGCTTGCCACTTGAGATGGCTCATCAGTACTAAGACTCTTGCAACACCGCCTTCGTCTCTCCTTCTTCTCCAGCTCTTCCATCTGTGCCTTTCAATTGTTGCCACGCACTTGAGCCACCCTCTAATCCCGCACTTCAAAGTGACTAAATCTTATTCACATCGCAGCTGTTTCAATCTGGCAACTGCATCCTCACATACACAGCAAATAAGATCCACGACCCCGGAAAAAATCTCAGTGAATTTATCTCAGTTAAGAAGAATTTAATACCTCAATCAAATATTTTAATGTTACTTGCCAATTTTAATATTGTGTCACTGCCATTTGATTGCATATTGTTTTAAAAAAATACATTTTAAAATCTGAAATTTTAAATTTTAATAAATATATATAATACAAAAATAACTACACAGAGCATTTATGCAAACACCTCTTATTCTAGTTAAATTAAATCACAATTGGCAATCAAATATTTGTCACATTAGGCATTAGGCAATCTGATTGTCAGTCAATAAATTGACGTCAAGTCTTCTGTGGCCAAAATACTCATTTTCCAGCCAGATTGATTATTTCATCATTTGGAGCGAAATCTGTTGATTAATCACACTTCTCTCGAGTGACAAATACACGAGCAACGTCATGCGGTTTGTGTGGACTTTGCACCTTTCCGTGGATGCAACTCGAGTTCGATAATAGTTACAGTTCACGGAATAAGTGCCCACTTGAAACCGTAAACTTTAATTGGCTGTCGTACAGTGAGTAGTATAAGTAGTTGTACACAGAAGCGCAAATCATTCCGATTGTCATGCTGAATTTGTGCTTTATTATCGAATTGCATGTGTTGCAGTAAGACAAGTTGCACTGTAGCCTCAAGTAACAAGTAATTAACAAAACTCGTTAAAGCAACTGCGTTTACAATGACTCGTGAATACTGTTGCATGTGTCCCATAGTACTAAAATCACCCCCTTCAACTAGGACTTTCCCACTGATCCACCCACACTCTCACACTGCCATCTATCCCAGTTGCCACTCTTGGCAAACGTTTGCTATTACGGCACGAAACGGAACTCTGACCCCCGGCGACTTCTGAATGCATTTGGATTGAATCCCCGTAACGAACATATTTGTAATTTGCCTTTGACATGCAAACTGATAAACTGAATGAAAAACTGCAAAACTGAAAAAGAAACTGTAAAGCGTCGTTCCACTGACGTCACAAAACTTTTACATGTAATCCGAATGTAAAATCAACTTAAATAATCCCTTCTACTTCCCCTATCCCGTCATCGACAATCGGGTTCAATACCCAACAGCGATAACAAAATTATGCAATGCCAAAGTCGTTGCCAGGTGATTTTAGCTTATCGCCAGAGCAGAGTTCATTTCGAGTCCTAAGCTTAAGCCTACAACTTGTTGTTGTTGTTGTTGAGTACATTACTACGAGCATAACAACGAATAACAAAGAATATTCGATAAGAGAGCTAGATGCTCTCTATCTCTCTCTATCGAGCTTGAAGAAATCGGTTTTTTGGTTGATAACGAAATGACGTCAACATATTTAAAAAAAAAAGTAGTTTATCATCAGCTTGATCAGCACAATTTACAAGTATACCAAGTAATTATTTAGACAATAAAAATATATAAAATTTCTTTGTTACTGTTCTTTAGCAACTATTGTAAAATTGTAAAGATTAAAAAAAAACATTAAAAAAATGAATATGAAAACTGTGTAAAACTTTTCTTTTGTCAAAACCATTACTTGACTAACTGTGTGTGTATAGAGTTCAAATGCAATTCAATAACCTGTAGTTTAAAACACGCAGTTCGAAAACACTTTGTTGAGCTCAAAATAAAGGCGATAACAATTCGTATTATCAATGAAAAAGCATCTAAGTTGAGCTAGTATATTATTCTATAATTAATAGTTAATTAAAATAGAAAATACTAAACAAGTACATACGTAAACAATTAACATAAGTAATAGGAATTTTATACTATTAGAACTTTCTGGATATGCCAATATTTTTGAGGAAATTAATTGCAGTCAATGCATTTGGCAAGGCAACAAGTTGTTGAAAAGATACATTTAACGCATACATTTTTGTTATTTATACTTTATTTCTTAGGATATGCAATTTATTGTAAATGCAATTGAAGTTTAATTTTCACGTGTTGCACACATGTGAGTTAATTTCATTACGTTTTAATTGACAAATGACGCTTATGGAAAAACACATAAATTGACACCCACTCTAGCACATCTCTCATCCTGCTCACTCTTTCTCTGTCTCACTCTTTCTCACACTCTCTTCGTTAAGTGACAAACACTTGAGAACGGAAGTTAATTGCCTGTGAAGTGCTTTGCAGATATTCTCTGCGCTTTGAAAATGAAATTAATTAAAAATAGCCTTGCGTAATTCAATTACCAGATTTTCATAATCATTTATCAGTTGGCGGGGAGTTGAGACGAGGTCATTGCTGTGATGACGCCATCAATTGGCATCGTCATAAATTTTGTGCTAAACACTCATACGGTTATCATTATTACAAGAACTTTGTCATTGCCTTGAGCCTTAACTGATAAGCCGCAACCTAGAAGCCGAAATCAGTAACTAATCATATTCAAAAATCTCTTTGATGACACATTCAAAGACGGTGCAAATCAAAATTGTTGATTAAATATTAACTATATTAATGCGGCAAATGGTCGTGACAAAGACAAAGGCCTTTAAATCACAATCACATTGAATGGAAATATGAATAATTCACTTTAATGCGAATCGATTCAATAATGCTCGTCAGTGAATAGGTATTTGCAAATTCCTTTTTCAGTTTCTAAAAAAACAGGAAACAATATTAATACATTTTCTATTTCTATGGTGAAATAAGGAAAAGGATTTTTCAACTCAAAAATAAAATGTTGCCAAGATTGACAAAATTATAAGTTAAATATTTTTAATAAGATTGCATCATGCAATTTGATCATCATATTAAAGACTTGAGCAAATGTAAAGATCCAGTTTTCATGAGTAATTCAAGATTGGATGTGAGTGTATTTCGAGTCTCAGCATTACTGCGATAACATTTTTTTGAAAGACACAGTTTCGTTAGGTATTAAGATCTAAAACTACTATATGTAGTCCAATTTCTCTAATCTTTACGCTGTCGCTAAGTTTGTTCTCCACCTTTGGATGTTGATAGTAGGCTCAGATAACCGATAAGATATAGCAAAGTGCCATTAGCTCAAGTAGAAGGCACAGTACGAGTATTTACTGTTGTCGTCTGGTTTTCAACTTTCGCGGCGATAAGAAACTTGGCAACGCAATAAGAAGAGTTCGGGCGTGGATTGAGTATATATGTTTAAATATACTCTATATATACATACATATTTACAAATGTCATTAATATTGTTACGTGCGTGTATATTTATGTATTTGTAGGTTGGTATATAGCACATACTTTTACTATACTCGTTAGATGTGTGAGTCTTTTGATAACTTTGTCTGATTAGATTGCACACAAACAAAGGCAGAGGCAGAGAGAGAGAGAGAGAGAGAGAGAGAGAGAGAGAGAGAGAGAGAGAGAGAGAAGGAGAGGGGAAAGAAGCAGTAAAGTCAACACAAACACCAAAATGGAACCCATTATTGGGAACGGGCCAACACAAATACGGCAAAAGACTTAATTAGGCTAACAAACAAGTCGAATTGCCAAATTGGCCCGTAATCTGAGACAAAGTCAAGGATGTACGCTAGGAGTGAGACGAGACCATGAGGGGGCGAAATAGCCACCCACCTGACTATTGCGTACCGTTACAGAAGCTTCTCTCAAGTGTTTACTTTCAATGTCTCAAGTGGGATCCTAGCACTTGAATATTGAACTGTCGCAATATGTGGATGACTAGTAGTTAGTACAAGGTGCAATGTAAGTACTATCTTTGTATTATCATTGTGCCATATAACCAAATAAGCCCCCCTTACAAGACTCTATACAATCTTAACTGGACTTTGTCTTCTGCGCAGTCCTCGATCCAAGAATTGATAAGCCCCCATAAACTCCATGCGGGGGGCAATATGCCGCGTCGTCTGTCAAGGGCATAAAAACTTGCCTTTTAAAATGAATTAGTGCGAGAACATTGCGAAAACAACAAGTGATAAGAAAACAAATAGCAATATCAATTTTAAATTGAGTTACACATTGCGATAAGCAAATTGATAAGAAACTTATATTGCTAGATCTCTGTAATTTTAGGAATAAACTTATCCAAGACAAAGTTCCTTAATCATTTGACCTGAAGACAATATCTCTTTGCATTCAACTAACTTTGAAATTATGTTAGGACTTCTGAGAAGATTTTTTCAATAGTTGAACAAGTTCAATTTGCTATGCTATGCTTAATATACTACCTATTTAGACAGTAACTGCAAATAAAACCAAAACTAATCGAAATGAACTGAAATGGAGAACAACACATTTTCAGTATGGGTTCAATGTCTGCGTTTGTTGTTTTCGATCTGCAATTCAAATTTGGCGCTTGTTGTTTACGCCAAATGTCGCTATGCAGTCAAAGATACAATACAAAAAAATAGAGAATAGAGGAGACTTTTGCTCACCTTTTCGAGACATTCCTGTCCAATCGCTTTAGGATCCAAAGCGACAGCCTGTTGGGTGCCGTTCGGCACATCCACAATGCACCACATACTTATTGTTTGTTAAAAGCTCTTTCTCAATCCACACGGATTCCTTGTTAAAAAGTAAAAGCTGTTTGTTGTTGTTTCTTGTTTTTTTCGTTTGGTTTTTGGTTACAGATTTAAGGCAATTGCATTTGTTTTTAAGCTTCCGCGTTGCGAATAAATAAAATAAAATAAAAACACACGAAAATCAACTCAAAGACCGAAAACAACGTCCAAAGCGCCAGCTGAGCTGCTGTCGTTGACGTCGCTGTTGTTGTCGCTGTCGCAGTCAACGTTGAAGCTACAGGTTGCGTTTATTGTTCCTTTGATTTTGTTGATTCAATTCGATTTTTTGGTGTGATTCCAGGTCCAGCCGTTGGATTTTAAAGCACACAAATTATATTTGAATTATAATTCTGAACTGTTGATATATTTTTAAAGTCATTTTAGCGGCACCGCACTTTTGTTGTTGTTATATTTTCTTTTTGAAGTCGATATAATAACCTTTGTACATGTGTGCGAGTACAAGTATATAATTTTATTTTTCTTTGTTTTGTTGCTGCTATTTTTATTTAACACGAATTTACCAGACGCCGTTCTCGATGACGTCGTTTTCAAAGCAGAGCGATTTTTATTTTAACGTCCGTTCAACGCAGAGTTCCCGATACAATTGAATTCTGATGGACGCGAAGGCAAAGCCGAAGAGCATTTATGTATGTTAACAGAGTGCCACTGTTAACTTGCTGTTATGCTCAAATGAGCTGCCAACAACACACGAACTGCTCTCACTCTCTTTCTCAATCATTGCTCTTAGCTGCAGGTAAACTAACAGCATTGCTCGTGATTCACAGAGCTTCGCTCTTTTATTTTCGTTTTTCTGTTGTTGCTTTTAATATCCGAAGTTGCAGCTGTTGACAACGAAGCCGTTTCATTCAGTTGGCCTGCGACACAGCTGTTGCCGTTGGTACTGTTGTTGTGTTGACGCTGTCTCTGCTGCTGTTGTTCAGCCTCTCTTTTGTTATCAGATTTTCCACTCCATTGCATCTGTACAGAATTGCCAAGCATGCAGGTAAATTGTTCAACAGTTGAACTGGCATAAAACCTCCGAGTTTAATTCTTCAACTCTATCTTTGTCTCTGTCTGTGTTGCCAATGTGTGCATGGCGCGCATGTGCATCGCAGCTGTCGCTCTGTTCGAAATTCCATTGACACTTTTTACTAACGCATCTTTGTTTTGTTTCCGACCTGCACAATGCAAAAACTAATGAACTCTTTTTGAGGAAGCCAATGAGCCGTGATAAAAGGAGTTTCCAATGTTGTGGTACACTAACATTTGTTATTACATTATGTTAGTAATACATTTGGTCATAGTCATCATGTAATTTACGCAAACAATCCTCTAATATAAAAATTTTAAATAAAAATATAAATTAATAAAAACTAATGGGCCGGTGCTAAAGTCGAGCATACTCGACAGTCGGAGACCCCGTACTTACTATGGAAAAAACTTATAATGGAAAAAAATTAAAAATAATTTAGTTGACTTAAATGCATATTCTATCAGAGCTACATGATATAGTAGACCGATTTGAACCAACTTTGGTAAGGATGTATAAGACTAACCTAAATGCATGTTCTATAAGTTTGTTTACAATATCTTATAAAACAAAAAAGTTGTTCATACTAAAACTTGATTTACGACCGACTGTTCCTATGGGCGCTATATTATATAGTCGTCCGATTTAAGAAAGAAACAAACTTATCCTGCCTGCAATATAGGGGAATCTATATACCAATTTTGGTGTCACTAGCTTTTAAATTGCTCTTATAATTTGGATATGAAAATTTTTTTATATAGAGGAACCTATAGAGGAGCCTACATATCAAGTTTGGTGTCTCTAGCTCTTATAGTCCCTGAGATCTAGGTGTTCATACAGGCAGACGGACATTGCTATATCGACTCGGCTATTGATGCTGATCAAGAATATATATACTTTATGGGGTCTGCCACGCCTCTTTCTGCCTGTTACGCACATATTCGGTAAAACAAACCCAATAGACCCCTGTACTTTTTTTAAGTACGGGGTCTAAAAACACGCAAATTGAAATTTTGCACTGTTGGCGAAAAGGGTGGGCTTCTTTGTACATCAAAATTACTTTTTTCGCAGTGCCGAATGTCAATTTTCAAATTTTTTTTATTAATTTATTTAAATAAAAATCGTTAGAGGCATTTTGTCAATGTTATGTGTAATGTTAAATATGTAAAATATGGGGCTTAAATTTTAGCGGGATTTAGCGTTTTCTCACTAAACTAGCGATTTTTTCAAAAGGTCGTAGAACAAACATTTCAAGACTTTCAAAAAGGAATAAGTCCCCATCATTAAATCTAAGCTTTTTAGCGCTTTGATACAGACAAACAAACAAACTATTTTTTTTTTTATTTTAAGAATTTCCAATTCATTTTTCTTTTGAACCAGATTTGGGTGATCAAGGTATCGATCGACGGGTATTTTTGATAAGAATTAAAAAAAAATAAAAAATGTAACCAAAAGTCCCCATCAGCCCCATAAGCTGCAGTCATTTAAATTTTGCCCCTCCCACTTACTTATGTCATGACCCAGGTGAGTTCAAAAAGTTTTAGTATGCCGTTTTGTTAGTTGGGACTAAACCTTTCGATAGGTATACAACTCGATCTGATCGCACAGTCATAGCCAATTTTCCATACTAGCTGTTTATATTGCTAGTCGCCTTTCGCACTTTTCGTGCTTCTTTCGCCACTAGCGCGAACTGCTGTCCGCAGTGATAAGTGTTAGATAATGGGATAGATCTAAAATTTAGACCTTAGAAATTAACATAGACTTTTAGTGATCTGATTCGAATTTTCTTTGTTTACCCCTATCCTTGCAACAAATGTTGTATCAATTGCATAATGTTTTATACTGTCTTGCATATATTTTTTATTTTACGATTTTTTCTTACTAATTTCATATTATAAAAATTTATATTAATTGTTAATTTTAAATCTTATTTTCTAATTTTGTTTTAATTTTAAATTAGACGACTTCTCTTGATTGATGTCACAAAAATAAATTGAATAAATAAACGAAAAATTGTGTACCTTATCATCAGGTCATCACTGCGGACGGCAGTTCGCGTTAGTGACGAAAGCAGCACGAAGGGTGCGAAAGGCGACTAACAATATATACAGCTAAGTTGGAAAATTTGCTACGACTGTCCGATCAGATCGAGTTATATACCGATCGAAAGGTTTAGTCCTAACTTACAAAATGGCATATAAATGAATAAAAAAAAACAATTGGCATTCGGCACTGCGCAAAAAGTAATTTTTATGTACAAAGAAGCTCACCCTTTTTGCGCACAGTGCACAAGGCCAATTTTTTATTTTTTTTTTATTTATATTTTTATTTAAAATTTTTATATTAAACTCAATTTTGTTCGTCACAAAATTGTATATTAGAAATTTTGGGGCTGGAAATTGCTTTCGTCACTAGACTTTTACCTCGTTTAGAGGTTTTTTTTGTGGGATATAGACAATATGTCAAATAGTCTACGAATAAACTAGCTAATAAATATCAATGTCTAATGCAATCTTTAAAAATATAACACAAGCAAGTGAACACACTTTAACAGTGTCAATTCTTTTCGTTCATTTGGCTTGAAAGGGAGAGCGGTAAAATGATAAATACATAAAAAAAAACTGCACTGTATCCGTGGCACGCTTTTTACCATTATGTATTTTCTTTCCAATGACATGAAATGGCCTTTGGCTTCTTGAAGGGATTTTAAAAATCAATAACAATCAATGTGTAACGGCCCTCAAACAAAAGCACGAACGATAAGCTCCAAAAGCTTTTTGCAAATATCGTTAAATTGTGTCTAAATAAACAAAAGCTTTGTGCTGTGAGTATAAGATAATGGGAATAAATCGACTCTTATACTGTAACTTGTGCTTGTACCTATACTTATACTTCTTCTTTTCTACAAATGATTTAGACTTTTAATTTAGATTTTTAAAATTTTAAAAAACAAAACTAGCTATATTACAGATACTATACAAACAATATCCATACGTATGTAAATTTGAATTTTATCACTATTAATCTAAATTTAATTTAAAGCAGTCTTTTAATAAAAAGCGTGACTATATAAAGAAGAAAAACAAATAATTTTTAGAATAATGTACCAGAAACAAACCGGTACATTCGTTTCGGTTTTCTTGAAACATAATTTATTTCGAATTAATTTCGGTTAACGGTACCGGTATTATTACCTGGTTAAAACAATATATTTTTTTTGCTTATGTTAGTAAGAAAAAGATTATCGAATTTTATTTTTATATTGTTTAAAATGTTTAAATTGATTTAAGAATAATTATAATATTTTAATATATAAATTAATTTAACTAGCCCAATTTCGACAACTGCACAATCGGAGCGATTTTATACTTTATTTTGATTTTTGAACGATTGATGTTATATCAGCTATTGGTGAGCTAGTGATCCGACGCAACCGAGACCTCTGCAAGGGAATATTAATTTTTTTAATATCCAAAATATAATAGTATATATGAATTTTGTATCTCAAGATTCTATTTGAGTAAAGTCAACGACTAATGTCATATTTTTATTCCAGAATTAATAAGTATTTCATCAGGTTTTAGTAACCGCAGAGTCGATAGTATTATAATTTCGGATTTCATCTCGACATTTGCTCCTAAAAACCTTTTAAACTAAGCTTTATGAAAGTTAATGGAGAGATATAGATAATTTATTCTCTTCTTAAATGGGCGAGTCACTGAGAAGAACTAGAAGGTTTATATTGCAGTGCTAAAGAAATCATTAACCTTTGATGCAGACAGACTAATATGAGTACATAGGAATATAAATTAAATTCTTATTATCAGTAGACGTGGGTGAAATTTCACAACGCAAAAAACATATTTAGACCTCGTATCAACTAAGATCTTTACTACGGATCTCAACAAATTCTAGTCAAGCTTCACCCACAATCGCTATCGCAATTGGTATCGATTTCGAAACTATATCATCATTTTAAGGGGTTTTATTTATATATAGAAAGGATATAGCAATAACCCACACTTTTAAGAAAAACAATTTAAAAGAACTACAAGCATTTCCGACACTTCTACACATAGATATAATCCTATATGTGATTGGAAATAAACTGGATCAGGTCATTAGAACAGATGACACGAGTATTTCGGCTGATGAAAGTACTCATCCGAGGCAGACAACAAACAACAAACAACAGCTAACGACCCTGCTCAACTCTGGAACTGTGATAACGTGAAGTGGAGTAAACATTCCACATATAGGCGTATTTATAACCCCAGACGCGCCACAACAATAATAATAATAAGTTCTCTTAAAATATCAGTACTGTTTCCGTATATCAAAGTGGCTTAGCAACGATCTGAGGAATAAAGTTTACCTAACAAATTCATAAGTGTCACATAAACCAATTACTAACTAAAGTATGACCATAAGCAACATCTGTTTAATTAGGATGATTATTTAATAATCAAACAATCGTTGCCTGAATTTACACTCCAGAAAAATGAATAATATTATGTTTTGGCCGAACATTAAGCGTGTTCCCCATGACCCAAGGCAATTCAAATTAAAAAAATAATATGAATGGACTAATTAAGGCGACGTGTCCATAATTCCCCAACGACTGAAACCAAACTCTTGTTAATCTGTCACTCAAAGTTCATTGTCAAGGGGGGTTGTTATTGTTATTGCTAATATTAGTCTTAGTATCAATTTAATCAGCAACTGGAGAATATTCCATGAAATGGTAACAACATTTAACACTTCAACACTCCGACACCTGTGTAAAGCAGTGCCCTTCGTCTAACATGCGATCGAGCAATCTGACTTTATGGTATAAGCAATATTTTGACAGTCTAGCACGATGTGTTTCAAAGGTTGCGAAGCTTCAGGTGGTACACCTGCTAAGCTATGAGCAATACAAGCCTTATCATATGGTACTGGCGCCACTTCTAACAATCACATGGTACATTCGCTATTCGACTCCGTTGGAATTTTGCAAATCAGCTAACAAATTAACAGAAAAATGTATGAGAAAAATAATGAACTATTATTTGTATTCATTGCAGTGCATACCTTTTAAATTAAACCTGACCAAAATTTCGTCGACTTATTTTTCTTTTACTTGAAATGCACGTATGTTCAAAGTGATTATCTTAACGTTTTTTAGGTTCTCAAAAAAAACAAGAATATCTGTGAATTGTATATTTTAGTATTATTTTAGTCCTTTTTCCAGAGAGTTTGCCTACAAAGCACTGCTTGCTGTGAATTTGTGTTTACCGAAAGCCGTACTTTTTATGGAAATTCGCATATTATGGCGTCTGCTTTGGCAACAGTGTTGCTTTATATGTAAATCCTTGATCCTGACTACAGAAAATGGATTTTTAAATTACCTTAACAACACGGAAAAAATGATGGATTTTTTTAATCAACCGTGTTGTCTTGACTGCAGAACATTTTTCCATTCGGAATGTAAAAAATAGGTAAATCTAATTTCACTTTGAATTTAAAAGAGTTAAGAATTAATTAAAAATAAGACTACGATCTTAATTTTAAATCCTTAAAAGCGGTTGTAAAAATCGATCCGCGATCCGAGCCCAAATATTGCTCTATAGTTCTAACCACCGAACAACAAACACCTTCTCCAGAATTTTGAATATTTGCAGCTTGAATTGAGGTAACGGCCTTAATGATTAAATCATTTCGTTATTTAAGTATCTACTCGTATAGTTAATACCATCACCATCAGTAAAGCTTAAACTCGAATATATTAAGAATGAAGTATGAAGTAGGATGATAATGAAGCAAAAATGATTGACTTATCAGTATTCTAGAGTAATAGGTAATAATTACATTGTTTGTTTGTTCCGAGTAATATGAAAAGTGGGTCTACAAATATAGACACGATGTAGATGTAGATGAATATAAATAAATAAGCAAGACCTTAAGCGGGATTCTACTGAATCAGATAGGCTGTATAATTAACAAAAGCTTTGTATACACTTTCTGTAGAATTTAGACTACTTTGTTGCCATTTAGGGTATAGGTATAGTTAAGGTCAACACAATGGCAATTTGAGACCCTGATCAATATCCTTGATTAATGTCTTGACTATCTGATGCATTGCGTCCTCCTCGAATTCATCCAAATCGGGAAGTCCAAGGTTTTCCACAATGCCCTTTGGACCGAGTAACACGGGCGAAGTGAGAAACTGCGCCTCCGAGACATCCGACTGCACAAATGCGCACTCGATGACATTCTTCTCATTGTTCAATGCCCGGAGCAGGGAGTTGACAAAGTTGGCACCGGCATAGGCCATGGAGAGGGTGACGACCTTTTCCTTGGCGACTTGGACGCCTGCCTCCTGAATGCGATGCACTACCTCCACTCTCTCAGCCGGACTGCCGTCGAATTTTGGATTGGATTGGGAGATGAGGGGCAGAGTTGTCTTGCCATGACCGCCAACCACAGGAATGCTGACCTGTAGTGGATCGATACCGATGCTCTCACCAATGATGGTCTTGGCACGCACCACGTCGAGTGTGGTTACGCCAAAGAGTCGCCCGGGATCGTAAGCATCTTCCTCCATTAGCTGCTTTGCCACCATGGGCACAATCATGTTAACTGGACTCGTAATGAAGGCCAGCAAAGCATCCGGACAAGATTTGCTTATCTCTTTTGTCACAGCAGTCACCACTTTGGCGTTTTCTTGAAACATCTGTTCCGTAGTCATGCCTGGTTTACGGGGCATCCCCGCAGAAACAACTACAATGGCCGCATTGTTAAGTGCCTCGCTGAGATCCTCCTCGTCGTATGACTCCACAACTGCGGATGTGCAGATGTGCGACAGATCAGCGGCTATACCTTTTACATTGACTTTATCCTGCAGTGCCAGCGCCGTGATCTGTGGATTCTGTTTCAACAGCAGGGATAGCGGCTGGCCGACGCCCCCTGCAGCCCCCACAACGGCCACCTTGACGCCCCGTCTGCCGCACCAGGAGCAGGGATCATGATTCTTCTGGTTGCATAGTGTCAGCCGTGAGAAATGTGTTGAAAATTTGATTGAAAACATAACTGAATTTAGTGCTTGTGCACAAACAAGTAATTTTTTTATAAAAATTATTTATTTTTTGATAAAAATCGTCAATATATCTATTTGAGAGTCACAGCAAGCAGTGCTAAGTAACAGCTTGCGTTGAAAGGTAACTGCATGCAGTGCTGTGTGCTTTTAGTGCAAGCAGTGCACCTGATTTTGCTTGCGAGTAAACAGAGATGTCGACAGGGTGTTTCATTTAATGCCTATGACTCATATTCAAGCCGAGGAAATAAACAATTAAATTGATTTGTAAGCTTTGTGGTTTTATAGTTAATTTTTATGTTTTCTTTGACAGTAGCAACTCTTTCAGTAGCGTAGAATAAATTGAAATAATATTTGCATAAATTTAAATTTGCAAAGTTGATTATATTTGAGAGTCATAGCGAGCAGAGTACTTTAATTTTTTGAGTTGAAAGATGATTGTATAAAGCAGTGCATCTGCATTTACAAGTGAGTAAATGCTACTGTCCACAGGGTGTTTCATTTATTGCTTGTGGTTATTTCATTTCATATTTTGTTTTATATGACTAAAGCAACTCATTTATTAGTGCAAAATAAATTAAAATAATTAATGCATAAATAAAAATAATCAGTTTTTATTTATATATTGCAAGCAGTAAAAAATAATTTCTTGTGGAGAAAGATGACTGCATGTACTGCTGGGTTACGTTATTTCAAGCAGTGCACATCCATTTACAAGTGAGTAAACGTTGTTGTCAACAGGGTGTTTTATTTATTTTTGGTGTATGAAATTACTTCTCTATAGCTATAACCTATTGCCTAAGTTATTTGCTTAGTGTTCATATTCAAGCCAAAGAGGGAATAAACAAGTAAATATAATTATAGTGGTAGGCTTAAGGTTTTTGTTAAATATTACCTAAAGAACTCTTTCATTAATGTCAACTACTATAATTGCAGCATAAATGGAAAACAACTGAAATATTACTTGAAATGCTGTGTGCTGCTTGTGTTAGCATTGCACCTGCTTTAACTTCCAAGTGAACATGGCTGTCAACAGGGTGTCAGGGTTTCATGCCTTTACTTCATATTCAAGCCAACAAAGAAATAAGAAATTGATAATTTACTTGTATGTTATTTGCTTATTTGATTTTTTAAATGACTGGAGAAACTGTTTCTTTTGTGTTGAAAAAATTAAAATAATCTGATGCCTATGATACATATTCTAGCCAACGAGGGAATACACGATTATGTATTTCCGTTTATTTTCTTGTTTTATATAACCTAAGTAACTGTCTCACTTGTAAGTGCAGTTTGTATAGAATAAAAAACAATAATTGAACTATAAATTGATTGCAACAAAGTGGCTTTCTAAGAATTTGATTATTATTTACAGGAATTTGCGGGAATTTCTGATGATTTACAATAATAATGATGTAAGATCTGAGCAACTACTGTCAATAAATTTTAATTAGCTTAATTAATGAACTCGGCGTTTTCTTTTGGGGGATTTTTCCGGTGTAAATAATATTTCTATCGAATTCATACGTCATCTGTTGTTCTGGGGTACATTGGGGAAAAAGGGTAAATCTGTATTAGATTATTATTGCCGGAAGTAAACAAGTGAATGGACAGGTTGGCATTGAAATGGATTTCCATAGATGGCAGCATCGGCATCGATCAGTTGTCGTCTGTGTCAATTCTTATCAGCAGCAACATGATGATGATGTTTCAGCATACGGATTTACATACATATGTACATATGTACAATATGCATTTATATGTGTTGCTTGAGTGAGTTTATGAATGAGGAAACTGCATCAAGTTTTACTTGGAGTTTGAGCACTCTTTTTTGGGATTACAGATGGCTTCTTGGGCAAATTTAACGCCTTCATCGATGCTCTTCTTTAGTTCGGGCAACATTTTCTCGAGACTCTCCAGCTCATCACAATTCATGTCCGGCAGTCCAAGATTGTTCTTGATTCCGTCGGGGCCGAGCTCGAGGGGCGTGGCAAAGAAGGGGGATTCGGTAACATCAGAGGCGACATAGGCGCACTCCACCACATTGGATTCGCCGTTTAGGCCACGCAGCAGAGAGTGGACAAAGAGAGTAGCTGCGTAGGCCATGGAGAGGGTGGCGGAACCAGTGCCGGCCTTGGCCTTGACCACATCGGTGCCGGCCTCCTGGATGTGATGAATCAGAGCCTTAGTCTGTTCCGGCGTGCCACTGAATTTGGGACAGCACTGGGAGAGAATGGGCATTATGGTGATGCCTGCATGTCCGCCAATCACCGGCAAGTTCACCTCGGCCGGGTCCACTTTTAGGTGCTGGGCGATAAAGGTGCGAGCGCGGACGACATCGAGGGTCGTGCAACCGAACATGCGATTGGGATCATAGCAATCGAGGGACTTCATCACTTCGGCTGCAATGGGCAGCACGCTGTTGATTGGATTGGTAATGAATGCGACAAGTGCCTTGGGACAGGCTTCGCTCACGGCACGTGCCACAGACATTGCCACACTGCCATTGGCGCTCAACAGCTGATCCCGGTCCATGCCCGGCTTGCGTGGCATTCCCGCTGGCACCACCACAATATCCGAATCATGCATCGCCTCCATCATACTTGACTCTTCCTCCCCCTCAAAGCTCTCCACCTGCGCATTGGTGCAGATGTGGGACATGTCCATGGCGATGCCTTTCACCAATTTGATGTCGTGCAGCGACAGCTCACAGACCAACGGATTCTGCTTCAGCATCAGACTCAACGGCTGACCAATTCCCCCCGAAGCACCCACCACAGTCACCTTGTAGTTGCGTACACTGTTACCGCTCCAGTTGCCATATGTTCCCTGGAGTGCTGCCTTGCATTTGCACATCTTCAGGCAACTCTGAGATCTCCTCATCCATACTCCAAAACCCATGCCACATGTCTGCATATTGCCAAAAGGTAAAAAAAAATTCCTTAAAAAAATTTTTTATGAGCCTGTTATAACAATTGATAATATTCAATTGAATTTTATTTTTTTTAAGTTGTAAGACCCAAAAATGTTATGATTAATACTTGAAAAGTAGGCCTAACTTTTACAACCAGAACATGACAAAATGTCAATAAAAAAGATGACAGCTCGACTATGAGTTACTCTGTATCCAAGCAAGTACCATTTTTCTAGATTTGTTTCTTTGTTTATTATTCAATGGTTATTTCATTTTCTGGTTATAAATATTTGGTACGCTTGCAACTGTATAAGAAATTGCTCAAGTCAACATTGGTGTACACCAAGCTAATTTATTATCAATTTGTTATTTACTTTAAATAAAGTTTTGGATATAAACATTATTATTTTAAGTATTTAAGTCGTAAGAACGGAAAACAATATTTTAAGGCAAATATGTAAGTTTATCAAAGCTACAAACCGGTTCCGAACCGAATTTCGTCGAACCGGGTTTTAAAGCACCCCTGAACCGAATCATTAACGGAGTCTTTGTTTGCCGAACCATTTTTTTAAGATATAGGTTCGGCTCGAAAGTTAAATATTTTCATAAATTTTATACTTTTTTAATATTGGACCAAGAGTTAGAATCAAATTGTTTTGAACAAAATTAGATTACTTACCAAATTCGAAATTATCTTGTACAAAAATTAATTCATTTAAAACATTTTTTTTTATTTTATTGAACCAAGGTTTGAATCTAAACCGGTTCGCAAGCTGAACCTAAGTCTTGCTCTATGGTTCCAACCACCGAGCCAAACTTTTTAAAAAATTTTTGAGGTTTGCAGCGCTTCTAAATATAAATACATCAGTGCCAAACGTATCTATACCAAAATTGTTAAAAGTAATTTATATTATTTAATTCGAAGAAATTTCCCCTGAAAAGATTTTTAAAAAGTCAAAAAGTCTTAAAATTTATTTAAATATGCCAGATGCAACATCAACAGTTTAATAAGTGTCTCCAGATTTATTGTAACTATTGTGTGTCTAGGGTATCCAACAGTCGGTCAGTCAACCATTCCTCGACAACGAATAAATCACATTTTTTGGTCATTCATTTGAACGTAATCAGAAACGATCTTTAGCACCGACCAATGCCCGACGGCGATACCCGAGCACGATTGCAGAGCCGAATCTACTCGAGCAACACGAAGTGCTCATCCAAGGCAAGTGGGCATATGGGCAAGTGGGTGCGATGTTTGGTGGTATAAAATGTTAGGCGCTATCAAGAGTGACTTCCAGTTGCTGCCGGCTCCGCTATCAACTCGTATAGCAAAACAGAAAACAGAGAAAATCCGAACTGTCAACGTCCTCGTTCGTCTACTTGTCAAATCATATATTAATCAATCGCGGGTCCATTTAGTATTAACACTCAGAATGGTTCAAGAAGTGAGTATAAACAAAGTGAATAAAACATACACCGATGGTTGGAAATAATTAGCCTACAGTTATTCAATGTCTCCTAAAATTTGATCAAAGAGATATTTTCAAACTTGACATTAATTTCTATCCATTTAACGTTAAAATATCTTTGATATAGTTATCAAATCTCTTAACTAGAGATTGAAAAACCGGCCCATAATTGACAATGCAGATTTTTAAGTAGCAATCGTGTGAAATGTGTTGAAAAGAAATTTAGTCGAATTCTGAAGATTATTTTCTTCTTGAGTGCATTCTAATTAATGGATGGGCCGAAATGCAAATGAATCTTGTTTCTTCTGGTTGAAATTGAGATTGAAAGTTGACATTTATGATGTTATTTGTCAAAACTAACCTGAACCAGAAAGAAGCGCCGGTCACAATTTAAATATTCCATAAATCACAGCCAAAATTTCTAAATAGGGTCAATGGCTGCGTCATGCTCAGCATTTCATCCCATGTCACATGACTGGTCGCCACACTCAGCTGACTTTATTTATTTATTTTTTTTTATCTGAATTTCGACATTTGCCGGTTAATAGCTAATCAAGTGGTTTGTCTCTCTGCTTTTCAGAAATTCGACAACAAGCTGGTGCTGTTGATGGCTTTGCTTCTGGTCGCGTGTCTATCACAAAGCGCCAATTGCAGACCCTCCTCCTCCGGTGCCGGGGACGCTGAGTCACAGACCAAGCTGCTGGTCGATCCCAGCGAGTATCCCGGCAATCTGACCCCAGAGACCATTCGCAAGGTGCAACAATGCGAAATGGATCAGGCAACAATGGAACTATGCATGCGCTGTGCCAAGGTCACTAAATCGGAGATCATATATCCCATGTGCTGCAACAATGATGATAGGGTCAAGGATTGGTGTTATGACTACGTTTTCTACGGCAACGACACCGATAGCAACTGAACTCAACTCAATCCCTAAATTGGGTATTGAATAAACTAGGATACTTACTTTTGCCAAATTCTATTATATACTATTCCTGCGGGCACTGCGGATCGATTGGCTGTGATATTAAAGGCAATATTAATGTTTATACATAGTAACATATACAATACCATATTTCTAGCTAGTAATAAATCCAATTTTTTGCACTCTGAGCTGCATAAGAATTTTAAAAAACGAATCGACTTTTTATTCCGAATATTGTTTTCAAGTACTCTCATGAACAAAGATCAGTCGAACGGGGAAATTACTGAAAAAATGTCTATCTGTATAATGCAATGAACCGCCCGTCTCATTTTAATCTCATTATATCCTGTGACCATTAAAGATGGGGACAGTAGACATCTCCTATCGGCTCCGGATCCTATCATAATCTGAATTCCAAAGGTTTCTTGTGCATAACTTTACCTAAAAAATTTCATGTAGATTTCTCATGTCTCCGAAAAGAATTAAATTGAGTAAAAAATAAGTATTCTTTCTTTATGGTGCACTATAAATTCATATATATTTTGTATTTGTTTTAAATCTGAGTAAAAATTATCTTTAAATATATTTAGTAAAAAAAATGTGAAAAATCAAATTCTGCGAAATACACAAAATATACAGGCTTTTGACAGTTGATAATATTTCAGTGGATATGTCAATATCTTGTTATGCAAATATAGACAGCTTAATGTTAAGAAGACATCATAAGATCTGCTCAATGTATTTTTTTGTTTATTTGAGGAGCCGCCCTTCGCAATATAATGGACATTTTTATATGTTTGTTTCAAATATTTTTTATTCTTTTGTAAATTTTTATGTTTGATTCTCATGTTTTTTTTATTATATTTTTAGAAAACTTTATAATATTTACATTTTTAAATGAAGTATTTAATGCGAAATTAAATGATAATTGCAATAATAATAATCACATAATCAAATATATATATACATATATTTGGAATATATATGCAGTTGGATCGATTGAGCAATACTTATTTATGCCCGATTTAACTTAACGACAACTATAAATATTACAGTTCATGCTGTTGCTGGAGTTGTTGTTTTTGTTGCTTTTATATGGCAATCAAATGTTGAATTATAATTGAAACGAAAAAGAAATGCACAATCCGTTCGAACGGGACTAAAGGAAGTTCCGGGCCGACATCACATCGAACTTGCACTAGTTAACAACACCACGTGAATTGTAATTTTACGATATATAAATGTATGTAACAAACGTGTTTCAACAAGAAACGAGATACACATATATCTGTTTAAATATATGTATGTATATTCAGTCACTCGATCGATCTGCGAACTCATTAGTATTTGTTGCTTGTACTGTTGTTGTTGTTGTTGTTCGTCTAGTCGCTCGATGACTGAAAGCAACATTTAAATTTAAAGTCGCGTGAAGAGTTCAACTTACCAGAATTCAAGCACGCTATTAATAATGAGTTTTTGTTTCTGTTTTTGGCATTTTTTTTTGTGGTTTTTAGAGAAATATGTTGTCGCTGCAGCGGCTCAGTGTGGCTCAGATGGCTGCAGCGACTGTGGACGTGGCGGATGACACCGACTCTACCTCCACCTCCACCTCCAAACGCGTCAAATGCAGGTACGAGCAGTCGACATCCTCGCAGCGACCCATCAACTCAAAGGGACAGACGGTGGCATTAACATTCAGCTGGCTGCAAGTAGCACAACAAACAACAACAGACAAATGCATTTGGATGTCGGCGGCTGCAACTGCAAGTGAATTATCACACACCTGTTGTAGTTGCGCGACATCGGAGTGCGGTACTCTCCAAGCAGGGATTCCCCTTCTCCGGCAGATGAAGCGCATAGTTCTCGCATAAAGCTGACGGTGTAGGGCGAAACATGTTGGACAGGTTGCGTACGGGAATCGGAGTTGGCCATGTTATCCGCTGAATCTATTGGCGTTGTCTGCAAGTAAACTCAACCAATTTGTTAGTATGGGGTTAGCACAGTTAGAGGCAACAAACAGTGGTAAATCGAGACAAGTTCTTAGAATTAGTTGGAAGCAATAGAAGAATATGTAAATTCCACGCACATCAACGTCCAGCTGTTTCTCAAAAATCGCTGTGTCTTCTCCTGCCATTGCTACTTCTATCAAGTCACATCCAATTGGTTGCTCCTTCTGCTTTAGCTCCTCTTGTTGAATGCTTATCTCTTTCTTTTTCTCGTTTTTATTTTCATTCTCAGTCTGTTTTTGACTGGTACTGCTGCTGCCGTTGGCCTCGATGGATTGTGGAGCAACTTCAGTTGCTGGCAATGATTGGGACTCGGTCTCTGGTTGAGCTTCCTCGGCGGTCAACGTTACTGTGTCCTCATATTTGACAATTGAGTTGTACAAACGAATCTCTTTGGTTAGCTGCGTGGACTTGCGCATTATCTCAGCCTTGCCTGGATCCAGTAACCTGAAAATAATCCAAACTGTAATTGAGACCGCATAAACAGAAAGATTGCTGCGTCCGCTTTTGTCCTCGCTGGAGTTTCCCACGATATTTGTTGAACCCTTGTCGTTGTTGTCCACCACAGCAACCAGATATTACTGAAGCTGCTGCTGTTGTTCTGGTTGTGGTTCTTGTTGTTGTTGTAGTACCTGTAGTCTGAGCCCTGAAGGCCACTGCCCAGATCCATGGCAGCGTTGCGCAATTTTATGCGCTTCTGCTTCAGTGAAATGATGATCTCATGGCTGGCCTGGATTTCAGGCTGTATTCGCGACAGTTTCGCCTCCTCCAGCTTCATTGCCTGCCTGACGGACTGCATCTCTGCAAACAGTTCCTCAAAGCGGCGCGAGTAACGCAGTCGAGCGATCTTTGACAACTTCGCCTCCTCCACCATACGTATAGACTTTTCCAGGTTCGTAATCATGCTGCCGCTGTAAAATGTCCACAGAAAATGAGTAACGACATCCCTTACACACACACACACGCTTAGATCTAATAAGGAACAAGGAAACAAATACCCAATTTTAAGAAATGAACTTTCAAATGCCTTTAGCCGGCTTTCCTTCGATGGCATCTTCTGCGTCGTCTTGGACGTGGTTGGCATATCGCTATCCTTGCTGCTTTCAACTGACGTAGTCTTTGACATTGTTCCATTTGCAGTTGTTTCTGTTGCTGTTTTTTCGATCTCAGCTTTGGCTTTAACATTCGATGCGGTTGCATTGTCCTTTTTGCTGGCTGTTCCTTTGGCAGCCCCAACGATTTTCTTTTTCTCAAGCAACTGCATGCGCTCAATTAGACGCAAATACTCCTTTTGTGACGCCACCGGCAAGTGTCGCACAGCCTAGCAGGATGAGATGGGTCTGATTAATTCTAGTGCCTAAACGGAATCTGTTCAGAGGAATCTATCCCTTTGTACCTTTCGTACAGGAACAGGTATTTATTAAGCGGCAAAGGCATTTGTACATACCACAGGCGTTGGCTTTGCTTTGTTGCTTTGCTGTACTGGAGCAGGTTTTTGAGTTAGTTTCGGTTGTAGATTTGCCTTTACTGCACTTTCCCCATCCGGCGTCGGTTTGGTCAAGACCAGGGGCGAAGGAGTTGGCACCTTGGAGCGCGCCTGCTTTAGAAAATCATCCAGCTTCTTCTCGAAATACTCGTTTATTACGGTTCGTCGCAAATTGGAGTTGTTTGGCGTCGTCGACGAGTCGAGAATCTCTGAGATGGGAGTATTTGAACGGGTGGTAGAATTGCTAGCGCTATCCATTGCCGGGCTGAAGGGACTTGGATTGTCGGCGTAGTTTACGTAGCTGGCGTAGCATCTTCTCAGCTCCAGCTCATCGTCACTACCAGCCGAGGATTCGCCGAGAGTAATGACCAGCTTGTTGACCTTGATGCTCGCCGGATCGAGAGTAGTTATCAGTCGCGTTGAGCTGCCACCATTCCGGACGTGCAGTGGAGCCACTGACTCCTTGACCAGCAGCGTTGTTGGGCGCTTTAGAGGCGGTGCCAGCGATTGAGGTAGTTTTGAAATCTTGCGCTTGGGTGCGGTCTTCTTATTGATTACCTTGTTGGGTTTCACAATCTTGATAATGTCTGTCGATGATGAGTGGACTGTTGGTGCTGTGGGCGTAGGAGTCGCTGCTGTTTCACAAACCTCCTCTGGCAGTTCTGGCGGAGGAACTGGCAAAGGAGCAGGGGCAGTAGCAGGAGCAGTCTCAGTCACAGGCATGGGCACAGGCACAGGTTGTGGCACAGAGTCTGGCAGTGACAAGGGCAAGAGCGATGGCTGATGCAGAGTAGCAACTGTTTCCTCGGCCGGCTCAAGCTCAGTTGCATCAGCCGATGATGCTTGAGAAGACTGCAAGGAAGTCACCTGGAAGCGGCGAACTGCCTTCTTGAGAATCTCCGGACTGTCGCCAGTGGATTCCTCGGGGCCAGTCTTCTTCTTGGACGCAATGCTGGAAAGCAAAAGCAGACGCAGTTCGTCGGGATCATCAGAGTCGTGGCCATCGGCTTCCTTGTGAATGGAAGATGTATTCTGCTCCTTGGCAGCCATGGGAGCTGTCGGCTTAAGCTTAGAGAGTAACATGGCACGCAGAGCACCCGCCTCATCCTCGCTGGACTCAGCATGAAATGTGCGAGAGGCTAGAGTTTGAGTTTGTGAATTGTCCATTGAGATCGATTGTATGTCGGTGAGGGAACCATGATGCGAATGCTGTTCGCTCAAATGCATAGCATCCCTGGCATCGTCGTCCTCCAACTGCATGTGTGGAATATGAAATGAAGGTGGTGGCGGAGGCACTTCGTCATCATCATCATCGTCAAACGGCCGCTGTTTCCTATTCTGATGATACTCTTGCTGCTCCTCCTCCTCATCATCATCGATCACGATGGGCATGGAAACGGGTGGCAGTGAGTTGGGTAAAAAGCAGCGCCAGCTCTCATCGCTGTTCACCGTCGCCTGCCAGTTGTGTGGCCACTGCTGTTGCCTATCCTCGTCGCTGTCCGTCTGCGCCAGATCCATATCAACAGGCTCCTCCAAATTAGCCGCTGGCGGACTGAAAGTTGTGCGCTCCGGCGACGCTGCCGGACTAATCTCCATGAGGTCATCAATGTCGTCGCACTCGTTGCTCACCGCACTCGGCTGATGCACGCGGTTGATCATGTCTGTGGGCGAATAAGCACGCTCTGCATCCCGCTTCTTGCGCGCCATATGCTTCTTTAATATGGCCGATTTGAGTGCTATGATTCGCAGCTTGAGTTCCGGCGGTTCATCAATCTGCGGTAATTGCTGATGCGACGGATGCTGCTGTTGCTCCTGCTCCTCCTCTATCGCTCCGGCATCATCATCTTTGTAACCCTCAAATGTGTGCGACGGCAGGTCTTCCTTCTTCTCCTTTGGATTTGAAATCGGACTGGGGGATTTGAGCATGCGATACTGAAGTCGCTCCTTCAGACTGTGCTTGGGCTTGATATCATAGTTCCCAGTACGTGCTAGGGCCACGCGCAGCTTATTTCGGCTCAGTTTCAGCTGCTCCAGCTCCTCATGATCATCGTTCTCGTTCTCCACATTCACGTCATACTCCCCGATCTCATCGTCTGTCACGCTGTCCAGCGAGTCCAGCAGAATTGCTGCCTGTTGTTGTTGCTGCTGCTGCTGGTAATAATGATTGTTGTGGTGTTCGTGACGCCGCTTTTTGCGATTCGGCTGCTCTTGCCGTTGTGATCGATGGGGATGGGCAAACGGATTGCGCCTTAGTTGTGGGCCATGTTTCTTGGCCTCCATTCGCTTGGCTTTATGCTTGCGATACTTCTTGGGCGGCTCAAACTCCTCCTCCGACAGGCTGGACACATCCGAGAGCACACTGATTGGCGAGAAGTGCTGATACTGTGAATATCTGTCAATTCTATGTGGCCTTTGATAGTCTAGAAAAAATGCATATTAGCTTATCAGTTAAATTGTTGGCACATCAATATACATATAAATAAGGCGACGCCTTCTCCCTACATACAACATACAACATGACTTTAGTAAATACACATAATACTATCAAAGATTGACGACGGAAAATGAAACATAATTGCTCCAAATTATAGAATTCCAATGTGTTAATCATAAAGCAAGGTCATTTTATTAGAGCAACAACAAACACACACACGCACACTGATAAGTGTATGAATGTGTATGTTTGTGTTCGCATAAGACAAGAACGTGTTGCTTTGGTTTAAATATGAGGCAGCGCTTACTATATTGATTGGCCAGATTGGCGGAGAGCATGTCCATTTTTTCAATATCCTTGCTCTTGTCCTCGAGCTGCTGTATACGCGCACGCAGTTTGAACTCTTCGTCCTCGGAGGATATGATCATTTCGAATTCATCGACAATTTCGCCCTCCTCGCGATCTTCTTCTTCAGCGCCATTTCCATTATCGACAATTCCAGCGTCTTTAATCTGCGTAGTTTGTGCCGACTTCATGGCACTGCACTCATTCGATTGTTGTTCTGTCGCAAAGCTCTGCATTGCGCAGACAACCATTTTAAAAATGTGATTAAAGGCGACTTAAATATTTATTTTTTTGGCGAGCTCAGCACTTTTATACGGGAAAAAATAACCTTCTTCGTATGTGCTTTTTTCTTTATGGAGACAGAGTTGTAATTGTATCGAATCAGTCAGATTAGGTTCGATTATTTAATAGTTCATTCGAACGAACTAAGTCTCGGATTGTAGTTCATATAGTTCACTCGTTTAGTTGTTCTGTTCGTTCGCTTCGTTCGGTATTCAGTTCGTCAGAGTTGGCGCTAAATTAAAATTAAGATATTGCAAAAATAAAAATTACATATCTTTGCAATAAATTAATAATGTAAAAAAAATAAAAATTCAAAATTACATAAAATTAAAATAATCATTTTAATATAGGCTTAGGGACTTTTTATCTCAAGAGAAGCGAAGTTACAAATTTAATTCTGGAAAAAATTAAAAATATGCAATGAATTCAAACAAACTCTGAAAAATGTTAAAAATTCTAGCTTCAAAATGAACCAAATATCAGAAAAAAGGTAGAAAAATTGTATGCTACCAATTCGATAATTGAACCAAACAGGATGTCAACATTTGGACCGGGTGGCAACATTTGGCCAGGTGGCAATCCTGTGTCTCTTAAGACGTCATTTGAAAATCAAATGGCGGAGAACTTAAATAATAAACTAATCAACATTTAAAGAGGGGCATTTTTTTAAGTCAAAAGGTGGCTTGGCGATTGTGTTGAGTGTAAATATTGTTCGGCGAAGCACCTGGTGCAACCGGCACCACGGAACAGGCTATTTTTAGCAAAGAATTGGAATAGCTATTGATCTGGAGGAGTCTTCAGACAAGGAGGAAGACTATGATGAGGCATCAACAGCCTCCACTTACCTCCAGAGTGCAAAGACAAGAATATAATTCGCAGTGTACTCTTAATTGCCACAGACTTATTAAAAAGTTTTTTAAAAAAAACTTTGTATTTCTATTATTATTGTATATTTCTTATTTATCCATTTATTAGCTTCTTTATTGTAGTTGTATATTATTATCTATCTATTTATAGTTCAATAGTATAATTAATTGTATAAATTAAAGGAGCCTGTGAAATAGAACATTTTTTATTTAAAAATGGTTTAAGTGCAAATAAAATGACGTAAAATACAATACCATTTACTTTTTCAATATATATAAAAGAACTTTAAATTACTTGCATTGATTTGAAAATTAAATTTTCTGAATTGTTGAATCTAATTAGCTGGACAACAGTTTCATGAGATGATGTCATAATCATTAGACGCTTTCTCTATTTTTAAAGCTATTGTATTTTAAAATTTTGCAAACATTCACAATTACCTAATGCAAACAATTGCTTAATAAGTTAATTTCGCACCTTTCGTTCTGCTTTCGTCACTAGCGAGGAGTGCCGTCTGCAGTGATTTTTAATTTAAATTGCTCGGCTTGGGAGAATGGATGATAAATTGTGGCGTTGGGGCGATTGACTAGAATAGACTAAAAAAATATGATGGCTAATTGGTTGATTAGTTGATGGAAAGACCAAACTTAATTATTTAACAGAAGAATAATGATTATAGTATGTAATAAAAAATTAAATTGTTTATTCAAGACTATGACATTCGATACACGCAGCCTTATTAAAATTGGTTTAGGGTTGTCTCAGTTCGCCAGTGTTGTAAATATATGAATGCGCCATCTATGTGTCAAAAAGCGAAATACAAATTTTTGAGTTCAGTGTCAAAAGCCGCACTTCCGCTCTTTTCTACCCAACTCGCGGAGCAAAATGCAGCAAAAGGTATTGTGGTTGTGAAAAATGTGTGAATTGTGTTGAACTAAAATGTTGCAAATATTTATATTTATAGCGCAGAGAACCCGTGCAGGCCGTTCAAGTCTTCGGACGCAAGGTGCGTGGTAAAATACAAATTTAAAACAAAAGTTATTGCACGTGTCCAACAATCATTGGACAGACGTTAATCGACGCTCGTTCGTTCACACGAAATTTGCTGAGGTTATGTTTATTTGTGTGTGCGATGATTTTTGTTGTTTCCAAAAAAAAGATTTACTAAATAATAATTGGATTAATGTGCGATTCTTTTTGCAGAAAACCGCCACTGCGGTCGCTTACTGCAAGCGTGGCAGTGGTCTCCTGAGGGTAAACGGACGCCCTCTCGACCAGATTGAGCCCAAAGTGCTGCAATACAAATTGCAGGAGCCGCTCTTGTTGCTCGGCAAGGTGAGTGCGGAAGCGGTAACGGTGGATTAGAAGCCAGTGTGTACACACTGAATTGATATGCACACTGAATTTAAGTGATGATAACATTTATCCCGAACTTGAAGACCAATGAGAATACAATTGTTTCTGATCTCTCTGTTTAAAAATACTCATTTTAATTTGAGTCAATAATAGTAAACTAATGTACGACTTTCTATATTACAGGAGAAGTTCGCCGGTGTCGACATCCGTGTGCGCGTCAGCGGTGGCGGTCACGTCGCCCAGATCTACGCCATCCGCCAGGCCATTTCCAAGGCTCTGGTTGCCTTCTATCAGAAATGTGAGTATTTTATTAGATTGATCAGTATATGATCAGCTATGTTGTTTGCCCAATAAGGTTATTGTTTGAAAGATAAGCGACTTTCTTGCAATTTATAAAATTGAGAGGGCTAGAGAAACCGCCATTATGAGCATATACCAACCAAACTGTATGCAAATAAAACCAGCACAGATTGGGTGATGCGGCAAAAACATGAATACTATTAATGTTATAGACTGATTGGATATATCAGTAGCACCTTCTACCAGATTTTTGTTGGAATCCTTTGTAATTTCCAGCGAAAGACAAGTGCAAGGGAGAATAAGTGAATGTTGCAATCAAAGAGAGCAACTTAGCCTATTTTTGTTGCAGTTGCTATTTGAGGCTACATCGACACACTTTATTAGATTAATCAGTTTATGTAATAAAGAAGGATAGCACCTTCGACCAGATTTTTGTTGGAATCCTTTGACATTTCCAACGAACGACAAGTGCAAGGGAGAATAAGTGAATGCTGCAATCAAAGAGAGCAACTTGAGCAATTTTCGTTGCAGTTGCTATTTGAGGCTACATCGACACTTTATTAGATGAATCAGTTTATTTTTTCATTCTCAGCGAGAACTGCAAACGCATACTTATATTCTTGTTAATTTATTGCAGACGTTGATGAGGCCTCCAAGAAGGAAATCAAGGACATCCTGGTCCAATACGACAGAACCCTGCTGGTTGGCGATCCACGTCGCTGCGAACCAAAGAAGTTCGGCGGTCCAGGTGCCCGTGCTCGTTACCAGAAGTCGTACCGTTAATCTTTCTGCTGCTTTTCAAATTGGATTAGATACTTTGTACAACTTGAAAATATTTGCATGTTTTCTTTAATTCGAGAATCATGTGAATAAACGGAATAATTAACTTTATGTTCTACAAACTTATTATTACTTGGTTTCGTTTGGGACTATATATACATATATATGACAAAGTACATGTCTTTAATTTAATTGAAGACACACCGTGGTTCAGAATTATTTGTTCATGTTTTGAATTTCGTATAAACTCCATATGTGTTCTGCGTTTCAAAATATGAGTCTTAAGTAAATAAGCAATAACAAGAGAGCAAGCTGTTAAGAATTCAAAGTGGTTAAGGAAGAACCAATTTTTTATAAATATATTCTAAACGGATAGTAAAGGCGATCGTCGAAAATAGTGAATTGCTTAGAATTTTAAATTAACCGCCAAATCGATAACCTCAGTGTGCTCTGTTTCAAGGTGTAATCGATATGATCATTGTCGTGTAACATATCGATATATTTTGACGTATCTTATCAATAGTTTCCGGTATTTTTATAAATATTTAAACCAATAATATTTCGATGTGATACAAATATCAATTTATACTTGATATTGTTATGTTCATGTTTTATCGTTTGTGTAAGCTCGATGTTTTTGCTTCATTATCGGCTCTGTCGATATATTTTGTTATTATATATATTGTTAATTTAAAAAAACAGCTATCGATTGTGTTTGGCGGTTGAATTAATGTACGGTGGGATGGCGACCCTTAAATTTCGATCAAAAGGAGGGATTGCATTTGTTGTTGCAACAACCGTTTTTTTTTGATGGATCAAATGAAAAGGATGAATGAAGAGGAGATTTTAGTAGTGTTGGGTAAACACGGCTCATTTAGATGAACATGTTCACTTGTTCTTTTTTTGGAGCTGAGTCAGCTCACTCAAATTGCTCACTTGCTCAATTGTTCAGATTGCTCACTTGTTCCGATTGCTCACTTGTTCAGATTGCACTCTTGCTTAGATTGCTCACTTGTTCTGTTCATCTTCTCCTTGTTCCTTCCTTGCTCCCTTGCTCACTGCTCTTAGCAATTCAAGCAAATGAGCTAACAGAATCTACGCAAAATGCCCTAACGAACTACCAGCGCAAAGTAAATCTCGGGCTCGAGCAAAGAGCAAGTGAGCAATAATGAGCAACTTGGAGGGAACTTGTTCACTTGCTCACTTTAGTGAGCAACTCTTTTTTGTTCACTCACTCATGAGCAACCCAACACTAGATTTTAGCAAAAGCCACGTTGCTGGAAAAGAAAGAGAGGAGTTTGACTTTAGCTACGGTCAAAAGCAGGAAGGTTTCCTTAATTTAAAATTCCGTGGAGCCTTCTTTCCTGGACTCCGTGAGCACGCAGAGCGGACCCACTGCCCAACAACTATAATAAATAAGGAAAAGTGGGAAAAAATTACAAGCATCCGCTTTTGTACGCTGCGAACATCAGCGGAGTTATTAGCCCCTTTTTATATCAGAAACTACGTCTTTTCGTTGTTTATTATATTCCTGGTGGTCATAAATAATTACACATAGTGCGTTTTCTGTAGAGCAGTCGCTGTCCAAGCTTTATTGGCAAAATTAAACGTAAAGTGAACAGAGAATAAAACTTATATTGATTATCTTAAAGATAAACGAAATTAACTGAAAGCTGAAAGAAAGAAAACAGGAATCTGAATAAGAAAGAAAGAAAATATGTTAACTATTAATGATTAAATTTAAATGATATAAGAATCGGAGTAAAAAAAAGGTAAGCTAAATAGAAAATAAAATTAATTAAAATTGATATTTAATACAAGCCGAGTAGCAACGATACCGACATGATTAATATTTAACAGATAAATATATACATTTAAGTATATAATGATATATAATTACAATTACAAGCACACATAGAAAAATGTACAGATAAATATACATATATAATATTTTTATACTCTATCCTTTTATCACTCATTAAATCACACAGACAGCTCTTTAGGCAGGTTAAGGTATAATTAAGCGATTTACAAATATAAAAAACACACCACACAATTACATACATAATTACATTATTTATGTTGGTGGCAATGTTTCGTTCCTCGTCTGTTGTTTCGTAAAGGAAGGAAGAAATATACTTACCTGCAATGCAAGATGGTAGAGATAAAGAATGTTCGACATACAATGTATACGTATTAAGAAATCCGAAATTTTCGCTCACCTGAATATTTAGTCCGAGTGATTATTGATGATATAGGGGGAGGGAAAGACATGGAGGTCAACACCGGTTGAAGAAGGGTCCATTCGGTGGCCAACAAAAGGGAGACGGAGCTGAGGTGTCCGTCACAGGCAGGGCGGGTACGACTGGGTCCGGAACCGGGATCCTGTTTGGAAGAGAGGTGGATCAGTTTTAAGTTTTGTGAATGTTTGTTGTTTACTTACCGGTTTGTAGTTTATTGCAGGTTTTGTTGTTAATGTTGTGGATTTCCGTCGTCTTTTGTTGTAGTGTTTTGTAGTTCTGTTCGCCACAGCTGTTTGTGTATCGATGGTGTATACATTATGTATATATGGTCATGTATATATGTATATATATAATTAATATAATATAATATAATATATTATAAGATATACAATATCTTTTTTTTTTTGTTCAGTGGTTTTAGAATGTTATTTTGTGTTGTTCCTAAACTGTTGTCTTACTTTACACAGATATTATTTTTAATTTACTTTACTTTTTCTTGATTTTACTTTACTTTAATTTTTAACTTAAGCGGATTATATTTTTAATTCAACTTAGTTTTACTTTAATTTAATTTTAAATAAGTTCTAATTTATATTTTTGTTCTTTTGTTCGACTTCCCGTGGTCTCCAAAATTTTTTCTATCTCTCTATTTTCCCTTTCCTTTAAAATCCCAAAATAAAAAATCGCCGTTACTGCAAAAATAAATTTGCATTCCCTCTCTTTCTGATCTAAAATACAGGGTCGCCACCCTCTTGCACATTCCTTAACCGCCAATGTCTATCGATACCTATACATTTTAAATAAATATCAAAACATATCGACTAAGCCAATAATAACAATAAACACAACAAAATTATCATCGAGCTGGCACAAACGATAAAACATGAACATAACAACAATTATTTGAGCGCGACTTTTAATTTGTCGTGTTTTTACTTAAAATCAGTGTTATTTCCACTATTTATTTACACGGCTTGCGCTTGGATGCAATCTCATTAATTTGTCAAAACATAATTTTCCCTCCATGTTCCGCGGTGAAAAAAAATTGGCAGCAAAGGCAAACGGACAATAATCGCATAATTATATCGATATTGATATTATTGTACAAATATATAACATCGCAAAAAATCTATTGATATATCGATATATCAATGATATTTCGACAACTCTTCTTATCATCCCTAGCGTCGACATCGCAATTCAGAAAAAACGGCGGCACAAGCGCCTTTTAATTGTATTCTTTGAATTGAAAAGAAATAAGTTTTGTTTGTTGCTAAAAGTGCAAAATGTACGTTAAGAAGTTGGTGCTTGATGGATTTAAGTCCTACGGAAAGCGGACAGAGATCGAAGGCTTTGATCCAGAGTTTACAGCGATCACTGGCCTTAATGGATCCGGCAAATCAAACATCTTGGACTCAATTTGTTTTGTGTTGGGCATCAGTAATTTGCAGAATGTAAGTAACTTGAGCAAATTGAGCTTAATAGCGATTAATAAGTTTTTGTGTGTGACTTTCAGGTGCGTGCATCCGCGCTGCAGGATTTGGTGTTCAAGAATGGCCAGGCGGGAATAACGAAGGCAACGGTGACCATTGTATTCGACAATACAAATGCACAGCAATGCCCGCCGGGTTATGAGAAGTGTCGCGAGATCTCCGTGACCCGCCAAGTTGTTGTCGGTGGCAAGAATAAGTTTCTTATTAATGGAAAGCTGGTGCAGAACAAAAAGGTGCAGGACTTTTTCTGCTCCATGCAGCTGAACGTCAACAATCCGAATTTTCTGATCATGCAGGGCAAGATCCAGCAAGTGCTGAACATGAAGCCCAAAGAGGTACGCAACATTATAATTTATGGACACTTTAGATGTAACGCTATGTGAATCCGCAGGTTCTGTCAATGGTTGAGGAGGCGGCAGGCACTAGTCTGTATAAGACAAAGCGGGACGCGACCAAAACCTTGATTGAGAAGAAGGAGGGAAAGGTGCGGGAAACATCAGCTCTTCTGGAAGAGGAAGTTCTACCGAAACTGGATAAACTGCGCAAGGAGCGAACTGCGTACCAGGAATACCAGAAAACATGTCGCGATATTGATTTCCTCACCCGTATTCACATATCTTCCAAGTATCTAAAGTATTGTGATGCCTTGCAGTCGATGGAGGCCAACGAACAAAAGATAGAGAACCGCATTGCTGCTTGCCATGAGAAGAATGCTAAGAACCTGGAGGAAGTCGAGTCTATCGAAATCAAGGTGAAGGATATACAGCATAAGATTGATGCTGAAATGGGTGGCTCTCTCAAGGCGTTGGAGGAGCAGCTGTCTGCCAAGCGGGCGATTGAAGCAACCGCGTCTGGACGTCTAAAGGCCGCAAAGGGAACAATTGAGCAGGACGAGAAGAAAATTCGTATGGCCTGTAAAAACATTTCGGAAGATGAGTCCGCGTTGCTTAAGAAACAGCAGGCTATGTCAAATGTTCAGGGCGAGTTCCAGAGCCTAAAAGATGCCGATGCAACGGATTCGAAAGCCTACGAGGATGCCCAGCGAAAGTATGAGGCTGTATCGCAGGGTCTTTCCACTGACGAGGACGGCCATGCCACTACACTCCAGGAACAGTTAATTGGTAGGTCTTTAAACTCATCAAATTGTTTACTTGATTTGCTAATTGGTTGGTCCTAATCGACAGCTGCCAAGCAAAAGCTGAGCGAGGCGCAGACTACAATTAAAACGTCGGAAATGGAGCTGCGGCACACACGCAATCTGCTCAATCAAAAGGAGGGCGAAACCCAAAGCAACGATGCAGCTTACATAAAGGACAAGGGACTGCACGATCAGCTGGAGGCAGAGATTAAGAATCTGGAACGTCAGCTGCAGGGTCTCAACTATGAAGGTGGTCAGTTCGAGCAGTTAAAGGAGCGAAGACAAGAATTACACAATCAGGTGCGCGAACACAAGCGTGATCTCGACAGACGCGGAGGAGCCCGCTACGATTTACAATATCAGGATCCTGAGCCGAATTTCGAACGGCACAAAGTTCGTGGTATGGTAGGTAAATTGTTCCAGGTCAACGATATGAGAAACTCCATGGCCCTAATGATGGCAGGCGGCGGCCACGTAAGTGCTCAATTATCCTTAATCAAAAGCTAAGTTACAACTTGAGCTATAACTTTAATTGATAGTTAACCAGCTTCGTTACCGATGATGATGTTACGAGCAAGAAGATCTTGCAGAAAGGGAATTTGCAGCGACGCGTCACATTGACCCCCATCAACAAAATTAAGCCACATACTCTTAACCCGCAAGTCATTGAGTATGCAAAGAATACCGTAAGTACAATTCATTTAAACTGTAATTCAGTTGATTATTGCTTAATCCGCATTCTACCTGCAGTATGGTCATGAAAATGTAGAATCTGCACTGTCGCTTATCAGCTACGATAGTTATTATGAGCCAGTCATGAAGTTTGTTTATGGCGCCACATTGATCTGCAAAGACTTGGATGTTGCCAAAGGGGTAAGTCAAACGCTAAGAGTGATATGCATACTTATTGTTTAACTTTTGAATCTCGTTAGCTGAGCGCTGATAGGAACATTGGATGCCGCTGTGTAACTCTGGAGGGCGACGTGGTCGATTCGAATGGAACATTGTCAGGTGGCTCTGCACCGAAAGGCGCTAATATACTCGAAGATTTAAACAACATCAGAGTTTCGGAGAAGGAAGTCAATGCAAAGATGAATGAGTTGAAACAAGTGGAAGGTCACTTGAAGTAAGTTTGGAGACTGTTGCTTATTTCGATTGTAAAAAAATATTCCTCGTCTCATCTCGTTTTAGTTCTATTGAAAATGTCGCTCGGACCCATAATAAACTTAAAGAGGCTCTTGAGTTGCGCCAACACGAGCTTTCCATGTGCAAGAGCCGCTTGGCTCACACAGCTTTTCAGCAGAACCAAGCTGAAATCGAGGAAATGAAAGAAAAGGTGAAGACATTGGAGCAGCAAAACACAGAGGCTCGCGACAAGCAAAAGATCTCGCAGGCCAAGGTCAAGGATGTTGAGGCAAAGCTATCGGATGCCAAGGGCTATCGGGAACGCGAGCTCAAGGCGGTCAGCAACGAAATGAAGGCTGCCAAGCAGCGTGCTGAGAAGTCGCGTGTCAACTGGAAAAAGCGGGAACAGGAGTTTGAGACTCTGCAGCTGGAAATCAGCGAGCTACAAAAAAGCATTGACACGGCCAAGGAACAGCACCAACAGATGGTAGAGAATCTTGAAAAGTACAAGGCCGAGCTGGAGGCACTGCAGAAAAACAGCTCAAGTGTAGCTACAGAGGTAGCTGAACTAGAGAGCGCAATTAAGACTCAAAAGGACAACTTGAATGGCCAAAATAAGGAAATGCGTATGCTGCTGGGCAACAAGGAGAAATTACTTAAGCAAAATCAGGAGCTTGAGCTGGAGGTTAAGAAGAAGGAAATCGAAAAGAACAAATTAAGTGGAGAAACCAAAAATGCCAAGAAACGCATGGATGATTTAGAAATGCAGTACACTTGGATACCAGAGGAGAAGAAATGTTTTGGTATGAAGAACACCCGCTACGACTACAGCAAAGAGGATCCTGTTGAAGCCGGCAATAAACTGGGCAAAATGATGGAGAAGAAGGAGAAAATGGAACGTACCCTTAACATGAATGCCATGCAGACACTGGAACGCGAAGAAGAGAACTACAATGAGACAGTGCGACGTCGACAAATTGTCGCAATGGATAAGGAGAAAATCAAAAAGATTATTGTCAAAATGGATGAAGAGGAACAGGACCAGGTCAAACGCGCCTGGGAGGCGGTCAACGAAAACTTTAGCGGCATATTCAGCACCTTGTTGCCCGGTGCCCAAGCATTACTCAATCCCGTCAAAACAAACGGCATCCTGAGCGGGCTCGAGATAAAAGTGGGCTTTAATGGCGTCTTTAAAGAAAGCCTAGGTGAGCTGTCGGGTGGCCAAAAATCTTTGGTAGCATTATCACTCGTCTTGGCCATGCTCAAGTTCTCACCAGCTCCGCTCTACATTCTTGATGAGGTGGATGCCGCGCTGGACATGTCGCACACTCAAAATATTGGCAGCATGTTGAAGCAGCACTTCCGAAGCTCACAATTTCTTATCGTCTCCCTGAAGGATGGTCTCTTCAACCACGCTAATGTTCTGTTTCGAACTCAATTCTTAGAGGGCGTTTCTACCATCTCACGTACGGTCGGTCGATCAGTTGCTAGACGTTAAATGTATTACCATAATCATTAAGGCATTATAAATAAAACTTACCTATTTTTGAATACATCGTCAAATTGTCATTTAATGTCTAATTAAAAAGGTAAGGAAATGGGCTAATAAGCATGATTTTCATGTATAATTAGGGCTTATTTAAATTCATTCGGTTGTTGGCAGAGGCAAATATTGGTTTTCATTTTGTTTTGAGGATTATGAAAGATGTTGCAGTCTGCAGAAGCACTTTTGATTCGGTTTAGAAAGTATAGAATCCAAATTATTACATCATTCAATACAAAGTCTGTAAATTTTTCACCGTTTTTTTAAATTTTTTTCCCAGAATTTAACTGTTAGAAAGCTAGATTTGCAAAAAGTAATACAAAAAATTTAAGTTAAATTAAAATAACAAGTGTTAAGAAAAAAGTCGGTGCATCAATGTACCCAAAACACAATCGCATTATTTTCTTTATTGCATATTTTTAATGTACACAGAGTATAAAAAAAACTATATTGGTACAGTGACCTTGAACTGTATAGGCAACAAATAAAAATTTGTAAAGGAAAAAATGTGTAATATAAATATTATTTAACCTAACTGATTATAACATCTAAATTTAAAAATATTAAATCTTTATCGGAAAATAATAATTTGTTTCACAAGTTTGATTATTAAAATAATTTTTATACCTTATATAATGCAATTCTTCTCATTTGTTATACTTTATATATTTGAAGATAAGAGATATTTTACATATGACTGTATATTACAGTGTTGTACATTTTTTTTTAGAGAAAATCAAAAAGCATTTAAATTGGTTTTTGCACTCTTATATAGTTTTGGAAAAATATAAATATTATGATCTCTGAAATTAATCACAACTAGCTTATAACAGCTAAGTTGGCGACAGTGTTTACAGAAGATACAAAACTTAGCAGAACGGACTCTGTTAATGTATCTTAGCGGATGGCAGTAAATTTCCAACAGGGCTGGTTCAGTGGTATAAACGTCAAACTGACGTTTGGTCACAACGACAAAGAGAACGACACTGACAGTCGTTGGCTGTAAGTTGCATGCGCACTAGAGAGAGAGAGACAGACCGTATGGTGAGACCGTCGACGAGACGAACGCACCGCGCAAACACACACGCACACACATACACAGGCAGCATGCACATACACAGTGAAACAAACGACAGAATTGCGACTACGACAATGTTGGAGGAGTGCTGCTGTGAAAAATTAAACAAAAGTGTTAAATTGGATATTTAAAAACACAACGAGGGCAAAAATAAAACATTCAACATTTCATCCCAACGCAGATTTCTTAAGAAACTCGTCAACATGGTAAGAAGGCATCGTTCAATGCATGGATTCATAATCAAAATCCCAAATCAAATCGTTTGCCTCTGCACAGTGTCCGTGTATGTGTGATTGTGTGTGTGTATGGTACAAAATTCTATAACTTGAATACGTTCTATCGTCTGGCGGTCTGACAGACAGGTGGAGGTGGAGGTTACTTCAGGACTCTTTATTCCATTGCTTTTTTTTACTATCCATTAAGAGCAAGTGCACCGAAAATTGTTAGCTGTTCCCAATACAATACCGGCTTCAATATCCAAGAGAATATTCATTTGTTTGTTTAAAAAAATAAACTGTATCGATTACATTTATTTAGTAAAATGTAAAAAGTCCAGAATATTTGACAGCATTTTAAATCTTATTCTACAAAAATAATTTTAAATTAATTTAACCTGTTCATCAAGCACAAAAAAATTGTGAGAACAGTGGTTACCTATAAGTTTTGTCAGCGTTGCCACAGCGCTTTAGAATAACAGCTGTTCTCTTAGTTCCCAAGTAATCCGATCAATTTAAAAATAAACGATTTTCTAGCTAATTTTAACGACTTTTAACATGTATGTATTTCATTCAAGGATCGAGTCACAAAGCCGCAGAAGAAGATGCTCATCACGTTGCTGCGTGAGACGAAATACATGGAGGGCAAGAAGGAGAAGGAATGGTATTGGGAGAAGATTCAAGCGGCGCTAAACACCATTGGCCCCAAGAAGACCATAATACAGTGGAAAAAGGTGCGTACATCTGCGTAAATAAGCCTCTCCTATTTCAAGCTAAATCCATTTCAGTGCTGGCGCGACATGCGCTTGACGACAAGAAAAAAGCTGGCCGAGCTGAAGCGGTGTCAGTTATCTGGCGGATCGCCGCCGCCGGGCATTGAGCTTAACCAGGAGGACAATGATATCATCGATATTGTGGGCACAGAATACTTCTACGAGGAGATGAACGGCGAACTGAAGCCGGAAAACTTTATGACCGGCTTCGACTACGTGCCGGAGCACTTCTGCGATGCCATACTTACTGCTGCTGCTGGTCAGCAGCAACAGCACATGCAGCACCCCAAGGATCCGCAGTCCCATAGTGGCCAACAACCGCAGGATCATCACACGAACGATGGTGAGACAAACGATGCGCCTGGTTCCTCAAACGGCGGCTCCTACCAGGGTCAGAATGTGACCCAGCTGCAGACGCATAACGGGAGCGGTGGGGAGCATGGCAACGGCAACGGGGCACAGACGCATCCGGGAATGCCGCAGCATCCAGCATTTCATGGTGGTCTGCATCCGCATCTCTTGCGGCGCCAGCACACAAACGCCGCATTACAACGAGAAACGCCCTTCGAAGAGAAGCTGCTCCAGTTTATGCAAGATGCGTTTCCCAAGAAGAGTAAAAAGCGCAAGCAGCGTGATCCAGACAAGCTTTTTTTGCTGTCGCTTTATGAGGAGATCAAGCGGGTTCCAGAGGAGATACGACTGGACGTGAAGTCAGAGTTGATGCAGATCTTGAAGAAATATCAGAAGAAATCACCTGTCAAGGCGGAGAAGTCGTCAACGTCCACGTCTTCTGCCTCCAAGCAGAGCAGCAACAGCAGCAGCAGTTCGGCTGCGGCGCATCTTTCTCATAGTATGTACCAATTACAAAAGAAATATGAGAAGGGTGAAAAGGAGCCGTCGCCGCAGTCACAGGTGGATCCTGTTCCGCTTCACGCACCTCAGCAGCTACCGCTGTTCCAGCTGCAGAAGAAGTACGAAGAAAGCGCCGAGAAGGTGCATCAACAGCAAAGCGAGCAACGCAAACTCGAGGCCGCTCACCAGCAGCAACATGCCGCCCATCAGCAGCCCCCTCCGCCGCCCAATGAGCAGCATCTGCATCATCCGCAGATGGCGCACAACATCATGTTCCCGCTGGCGCAGTTACGCAATGAGCAACCGCCGGCGCAGCAACATCACGCCCATAATCCACATCAGCAGCAACAGCACCCCCACCAGCAACAACAGCAGCAGTCCCAGCAACACCACCCGCCAACGATCTTTGGCTCAGCGGCAAGTGCAGCCGCCATGAGCACGGACCGTCCAGCGATGTCTTACGAGAATGTCGGGTGAATGTTGAGCCGTCTGTGGGAAGCCACTTGTGGAGCGCGCCCTTCGACGGTGTCCCCCACGACGGCAGACGCGCACAACTGTTAGCAACATGCAACATGCAACAAGCAACCAGCGACTAACAGCTTGCAACCAGCAACTGTTAGCCAACAAGCCCAGCTCATTGCGTCGGATCAGGCTCGATGATATCGTCGTCGACCACTGTCGCCCATAAATCTGTCGGAACTGTGTGCAAAATTGTTTCAAACATTAGGTTTTACTCGTACTTCTAATCCTTATGCTAGTTTATCAAGTAACCATGAAATGATCTTCATGTAAATGCCAACGGAACAATCCAAAAGGCAACAAAATCATGAATAATTATGTATTACAACTATACATAATTGATTTAATAAAATAAATATGGAAACTGTGAGTTTATTTTCAATTGTAACAAATGAATTAATTGTATGTATACAAAGCACACGAATTATAATCACCTCCTTTGGGATAAGCCTCATTGATATGTATGCTATCTTTCTTTAAAAATGTTCTTAATTTATTTGCAATACGCAAAGTGAATAAATGTCATATCTCAAATGGGAATGGTCAAAGGATGAACACTTTCACTTCGGAAGATAAAGATTATAATATCACTGCGGACGGCAGTTCGCGTTAGTGACGAAAGCAGCACGAAGGGTGCGAAAGGCGACTAACAACTATATACAGCTAAGTTGGAAAATTTGCTACGACTGTCCGATCAGATCGAGTTATATACCGATCGAAAGGTTTAGTCCTAACTTACAAAATGGCATACTAAAACTTTTGCTAATTCACCTGGGTCATGAGATACGGGAGTGTAAGTGGGAGGGGAAAAATTTATATGATCGCAGCTTATGGAGCCGTTGGGGCTTTTACGTAAAATTTTTTATTTTTTAAAAATTCTTATCAAAAATACGCGTCGTTTGATACCTTGATGACCCAAATCCGATAACTGGTTCAAAAGATAAATAAATTTGAAAATTTTAGTAGAATACTAAAAATGAAGTGAAAAATTAGTTTCTTTGTTTGTCTGTTTGTCTGTTTGTCTGTTTGTATCAAAGCGCTAAAAAAGCGTAGATGTTATGATGGGGATTTGTTCATTTTTGAAAATCTAGAAATGTTTGTTTTACGACTTTTTCAATTTCCCGCTAGTTTAGCGGGAAATCGCTATATCCCGCTAAATTTGAAACCTCACCAGTTTCCATACCATAGAAGCTATAGATATGTTCTGGGTATCATTGGAAAGGTGTGCTTGAGGGCTTTTAGGCGTACCTTTAAACTTTTTTTCTTAAGTACTCAGGTAACATTTTACAGGTGAAATAAAGTTTTTTAGCTTACATTTTGGCGATTTCTGACAAAACGGCTCTAACGATTTTAATTAAATTTTAGTATGTTGTAGTACGTAGAATTTAGTATATGAAACATAAACTTTGACCAAGGGGTTTGGAAGATATTGCTTGTTAACTGAATGTATACATTTTTCTATCGGTCGAAAATCAGGTTTTAGTAAGAAAAGCTTTTTGGTTGTATGAGATATCTCAAACAAACTGACACAATACGCATTTAACTTGGTTTTATATATTCTGTGCAAAGTTGGTTTAAATCGGACCACTATAACATATAGCTGTCATAGGACCGATCGGGGGAAAATGGAGTCTTAGTACGAAAAACTTTTTTGTTTTATGAGATATCTCAACCAAACTGATAAAATATGCATTTAACTTCGTTTTATATATCCTGGCCAAAGTTGGTTCAAATCGGACCACTATATCATATAGCTGTCATAGGACCGATCGGGCGAAAATGGAGTCTTAGTACAAAAAACTTTTTTGTTTTATGAGATATCTCAACCAAACTGATAAAATATGCATTTAACTTGGTTTTATATATTCTGTGCAAAGTTGGTTCAAATCGGACCACTATAACATATAGCTGTCATAGGACCGATCGGGGGAAAATGGAGTCTTAGTACGAAAAACTTTTTTGTTTTATGAGATATCTCAACCAAACTGATAAAATATGCATTTAACTTCGTTTTATATATCCTGGCCAAAGTTGGTTCAAATCGGACCACTATATCATATAGCTGTCATAGGACCGATCGGGCGAAAATGGAGTCTTAGTACGAAAAACTTTTTTGTTTTATGCGATATCTCAACCAAACTGATAAAATATGCATTTAACTTGGTTTTATATATTCTGTGCAAAGTTGGTTCAAATCGGACCACTATAACATATAGCTGTTATAGGACCGATCGGGGGAAAATGGAGTCTTAGTACGAAAAACTTTTTTGTTTTATGAGATATCTCAACCAAACTGAGAAACTTCGTTTTATATATCCTGGCCAAAGTTGGTTCAAATCGGACCACTATATCATATAGCTGTATTAGGACCGATCGGGCGAAAACAAGTCTTAGCATAAAAAACTTTTTTTTACAAGAGATATCGTAACAAAACTAATAGAATATGCATTTAAGTTAGACTTATAGATCCTGAAGAAAGTTGGTTCTAATCGAACCACTATATCATATAACTGTCATAGGACCGATCGGGCGAAGTCTAAGTCTTAGTATGAGAAACTTTTTTTTCTCACAGTAGGTACGGGGCTTCCGACAGTAGAGTAGCAACTTAAGCAATGCGAGCAGGGGGCGGAGCCCCCTACTTTTCTTTATAATTAAAAAAAAATTTTTTTTTTAAATATGAAAAAATATTCAACAATGATAAATTTACAATGTCAACAGCAAAAGCAATTGCAAAAATTTCTGATATCCCACAAAAAAAACCTCTAAACGAGGTAAAAGTCTAGTGACGAAAGCAATTTCCAGCCCCAAAATTTCTGATATCCAATTTTGTGACGAACAAAATTGAGTTTAATATAAAAATTTTAAATAAAAATATAAATTAATAAAAAAAAACAATTGGCATTCGGCACTGTGCAAAAAGTAATTTTTATGTACAAAGAAGCTCACCCTTTTTGCGCACAGTGCACAAGGCCAATTTTTTTTTTTTATTAATTTATATTTTTATTTAAAATTTTTATATTAAACTCAATTTTGTTCGTCACAAAATTGGATATCAGAAATTTTGGGGCTGGAAATTGCTTTCGTCACTAGACTTTTACCTCGTTTAGAGGTTTTTTTTGTGGGATACTTATAATACAGTAAAATTGGTCTACCAGGGCATATGGCATCCTCCTTAGCGTCATGAGGACCTCCGCATTTTTCACATTTCAATGCTTTGGAGCAGTAAGTCCGGGTATGGCCAAACTCCTGACACCGATAGCACCCGGAACATCTTCGCGTCATGTTGTTAGGGGTCGGTTCAAGCTCAATAAAAAATACATTGAGTTTTTTGCCAGAGGTCCTAGAAGTATATCGCGAATCTTATGATCCAGAGCAGAAAGGTCATTATTGATGCCCTGCTTGTCGGTAGTAGTATGCAAACCACGAGCAACTACTCTAAAGGAGCGCTCTTCATTAGGTTGCCAATAGTTGTAAAGAATTTTGTTATATATTTATATATTTTTATATTTATGTATTTATATATTTATATATTTATATATTTATATATTTATATATTTATATATTTATATATTTATATATTTATATATTTATATATTTATATATTTATATATTTATATATTTATATATTTATATATTTATATATTTATATATTTATATATTTATATATTTTTATTTTTTTTATTTTTTTTTTTTTTTTTTTTTTTTTTTTTTTTTATTTTATATATTTTTATTTTTATTTATTTTTATCTGTTAGATTAGATTATTTAAATGAGAATGCATTGTTTGTTGTATCGTCGAAATACGAACGAGGCCCGACACGGCATCGCATATCTCTGAGCCATGCGATCATAAACGAGATTACGATCGTGATAATCAGAGCGCAGAGCTGTAGCATAGCGCTGTGAGATGTACACTTATCAGTTGCGTGAGATATGGATGGAAGTGCGGGTGGTGATTATAATTTGGTGTTACCTGCGAGGAGACAACCGTTGGCATTCTAGTCTGCTACGGGCCAGAGTCAGTCCAAGTGGTTATATCAAGCGATACACTCGCAAGCTCTGAACACATTCTGTTCTGAGTCCTGCGAGGGCTGTTTAAGGACGTCATCGATCTACTGATAATTTAAAACCAAATTCTTGTGCAGTGATTATAAATATAACAATTAAAATGGCAGAAGGTACGATCAGTTGATCATTTAATCAAGTTCAGTTAAAGACAATGTGATGTGGTTCAAGATACAAACTGGTGTAACCACAAGGTGCCTTTGGTGCACTTATGAGTATTTCAAGTGCAACTCGGTTCGCATTTCATTGGTCGTTTCTGGTTGCATTTGGCTTATAACTGTCAACTTATGTTAATGGGCCAATTTGGGAAGCCTTGCCACGAATTAAAATATGAAAATGCTACATCTCTGTGGCTATTTTCATGACAAGAGGGAGATGCTGAAATGTTTTCATCTGAATTTAAAATTTAATTAATAACTTTCAGTTGAGGCACGCACTGTATTGTGGTACATGACGTTTATAGGATTCATTGTCAACTATATGCTGCGTATCAATTTGAACATCACCATTGTGGACATGATTGTTGCTCCCGCTGCAAACTTGACCAATGTGACACTTGCGTCCAACACATTCCACCTGACAACCGTTCCGGGAGTGGAGTCCATGCAGAATGACAGCATACTTAGTGAACGATATTCGTGGGAGCGACAGTTTCTTGATTGGGCAAATGTGAGTAAATCTATAGTAATCACATATGATTCATGCGAGACTGGAGGCTTAATTAGTCTGATGTATGCAATGTTGTATCACTGTGCGTATGAGTAATATGAATAATGGCCCTGCAGATTGAATACGATAGGAACGGTTTTCACTGGAACGAACGCGAACAGAGCAATCTCTTGGGATCATTCTTCTGGGTGCACTGGGTCCTCCAGCTACCCGGCGGTATTCTGGCCCGCAAATATGGCACAAAGTTGATTTTCGGACTCTCAAATGGCATCGGCGTTTTTTGCTGTTTCCTTATACCGATTTTCTCTTACTGGAGCTATAGTGCTCTGCTCTCGCTTCGAGTGTTCCAAGGATTTGTAACTGTGAGTACTCTTCATATGGATGATGATTTTCTGAGTGTAATAATGCTTTCTCTCAGGGATTGGCTTGGCCATCGATGCATGTTATGACGGCAAAGTGGATTCCCCCGAATGAGCGTAGTAAATTCGTGAGCGCCTACTTGGGCAGCTCGGTGGGAGTGGCTCTGTTCTATCCAATTTTTGGCTATATAATCGCCTGGACCTCATGGGAGTGGGTTTATTACATCTGTGGCGTTTTCGGCATGCTGTGGTTCATTGCGTGGCAGTTCCTGGTTTTCGACAGTCCCGCCCAGCATCCACGCATAGCCCAGTCGGAGCAGCGATACATCGAGAAGTCGCTCGGCGCCTCGGTGCAGAATAGCACACCTGGTCCGACACCTTGGAAGCAGATTGCCTGCTCGCGACCCGTCTGGATGAATGTTGTGGCACAGTGGGGCGGCATCTGGGGTCTCTTTACGCTGATGACACATGGACCGACCTATTTCCGGCTGATCCATCACTGGAACATTCGTGCTGTAGGCAGATAAACGCAGTGGAATATGTACTTTAGATAATCATTAATCTTGTGCTGCTCTTTTTCAGACGGGCCTCCTTTCAGGCATGCCACATATGATGCGAATGATCTTCGCCTACGTCTACTCCATGTTCTCCGACTATCTGCTGCGCACGGATCGCCTCAGTCGTACCAATGTACGCAAGTTGGCAACGGCAGTTTGTAAGTTATCCAGATCCAGGCAATTCTTCCTGGGGGATTCAGCTGATTGATTCCTCTGCTTCCAGGCTGTGGTGTGAAAGGAGTGCTGGTTCTTGCCCTGGCCTATTTTGGTTACAATGCAACGGCTGCCATTGTCTTGGTGACTGTAGCCACAATGTTTCATGGCGCTGTCTCCTCCGGCCCGCTGGCCTCTATGGTGGATCTGTCACCCAACTATGCGGGTATCGTTCTCGGCGTCAGCGGCATGATCGGTGGCATGCCTGGGTTCATCTCACCCTTCATAGTGGGCATATTAACCCAGGGAAATGTAAGTAGCTCCTTGTTGCCCTTTTTTATTCATGTTTCACCCATTTGCTTGCCTTTCAGCAAACGATTGATGCCTGGAAAAACGTCTTCATGCTAACAGCTGCTATGCTCATCGGCAGCGGCGTCTTGTATGTCTTATTCTCCGAGTCCACGCTGCAGCCCTGGAACAGTGGCAGCCACTCCCTGCCCGATCCCGGCCTCGAGGAACTGCATTCCTTTGAGGAGAAATTGCCGCTGAAGGGCGAATTAGAGGCCGATGTCAAGGAGAAGGGGGAGGATGAGACTGCATCCAAAATCAAGTCTCAGAATGGATAAGCCGTTAAGTCAGTGTCAGTTTTATTGTCATAAGTCCATTATAGTTATAGCCACATTGTGTACCCACTCGAAGCGACGCGTCTGATAAATATACTTATCAAAACTCATCTCGTATTTGCACTGAGATTGGGTTTGTCGCCTAGTGCTAACTCTTTCTCTAAATTTAAATAATATATTAGATTTTTTTCTGCCTCTTGGCTAACACAATTACGATCACGATCATTCCATGAACTTGTTGCCTGCTCTCATTGTGAGTGTTTTTTTTGGTAAATAAAATGTGGGAACTGAATGTAAGCAAAAGAATTAAAGGCCAATATGTTTTATCTGTCTGATAAGACTTTAACCCCTTTTGAGAGGAAAGTAATAAAGGCGGAAGCTGCGAATCTGTTTTATGATCAAAGCATAATCATGAATAGTATTTCTTGCTATCTCACTCTGTCTATTTATAAGAATATAGCTTTGAAAAAGCCCTGTTTATAATGTGCAAATATTTTGACGTTAGTTCCTCACATGAATTACTCGTACAGTGTGCCACAAATCAATTAGTTTGTATGAACTCAGAGATCTTGAAGTTTAATATATTTTGTCATTAAGAAACATCTTAAAAATAGCATCAAAAGTGGCGTTTAATAAAATGTAGAGGGCTCTTTCTTAGTTTACTTATACACGTACTTTGAATGGGACATATTCGTAAATCCGGAGTGCGGAATTTTTAAAATAATTCCAGAATTGAATTACTTCAAAAAATATAATAAAAAGTATTTATATTTCTTGACAAGTATGGAAAGAGAATTGTATATGAATATCTGAACATGAAATGTAGAACGGAAGAGGTATTTAGTTCTATTATGATTTATGTTAAATCATGCGTTCTACTCAAGACAATAACTCCATATTGTTAATATTAAAAAGCTTTAAGGTTTAATTTCAAATGATAGTTATAGCTTTAATCTTACTTACATGAGAAATAATCTAAAGTCGCCTAGAGTTTATAGCAAATTTTTTGTCATAGTTATGTTATGTATCTAAGAAGAGGACTAAGTAGTTAGATATTGTTATAGGTATGTTATGTATCTAAGAAGAGGACTAATTAGTTAGATAAAGTAGAAAAGATTAGAGTATGTAGATCCAACGAAAATCAGGGTCAGTGTCTTATGTAAGTAATGACTGAAGTAATATTAATAAGATTATATTTACCATTTTCTTTAAGTGTTGTTGTTTACGATATTCACAAAAATTAAAGGTATTCAAACATTTTCTTTACTCCACCTCGACTGACCGCGGGCTTCAATAGATAGACTTAGACATACATCTAAATATGTATTTGTACTTATTTATGTGTCTACGCCGGAGCATCATTTGACCTAAGGACCCCAATGAGTTGTCGAACTCCAGTTAATAATTGCAATTTAAATCAAAGCTGATTGAAGCGTAAAATCGTTTTTCCCCTTTGCAGGGTCCACATTACGATGCTCAGTGGCCGCTCTCATTACTCATACCACAAGGTGTACAATTGGATGCTGATGCGGATGTGAATGATGCGTAGGAGGAGGCGTGCGGAGGGTGGGCAGAATCGCCCTTTTGCCATTGGCAATGGCCAGGCACTTTGTTGTTTTGTGATTCCAAGTCATCTTAGTTTTTTCTTGCATTCATTTCATTGGCATCCATTTCGGATTGCACTCCAGGGAGTCGTAGATGCCAACCATCGAGTTGCTCATCCACTTCACGCAGTGTCCATCGCATCATACGTTTTGGCACTCTTCTAATCCAGTCAATGTCTTGTCATTTGATCCTGGACCTAAAGTCAAAAAAAGAAAAAACTGATTGAGATTAATTGGTTTCCCGTTACACGATTCGTTTTCCGCATTCGGAATGGCTTTAAAAATGAAGGTGCCATCATCCGGCAAACCTTTCGACCTATAACAGGATTATATCACGTCATCGAGCATGGGAAGGATAACGGGGGCGAAATGTGAACTGTGTGGAAATTGAAACGAACAGTTTTTGAATTGTAGCAGGACTCCATTTCCCATCACGCTTACCCTCTCATAATCTGATCATCTTAAAAAGTTCCATGCCCCTTATTTATTCATATAAGAAATTATCGCTTATTTAATCGCATATTCAAGTCATTCTCAATTCTTATTGAATGTGAAGTGTGCTAAGGTTTCTCCGACTTTGACTCCCACTACTACTCACGTTTCTTTTATTTTGCCATTTGGTTTATCAGTCAAAGTGTTTCTCCGACGGAAATCTTAAGAGACTCCGGCATTCCCGTTACTGTAAACAAAGGTTATCTGAATGAATCCCACTAAGCGTGACTTCAGATGAGCATGACAACAATAATAACAAGTTAAAATAAAAAACAACAAAAAAAAAACCTATAAAAAATGTAGCACGGATTTGCAAAAATTCCGCCATAGTCAAATCCAAAAAAAAGCCCGCCTGGCGCTGCCAGGAAGTAAATTCAATCGTAAACAATGCAATCAAAAATTCATTCAAACGAAGCATTAACGCTTATTCCGTTTAGCCAGCCCTTGTGGAGGAAAGTACGTTTAGGAGGTGGGAATAGAACTGGGAATGGGTGAGATGGGTGGTGCCGGGATTGGGCTCGTTTGTCTCGCGCTGTCTCATTGTCAAAATGCAACAACAGGGCGTGGTATTGCTTGAAAAGCCAAAAAGCCGTGCAGTTGTTAGGAAGGGGCTGATACCCGTACCGTAAGAATGAAAATATGGGTATATACGGCATTTACTGACTACGTAAACAATCAAAAATGCTAAAGTAAGTATAGGTGTGATTCTTCTAGTCTATAAATAGATGATTTAGACCCAGGCAACTTTAGTACAGCTAAGTGCAGCTATATTGCAGTCGTATATACCTTATACGTGTTTTTTTTTAATTTTCAATTTTGCCATGGTTTTTTTTGCCACTTAGGCAGGTACATTTGTTATGTGGGCACGAGTGATTCCCCGTGCCAAAGCGAGTTCCTTTCAGTTCCGGGCACGTCGGTTCATAATTTTCCATTTCCATTCAAACGCCACGTTAAATGAAACCACGAAAAACGACGAATAAACTGTGCACTGTTTGCTTCCAAAGTAAGGTGGAGTATGGACTGTGAGGACTGTTAGGGAAATTCATGGACACGTGTGTAACCTGTCTGTACAAATACATGCATACTGGTATATACGCAGATGTGGATATGTTGGCGCACCGGAGGCATTCTATAACAATGAGCGCGGAGCGTATAAGTATCTGTGGCAATAAATTTAATTTGCCCTGTGAAAACATCGCAAATCCATTTTTTATATCATAAATTCCCTTGTTCCCATGTGCATTGGGCTTGCAGCGGATTAATGGATGTGCGAACAAGTCCGTATAAACGAACATATCGTATGGTTGATGCTAAGCGAATAAAAAAACTAAAATGACTATAGTACTTTGAAACCTGTTCTTTTCGAGTGTCCACTTTTATACGTATTTTAAACGATTTCCGAGAATGGGACAAGTACAATTGCTTTAAATTCATATAATTATAAAATACAATTGCTAATGTTATAAACTTGTAATATTAGTTTGGGTAGTTCACGGTCACTAGTCAAAGTTCATCTTAAAAAACAAGCAGATCAGCTGCTGAGAATTCTGACTGAAGCATTTCCAATAATAATTCTTTGTTTAAGTCTTCTTTAACTTCGAAATTCTTGAGCAATATAACGATTTCTTCAGGAATGAAAAGTTTCAAGCCACTTGGTGTTTTATACTTCATCTTTTCATTTCCAAAGTGCGTTTGAAAATAATCCGACATAAATTAAACTTTTGCGCCTTCCGGCCTGTTATTTCCCTGATATCGCTAAAATAAGTGTCGATTAGTTTCTACTAAAAATATTAAATTTTAGGTTAGTCGGATGAAGTTGCACCTAAGCTTTTTACTTTTTTTGAAGTTTACAATCAATAATTTTATGCAAGTTTGATCTTGATACTGTGGAGAAAATCATTTAAAACTAGTTGGCCTGTGTTAGCATACTCGACTGTCGGAGACAGGGATGTATTGGGTTTGTTTTACCGAATATGTGCGTAACAGGCAGAAAGAGGCGTGGCAGACCCCATAAAGTATATACATATATTCTTGATCAGCATCAATAGCCGAGTCGATATAGCAATGTCCGTCTGTCAGTATGAACACCTAGATCTCAGAGACTATAAGAGCTATAGACACCAAACTTGGTATGTAGGTTGCAGAACAAGTTTGTTTCAAAACTCGGCTACGCCCCCTATATAGCCCACAAATCGGAAAAAAAAATTTCATATCCAAATTACATGAGCAATTTAAAAGCTAGTGACACCAAATTTGGTATGTAGATTCCTCTATATTGCAGCCAGGTTAAGTTTGTTTCTTTTTTATATCGGACCACTATATCATATAGCGCCCATAGGAACAGTCGGTCGAAAATTAAGATTTAGTATTAAACTCTTTTTTTGTTTTATGAGATATCGTAACCAAACTTATAGAATATGCATTTAAGTTACTCTTATACATCCCTACCAAAGTTGATTCAAATCGGTCCACTATATCATATAGCTGTCATAGGACCGATCGGGCGAAAGTCGTGCCCTAGGATGAACAAATTTTTTGTTTTATGAGATATCGTTACCAAACTTATAGAATATACATAAAACTTGGTTTTATATATCCTGTCCAAAGTTCGTTCAAATCGGAGCTCTATAACATATAGCTGTCATAGGACCGATCGGACGAAAATTAAGTCTTAGTATGAACAACTTTTTTGTTTTATGAGATATCATAACCAAACTGATTGAAAATGCATAAAACTTGGTTTTATATATCCTGTCTAAAGTTGGTTTGAATCAGACCACTATATCTAATAGCTTTCAAAGAACCGATAGGGCGAATTTAAGTCCTAGTATGAAAATCTTTAATGTTTCATGGGACATTGTAATCAACCTGATATGCATTTAAGTTAACTAAATTATTTTTAATTTGTTTCCATTATAAGTTTTTTCCATAGTAAGTACGGGGTCTCCGACTTTCGAGTATGCTCGACTGTAGCACCAGCCCACTAGTTTCTTTTTTAAGGTAAGTTTTACCTAACAGACAGTTTCGCCATACAAAAGACATGAAAGCCTTCGTCGAAAAAGTGGAAACTCGATTTTAATTTTAGACATTTGGTTTCTTGGGCAGTTCTTCTTAGTATTAATCGTAGATTACGAATTTTATAACCGCTTTGTCGCGAAATAAATTGACATACATTAGAGTACATACATATATTCATGACTAGGATGACGAGAGGAGTCGATATTCTGATGTCCGTCAATACGTATGTTTTTTTACGAGCTAGTCTCTAAGTTTTGGAATTATGGTGAAAATTTGTATAAGTCCGTCGTTTTGTTGCAGCCTGCAGACAGGACCGGAACACTATATTGGTCGAATATTAACCTTTAATTAGTGATAAGTTTGATAACTTAATACTTAATGTAATGTAATAAATGATAATGTGATATCTTCCAAAAATAACATCTTCTCGTGATAAATATCTAGATGCCCCAAAATTTCTGATATCCAATTTTGTGAAAAATAATATTCAATTTAACATCGAAATTATTTAAAAATTATATTATATGATGCACTATTTTCCTCCACGTGTCCATGTGTTGTGCGCTTCTCCGGCAGCTCGTTTTCAGGGCTTCTGTCACTTGGTCCCTTTAAAGTATCCATAAACTTTCTCTCCTTTGTTGTCCTTGAGAGCTGGAGTTTCTTATTCCATATGTAGATTGTGACTTAGCCAACGAAGTTGTTGTGTGCTCATCCGACTAACTACGTCAGCATAATCGTACAGCTCGAAGTACCTGATTCGATAGGAACCGCCAGCGTAAAACAGGTGCAAGATTGTGCAAAAACATTTGCCCCTCAACATCCTCTGATTGTGTTAGTTCTGAATGTGATGTGGATAATCAATTTTGACAAATGGGTATATCACCAACAAACAAATCTGAGCTCTACAGTATTCTAAATTCCATATCGGACGACGTCACCTAATTATAATTTTTATTAAATAATTTAATAGGTCTAAAATATGAACAAATATGGAAAACAATTGAGAACATTAAATATTTGATGTTCTAAGTTTGGAACTAAAAGCTTTGATTTAGGTACTACTGAAACAGTTTCGCATAATGAAGCTAATTCTAGCTAAATTTTTTCAATTTTTTTTTAAATTTTTATGGACCTTAAATATAAGCCTTATCTTTAACTGTCATAAGTTTGTTATTAAAATTATGTTCAATTTATTGGCTATTCTTAAAGAGCAAAGCTGATCTTGTACAATAACATCAGGTATTCAAACATTGGGAACTGTTATAATCTTTAATTTACACATCTGACTTGACTCCCTGATGGACCGAAGTTCCAAAGTCAGGTTAAGTCCTTCCCCTACCATAACGCCCAAACGCCCACTCAATCATAAATAATATTAATAATGTGTGCGGTTGCGGTTTGGTGGTTTTCTGCTGGTTTTATTGTGGGTTTCGCTCTTTGCACTGCTTGCCTTTGGGCTAATTTATTTAGTTTTGCAGCGAGAACTAAACTTTAGTTCCAAGCAAAACTTTGCCTCACTACCAACTTTTCGTTTCTGGGGGCTGTTTGAATTGGCTAAAACTCAAATTTGGCAACTGGCAACTGTGAGCTGCAGCGCAAAAGTTCTCTTTGGGCTAACAAGCTGGCAGTTTCTCTAACAGAGCCCCTTACTCTGACAGCAAAGACAGTCCCGAGTCCTGTCATCTTTTGTGGAATGTCTACGTCATATACGAAATGTTTAATACGGAAACCCACTTTGCAGATGCCAAATTAAAGTTGTCACATTAGGTAAATGAACGTGCCGCCTTCAGGAAACGACAGAGAGAAGGAGAGTGAAAGAGAGAGAGAGAGAGAAAGAAAGAGAGAGAGAGGCAGACTCGGTTAAAAGCATCGCTCCTCGTTTTAATCTTGAAGAAATAACTTTGGCACTGGGCGATGATAAATCATAAACAGCCCCAAAAATACAGAGAAGCATGGAAGATGCCAATTGCAGGAGCTGGATGGGGAGCCAGGACATGGCCGTGGCTGTGGGGCAGGACGAGGCACGGACCGAACGCAACAATATGTGAATATGTTATTTGTTTTGGGAATTGTGAAAATCTCAACAGGTCCCCGCACTTTGCATATTATTTTTAATACAAGCTCAGGCCGGGCAAGTCGTGCGCAGTCAGACGAGTACGGTTATGAGTCCGGGTCCGGGTCAGGTCAGGTCAGCCAATTTCCAGCTTCTTGTGGCTTACCGCCAACCTGAGAGAGAACTCACCATTCTTGGATTAGACTGGGGCATTCATCATCTCTGCAAATATTTACAATCTTAGCTGAAAAATGTAAAGAAAACTCCACATGCTTGTTATAATTACTTTTAATCGATACCACAGGTAAAATCCTCATCATTTTCACTTTTCTACTTAATTTTCAGTATACATTTTTCAGCGCTAGTCCATTAGAATAACTGACTTCTAGGCAGAAAGCTGATGCTGAAGTTAGTTTGGTGATTGCATTCAGATTGCCTTTTATGCGACGGGTGCATTATTCATGAGTGCATGCAAATTGAATAGCAAGTGGAACACGTAAACTTCGTTGAACAAGTCAGATATATAGTAAGAGTCAGTAGTATGGGACTTGCTCCACTGTCTTGTCGGACGGGCTGTCATGGCGAATTACTCGACCAGAGGCCGAAGGGCGAACTGGAGGACAGAGAGATATGTACCTAAGGCATATGCACAAGTTCAATTCCCCCGATGAACATTCATTCTGATTATGCACAGCATATACATATGTAAGAGTATAGATACTGTATACATATGTAGATAAATGCCGGAATCCGAAATTTTCAAGTGCCAAGGAGTTCGAGCAGCATACTTACCCGTATCCAGAATGCAGCAAAAACAACAACAATATGTATGATTCAATTAAGGCATCGCACAAAGCACACAATTCAAATGTTGACGGCATATTTTGGCCTTATTAAATTATCATTCGATTATGCCATTATGTTTTCGATTGCACTGGGATTGGTATTGGTATTGAAGTCATGCCAATTGCAATACGAGTTTGCTGTGCTTCTCCTTAATGGTACATCCGGCGGAAGTTTAATGATACTTGTACCTTGCCCTCGGCTAGGGTTGTTGCCAAAACTTTTGCCAAAACTCAAGCAAACCCCTTTTCCACCCACCGACAATAACAACATCAACAACGACCCCTTCTTTAAAATTTAGATACATTTGCCAGTTGAAGATGCTTTCAATGCAGCGTAAATTGCTTTGTGTTGAAAGTATCTGGCGTACTCCATATGAAATATGTACTCCAATACCCATTAAATGTAACGGTTATGATCTCACGTACTACCATTTTGGGAATTTTCAATATAAGAACTGCTTAAATTGTCCTAAAATGGGCATTCAAAGGGGCCAAGTAACACATTAGAGCAGGTCGAAGGATTAGCAGTTGATATGAGTATATACCTGTTGGAAGAGTACCTATTGTAGATAAACATGCTTCAAACTGTAGCTTTTTATTATATTTGAATTTAAAATACATTTTTTTCCCATTTGTTGAGGGATATTTCCTAAAGCAATTGTTTATAATATATTGTCATGTTGTAATTTGGATTTGGCAATTTAAATTCGGATATCCGTTAAAAGAAGAGTTAATTTTCAGCCTGATATTGCTATGCTGGAGTAAAGTAAGCTAATTATAGCTAAGATTTTGAAGGGTCGATCGACACATGCAATGAAAGCTCCGATTTTAATAAGCCATGCTCAGTTCGCGTGGTACATACTGTAATTAAGATTTCTAGTATTTTAAAATATCTGCAAAAGTATAAAACTTATGTGTTTATCAACACATTTTCCATCCGTTCCATCCAAGACGGCTGTAGTATAATAGTGAATTGCATCTAAACTTATATCTACGATATATATATATATATATATATATATATATATATACTTAATTTTAAGCACAATATAATAATGCTAATATAACAAAAAATCTGCTTTACTAAAGTTTTGCGTCATAATTTCAATTGTGCAACAAGTATTCGAAGATTCTTAAACCTTTCTTTTCTTTGTATTCAGTTTGGAAATAAAGCTTTCCATTTTCCTGTTTCCAGTTTTACTTTTATTTACTTTATTTCAAGTTGAGTGTTGCGACAATTTAGTCCCAACATCAATTGAGCCAATTTGCCAATGAGTGACCACTTCTAACTTCTATTTCCCCCCAGGCTCCCCGTTATTGCAACCGCAACCCTTTTCAGGGTTATCCGGGGTGTCCAGCAACGGCGTCGACGTCGACGTCCATCACTTTGTATACCTTTGGGTGTTAGCCAACGCCAATCAAGCGCAAAACCATTTTTGACATGCTTCGACATGCGAAAAGACGGACAATCGGACGAACAGTCCAACTCGGTTGACCAACCAAATCCAGCTTCGTTCAAGCTGGGCAAGGACTTGCCGTGTGACCATGTGCCTGGACAATGACAATTCAATTACAGAAATGGAAATAGCGGCAGGCATAAAAATCAAATAAAAGCAGCATAAAGTCCGGATAAGCAAATAAAATCAGTGGGCAATGTGCTTGCCGGAGTAATGTGGATGGGAGTACTTCCCCCGTTTACCGTTAGTCGGTAAAAATGGGCGACCAGTTTCCGGTTTTTGATTAAGTCCCCTCTCCGATTGATTGGGTTGGCTTGTGGGCGACCTTGTTGTTTGTCTGTTGCCTGGTTTTTGGTTTTTGCGGTCAATTGCCAATTGGCGCCATACGCACGTATAGCACTTGCCTGGGTCCTGCCTTTCTCTCATTCTCCTCAGGGGGCGCGCATAAAATTCCCACGCAGTTTCTCCTTACGCTTATCCTGGATGGCAGGCTGTGTCATTGGCTAAAGTGAAAATCGACAGAAGGCCAAATTAATTTACCGGAAAGTGCATTCAATGGCCATTCCACAGATACTTTGATACTTTGGCTCTGTGACCATTGCGGTTGACACCTAATACAAATTCACCTGACCAAAAATTTCTGGCTTAAAGCCAGCGCGTTGAAAAATTACAACAAGATGAAACTTGGGACATTTGCTATTGAAAATTCATAGCCAAAAATTTATTCATGGCCTGTCCCTGACTCTTGGTTCATTAATATTTAAACAGCGTCGTCCGGCTGAGACTCCTGTCCGGGTCACCTTTGCGGAGCCCGTCACAAACTTTCAGGCTGCGCTGTCAGTAACAGCGTCTCGAGGACATGAGAGCGAATTTTTTACGGCTTTAAGTTTGCCCTGCCTATGTTGTGTTCCCTCTTTCCTTTCACCCGGTCACACTGGTCTACATCTGTCATCATGGATCCAAAGCTTAATACATATAACCAGGGAATCAAATAACCATATTAGAAAAACTTATATTGGTTTATGTTTCGATTTCGGCCACACAAAATCTTTTTATATTGGATTTGAAACGGTTATTAGTTTTTTGTTGTAACGGTATGATTTCAGCTTCCAAAAATAAAAAAATATAAAATTAGTTTTAAAATGTAGAAAAATAATATAATAAAATGTTTAAAATAATTCTTTTGATTTTAATTAATGGAAAGAATGCTCAAATTAATAATACAAATTTAATTTAGTTTGAGATACGATGAATAAAGCTCATCAATTAAATAGAAATTAATACCTGATTGAACCGCAACTAAACGGCTATTTTGGCTGGAACAATTTCGGCTTCGCTTTTGTATCGGTTTTGATTTTAGTTAAGGCACAATTTTATTAATCGGTTAATACCGATTTTAATCCCGAATTGAACCTAGAATTATGAAACATAATTCAACATTTATTAGAATACATTAGCTTTTATAACCTATAACTTGTAAACAGAACCACTGTGCAACAATCCGACACATTCTTACCACATCGTGGTTGCAGTCGCCTTTTAACCCGTCTGACGCTCGCATAATGTCGCAAGATGTTCAAACTACACATTAATTTTTGATAAAATGGCTTTTGACTCGCTTTCGAAATTGTCTTAGTGCTTTCTTGCCGGTTGTATATTCGAAAGGGGTTTCGATTTAAGGACAACATAAGACGATGTTGGGAAAAGGGTTGCACAGTATTTGTTATTTCACATTTTCACTTCTTTATTTGACATTTCATTTGAGCTGTCTTATAAATTTCGTACTTAGCAATGACGACCATCAAAAGCGAAGATGTTCTTCAATTGAATCAAATTCACTGGCATTATGGTATTTTTAATGAAATTTTCTGAGTTTTTCATAGACATTTGTGGCATTTAGTGCCGTTTCAAGCTGCGTGGACCGCGGCTTTCGACCTCGGGCTATAGCTATGATTGTGGTTATGGTTGTGGCAGGTGGCCATTCGGCTAACAAAAATTCATTTATTTTCATTTATTGTTTCACATTTCCCACAGGACGGCGAGAGTTGCAATTACCGCAGTGCTGGGCTGAAGCAACGACCACAAGAAATAAGGGAAAAAATGCGTCGCCCAGAGAAAAGTCCATATATATATACTCTGTAACCATTGTAAATGAGTCAAAAGGGGTATAATAACTTTCTGCAAATGAAAGTATAATAAATAAAAGTAATTGTATGTTTCGTAGTCTTTTACCAATAGATCGGCCACATAGAATTTCTGAATATCACAGCTGGCTCAAGTCATTTCTAAATATTTTTTTTCCGTAACCTGTATATATTTTTACCATCGGATTGTAAAGATACAAGTGTACTCTTTCAAATAGAGTGCAACTAAGGAAAGAAGAAAATTCCCAGATATTTTAAAACTATACACGGGGTATCTCGCAGTCGAGTTGCGTTTAAACTTTCCATTTTTTTTGTGTTTTTCTCGAGAGCGAATTTTATTTACTTTTTACTGCCCAGGAGTGTTCATAATTTTGTTGACTTGTCGTGTAGATTGTAATTTTTACTGCAGGACAAGCGCAAATACATAATTGAATAAGAGCCAGCCAAGAGGAGCAAGCAGCAACAGTCGAAGCTGAAGTTAACCCCAAGCTAAATTTCTTTACAGGATTGTCAAGGAAAGGGTGCAAGAGGGGAAGGGAGACGGTTGCCAGTTGCCGCGATGCCAGGAAAAGTTTTAATTCAATTTTTTCTGCGTTGTTAACTTGAGATGCAGACGCTGATGCTCAAGTTGATTAATTTCGCATTTTTACGCTTGATTATATATAGGCGAGTATAACTGTGTATATATAAAGAGATGGGTTTCTCATGAAGCATCCTTTTACGCACTTGCTGCCAAAGTTTATCGCAGCGAGAACTTTTTCAGCACGCGAATCTTTTTTCGTGACTAAAATATGGCGTTGAATCCTTTGGGAAATTTCGATATCACACTTTGTTCGTCATGCCTTCTCTTGCAGTATGTGTGCGTGGGTGAATATGTATATGTGTGTGCCAAAGTTCATTACCCATACATTCATATAAACGAAATGAAATGAAATGTCGAAATGAGCAAAAGTAATGAGAAATGCTGTGGGACGAGTCAAAACATGCCCAAGCAATGATTAACCACAGCCCGAGACACAGACAGAGACAACAGATGCAGGCAAAGAAGGGAAGAGACACAGGAATAATAGACAGCCAACCAGCTTTATAAGGGGCTACCTTATCCCCTGCCTCCTTAACCAATCGTGCTGCCACACCCACACAATATCATAATTATTACGAGCGCATCAATTTCTTGGCTTTGGGACTCTTCGTTTACCCGCAATTAATAATTGTCCGAACTGTGAGTGTGTCGATAAAATTGCACGTGTGATTTGCAATTAAAACAAATTACTTACTCTTCGGCGCATTTTGAAAGCGAATAATTACGAGTATGACTAACACTGGACTTATCGATTCGTGGACACGGCTACCACTTCATGAAAATATTCATGGTTACTTTGATCCCTAGTCATATACCTAATTACTACTTTTTGCATTCATCACGAAATTTCCTAATACTGATTTATTTTTTTCCCACATCTTAAAGACATTGTAGACTGATTTTAGTAAAACATAAAAAACTTATTTTTTAAAATATCACAAAATAATCAAAAAAAATTCAAATAAATTTGGTTGTGGTACTTTACCGAATTAGAACCCCATATTCTCGATAAATTTGTTCCAATATGTTACATAATATATAAGAGTCGTTTGAAATTTAACAACATTTCTATAAATTGACATGTGGATCAAATGGTGCATCGGTAACTCTATGGATAGAGTCGCCGAATCAGTTCGAAAAAGCCCGGGTTCTTTTTCCACTCTTTTCAAGGACAGATTTTAGGTTTAATAATAAATAATTAAGTACACATAGAAAATAAACATTTTATTTATATTTGTACCAAATTTGTTGCAGTTTATTGATTTCAGACGCTTCATCTAACAGTGAGTTCGGTTCTCCAGGGCAGGAGCTGCGAAAGGTTATGGCGAAAATGTTCCTGAATTATTCCGATTCCGATAAATAGACCTAAGAAAATATACCTATAACATTTGATTAACAAAAGTTCATTAACGCTGTTTTTAGAATACGTTTGAGAATGATTTTGGTTCACATCGGCCGACTATATGATATAGCTAGCAACGTTTGATCAAATCAGTTTTTCTTGCACGATCTAGCGTATTTTTTATTGTTTGATTTCAAATCAAAAAAATTAGTTTGAGATATCTTGACATTGGTATTTTTTGACATATTGATAACTCGATTCTTTTTATTTTGCCAAATCTAAAATATGTAAATTTGTTGTTTGGTAAATTCTTCACAAATGTCAAATTTTAAGCAAGTAAGAGAGCTCTATTTGAGAGGACATATTACTTATTTGCACATAACGCATGCTTATAAAAGTAGATTGAAACGCAAGCAAGCTTTTATTTTCCTGGTTTATTATTCGACCATGGAGAAATTTTTAAGGGTAGATCTGAATCCGACCTTGCAACTGACGTAACCCAATACAAATGGCTATTGATACTGAATATAATTATATAGCCTTTAGAGGTCCGGAGGTGCCATCTTTTGCTGTTATGTACATTTGTACATCCGTTATAGTCCAAATGCCCATATTTTATTATGTCTCAAGGTGCGAAAATTGTTAATAGTGAAAAAAAATGGGTATGAACTCAGAAAAGGAACATAAATTCTGAAGTAAAAACGTAATACAATTGTATATCATATAAATTCGAGTTGACTGAAGCTAAAAGGGGAAACAATATATCTCTTAAAAGACGTCACACAAGTCACCAAATTAAAAATATTCTTTTGAAAGTCAATTAAAACACAATTAAGACTTGGTTTTTTTTATGACTAAGCTCATAGTCATAAGTAAGATTTGAGACTTAAGCAAATTATTTTTTCTAAATGTAAATGTCAGCAAAATGTAGAAAAAGCAACAGATTTTTGTGTATTTTCCCTGCGTTTATCAATTTAAATTTAGCTCTGCAATAATGTTAAGTTTGATTCTTTGTTTTTTGCTTTCTATTCTATTTCTTTTTTGACACTATGATCGCATTCTTTGCAGAAAAGGTTTTAGAATAATATTCTATTCTAAATTCTATTCAGTTGTGCTAAAAGGTGCTGATATTTAACGTTTGGAGAAAGTCGGCGAACAGTAAAGAGATCTGCCAAAAATACAAAGATATCTATGTAGCTTTGTAATGCTGAAGAAAGAAGTCTGTTAAGAGGACTGACAAAGAGCTGAAGATAAAAAGGGGTAAATTGTATAAATCATATTGTTTCTATTGTTTTGGCAACATGGGTATTAGTATGTATGTAAATGTGAATATATATGGTTGTGTCTATTAATTATTCGATATTTCATTTGAATTGATACCGAATTAGCATAACTGACAAGCTGACAAACTGTAAACAGTAAACAAGTTGTTGTTAACTGTGTTCCATGTAATTGCGACAGAGAAGAATCGCCGACAATTAATAGATTTGTTGGATTTGGTCGATGACTCAACACCAAAGTCTAAACGGATTTTTCTTTGTGGGCTGTCAACAAGTGAACACACTTGGACGAAGGCCAAGACCTGCGATCGAGTCGAGACTTGAGGCGTAGTATGAAATGAAGCATATTCAAGAGGCGTTTATTTGGCAAGCTTTTAGTGTACATGGGGTTTGGTTGGGTTGGTTTGGGTTGGGTATTTCCGAGATACATTTGTATCTAGATACGAGTACATACATAATAAGTAGATATTAGTATAAGTATTGTGGTAATTAGCAATTATAATTATGGTGAATAATAATTTAACTAAGCATACAATGCGCGCGCGTGCAAATCACAAAGCGGTTAAGCTACTACCTACTACAGTCTAACGACTGACCCCTCGGTCGTCGCCTCGTAGTTAATACCCCTGCCATCAAAGCGCAAGCTACGGGGTATGGGCTCCGCCTTGCTCTTGATCAGATACTTGGCGAATTCAGCTGGCGAGCGAAAGGATTTGATGGGGAATTTGCCGAAGCGACCGTTCGTTTTGGACACCACATAGTAGATGGGAAAGGCGCCGGGTGTCACCTGAATGGGCAGCGCCTTCGTCTCCCCCGCATTGATCCTAGTCTCGAGGGGGAAGTGCAGCTGCTTCTGCTGCTTTGTTTTCAGCTTCTGCTTGGGAAAGGCTTTTAGTTCGGGCGTGTTCGAGTATTTCAAATCGGACTGCGTTGCTTCACCAGTGGATGATCTCCCGTTCTTAACTGGACGCATGTGCTTCGAATCCACATACTGACGATGTCGTGGCAGCTTTCCTCCTGGTCTTAATGTTTGTATCTGAAAGAGTTCCGAGTTCATTTGACTGCCATTGCGATCCTGCTTCGACGGCAACTCCAGCGGATTAACTCGTATGACCTTTTGTGGTTTGTTCTCAATCTCAATGACCTCCTCCTTGATAACATCCTCCAGCTCCTCGGTCATGCTCACATTTAGCAGTGCCCACAGTGCCACCAACAGCTGCAAGCGCGGAACAATCCCAAAAAAATCAACTTACACACTAATCAATCAGAAAATCAATCAATCAAATTACCAAATATTGTCGAATGCCAAACATCTTGTTAAACCACAAAATGGAACACTACGTTAACTATGTCAGAGTGCGGATTCGGATTCAGATTCTAAATCTTCGTCTGTTTCTTTAACTGTTTCTGTTTCCAACTTCGATCTGTTCCCACTCCGCGATTGCGACTTTAGTTAAATGCTGCCGTTTGACGACTGAGCTCTGATCTCTGTTCGCAGTGGCGCTGTAAGCTTCTCAGCTGCTGTCGTTCTTCCCCCTTCCCGCCCAATTCCGCGTCTTCTCCGTTATATTCTTCTTAATGAAGTGGCCTGGCCTTTTGTTGTTCGTACAGTTTGGAAATGGCAACGGCAACCAGAACAAATTATGAGCCAAATTTATGTAGTGTTTAACACAAATTGTTAGTTTCTCATTCACCTGCGAGTAATATTCATCGGACAGGTCTAATAACTTGCTCATTAAATTTGCTACTCATATAAGGAAGAGGTCTACCATATCAAGAATGTGTATTTATGATAATTGCTCTGCTTTTCTCTCTAACTTATTCAAGGCTACACAACTCTAAATATTTTAGGTAATTTTAGTTTTAGCGGATCTATGCATAACCGAAAGTTGTAGCTGGAAACAAAGTTCCAGCAATTTCCTTTAACTGTACTTAATTTACAAAGATTTTTGGAACTTTTGGTAAATTTTTGTTTTTTAGTTTTAAAAATGTAGTTTAGATTTACGTTTAAATCAGAGTTGTACAATTAAAATATTCAATTAAAAAATCCGTATACAAACAGTTGTACGTGGTTTCAATTCATAGTCTTGTAAGAGTATCTGTAGATGGTTGTTATCAGCATAATTTTTGAATCTTTTTTAAATGTGTAGTTTTGTACTATTTTGTCATCCCACAGGCAAATTTCAATCGCACAGTGGGTCACAGAGCAAAAACCACTGGAGAAACAATTAATAGATACAAATATTTATGAGCAAATATACCTTGATCGTTTTGTTGAATAAATTGTGATTACCTCATTGATTAATTTGTTTGTTTCGACCTCCGTCCGAGTAGCTTCCAGCTCCGACAGACACTGTGCACAGCCCTCTTTCGCCTTTCAGCCACGACCTGTCGACTATCTTGAAATTCTGTTGCGTCTTATTGCTTATTGTTAGAGATCTTAAAAGATATTTTGTCAATTATTTGATGCCAAGCACCATTAAGTATGCATTACTAATTATTGTAATAGAATTATTTATGACTATTGCGACTTGCGACTTTAACAAGCACATTGTTTGGCCATCAGATAAAAATATTATTAAGACAAATAATAATAATAATAAACACCTTTTCAAACGAAAATCAATTGCATGCTAAATCAATTGTTTTTTTTTATATGTTTGTGTATTTTTTAGAAATTCTAGCAAATGATATTGAAATGTTTGATTGCCGGATTAAGTTTAATATTTGCTTTAACGTTAACGATTACCTTAACTTGAACATTAATGTATCTTTAATAGCTGTTGCGAATTTGAGGTTGCTTAAAGCTGTCAACGGTTTGCCTATGTCAAATTTATTAATAGTTAATTAACGACCATTATACAGTAGTCTAAAAGATTTGATGTTGCTTTAAGTCTAGATATTGTTCTTGGTGGCCACATAGCTCTTATTCAAATCATGTTTTTATATTCTAGTCGAGGGTATATTAAGTTTCTGCAATGTATGTAACAGTCGAAAGGATCTCCGAGATACTAAGAGCTAGAAGCATCAATATTAGTATAATGAAGTATGTCGTCAGCACGATCGGATAGTATCTATAAAATTTTTTAAAGATCAAAGATTGAATGGTAAAGAGTATAACATGTGAGTTCGCATATGTCCATAAATGTTTTTAGACCCCGTACTTAAAAAAACAGGGGTCTATTGGGTTTGTTTTAACGAATATGTGCATAACAGGCAGAAAGAGGCGTGGCAGACCCTATAAAGTATATATATTCTTGATCAGCATCAGTAGCCGAGTCGATAAAGCAATATCCGTCTGTCTATCTTGTGAGCGCCTAGATTTCAGAGACTACAAGAGCTAGAGACACCAAACTTGGTATGTATGTTCCTCTATGTTGCAAACAGATCAAGTTTAATTCAAAATTCGGCCTCACCCCCTTTATCGCCCACAAATCGAAAAAAAATGTATATCCAAATTCTAAGAGCAATTTTAAAGCTAGTGACTCCAAATTTGATATGTAGACTCCTCCATATAGCACGCAGATCAAATTTTCATCATCATATAGAGCCCAAAGGAACAACCGGTCGAAAATCAAGTCTTAGTATAAAAAGCTTTTTTGCTTTATAGGATATCGTAACCAAACCTTTAGAAAGTGCATTACGGTTAACTTAATATTTTTTAATTTTTTCCATTATTAGTTTTTGCCATGTTTTTTCTTTTAAAGACGTACAAATGTCGCATTCTCAATCGTGGAAATACCCAATACCTTTCAATATGCTAAGCTGACTCAACACTGGCTCGAGTGGGCAATACCTTTAAGGTTACTCCATAGTGTGGATAACTCGATAGTCGATGCATTGCGTGTTGAAAAATCCGGATAATAAATAAAAGTCTGTTAAATGTTATCTTATCGACTTTAAGCCAAATATTTGAAATAATTAATAACTATGTTATTAAATAGCTTCATAAATCAATCTCTCAATCAGATTGCAAAGGAGAAGGAAAGAGAAGTTGAACACCAAGTACAAAATTTGCATTGAAATTGTGAGAAGTAAGTAAATATTTCATGCACTTACAACTTGGTCATTTTTTTGTACGTTCTATCGTAAAGATTCACTTTGGCATTGAGTCATTGGCAAAAAGAATTTATTGCACTTGAAGGGATACGAAGTTGGAGATGGATACAAAAAGCAGGAGGAATCACTTGGCAAAGTAGAGAAGAAACCGCAAGTTAAGTAACCAAAGCAATGCAGCTGTCGTTGCCTATTCAAGACAGTAATAAAATGTCAGGACAAGAGGAATGAATAGAAGGAAGTAGAAGCTGGGAACCCTAAGGGAGATGAGCGAACTGATACATAGACTGGCAGCCACTTCCATTTGCATCTTCATCTACATCATCGGCAATGGCATTGTCGCGCCATCGATTGTTATTCAAAGCAGCCATAATCTGTGTGCCAAGGCTCTTGGCTAAGATGCTGCTGTCTTGGGAAGGCAGGGAAATGGGCTAAAGGGTTTGGGTGAGTTTGGCTTTGACTGTAGTTTGGCAAGTGTTCGGGGAATTGAGCAGCGACTCAACAGGTTTAAGCTTTTAAGCCCTTTTGTTGAAATGCGCCCAGCTCTAGTCAATGTCAATTTTGTAATCGCTAATGGATTATTTAAAGTGTCCTCCCCGTACCACAACATTCTTGACTTTAAAGCGAAGCTAATCTGTGAGTGAGCACCATACCCCATTTTTAGCACGGGGGCAACTGTAATTAGATTGCAAAAAAGGTTTGTCGTGTGTAATGATATGGGTACATCTTTACCTTTACCAAGCCAAAAAGGTCAACTCACGTGTAGCGACACCACCAAATGTTGACCACAAAATAAGTCGATGGCTTTTGGACCTTTCCTGCGGCTAATGTACTCCAAATCCGGTCGCATTTGTTTTACGTGTGGTGTTTAACGTTATACGTTTTTTTGGTTTTTTGCTACAGCCTGGCCATAAATTACATATTAGCTGTAAGAATCTCTATAATTTACGAGTGGGTTAAACATGGCGCAATAATTAAGGACCTATACACCGTGGTTCTCTTCTTATCTCCTCGTCCCTAAGCACCTGCCTCTACTATACTTGAAGCAACAAGATTAACTTGCCGACACTTTGCTGACTCGGATATTTTTTCGGAAAAGGAGCATACGCCTTTCTGGGGTTGAAAGTTCAAGTGTGTTTGTCGTCTCATCAAGAGTTGTCAGAATGGTTCTGTGGCTTTTATTACATGACAATTACCACTATCACAGACAAATGTGAACCACATTTACTCCCCGTATGATTTCAGTACTCGTAAAAAAGAATGAAACAGCACTTTGGGTAGCAAATAACCGTTATGTGTAACTTACTGAGATCGTATGAGAGTGGGAAATCTTTCAAGTATTTCGACTCATTCAAATGTTGCAGGTCGCACATCAGTTTCAGCTTGTCAGTTTAAGAAGTCATTCAACTGTACGTATGCCGTTAGGATGACAAAGAATGTAATCGAAAAAATAATCTTGGACAGAAATTTGCTTCGGGATCCGGGGTTGAGGGTCTTCGATAAAAGTTCTTAAATGCGGTAAAAGTGGAATAAAAAATATTGGTTGGAGGCAGGGCGGGGGGCAAGTGCCCCTACCTACACTCTGGCTGACAAAATTTTAGCTTCCAAAATCCATCAGAGTGGTATCACATCACATAAAATAACAAAATAAAATTGACACTCTGGATCTTTCATTGATTGAAAGTTGTCAAGTATGAATTCCAACAGTGGTACTCTTCACGAAATTATAGAAAAAGTCGATTTTTAATTTTTCACACCAATTTGCGGTTACACAAAGATGAGTTATCTTCATTGTTGGTATATTTGGTACAATAACATTAATTTAAAATATATTTAATGCCCTTTTGCTAAATCTAAAAAGCAACGTAATTTAATTTTATATTTTTAAATTTAACGACAAAGCCAATTTTCTTCTTTTAGGTTGTAAAAAAATTGTAAAACTGCCTTGGATAATAGAGTCGGTCAATTTGTATATAGAAACATAAAGGTAATTCTATTTCACAAGCTCTATTTTGATTTTAGACCGATGGTCTATTGGGCAAACCCTCTTAGAATTCGTTGTTTTGTCGCAAAAAAAAAAAATTACCCACTCTACTGGAAATCCTTTTTTTAAGTGTCTTGTATGCTGAGTGCGCAAGAAAGGCTAGTTTTTGAAATAATTTTTTTATTTTAATTTTAATTTATATAAAGTTCAAAATGACAACAAAGACTAATTTAACTACGAAGCTATATTGCTCATAGGAATGTGTGTTCTAAAAATCTCTAAAAGTAACCCAAAAGGTGGTGTTTCTTAAAGTATGCAAGCAAATAACAAAAAAAATTTTGGAGAGGTTAGGGTATTAAGGTATTTTTTAAAATTGAATGAAATGTATTTTGAATTAATTTATTAATTATTTAAAACATACCTAATATAACACAAAAAAACTCTTAAATTTTTAAACAGTTTGTTTAAAAATCTCTAGAGGTTTTAGGCAAGGTTTGTGGTGATATTATAAAAAAAATTTTTTTGGGCCCTCCCTTCGCTTAAAGCTGCCTACACGCGGTTTTTAGTTTCTTCACAATTTCAAATTGTCAATGTACTAGGATCTTGTCGCTTTGATCAAATCCTGATGGCTATTTCAAGTAAGTACGTGGCAAAAATAAAATTTCGTGTTGATTCTGATGTGGTTTAATCAAGAACTGGTTTTAGTAATTTATACAAAAAATACCTATATTCAAAGATGAGGCAAAGATGGGGTAAAGATTACTGAAAGAAAAAAGGACGTGTTTTAAAGTCTACTTTCGACAAGTACATCCTTAAATCGAGGTGAAGTATTGTATCAAACTTATTATTTCTGTTAACTAACTTATTTTTTTAATCTAAACTGACCAACAAAATTGAAAATAAAGACTTGAATTAAAAAACAATTTTTTTTTAAAACAAAAATTCAAAAATTACTTTTTATTGATATTTTTTTTTTTTTTTTAATTTGTTATCAAATTTTAAATTTATATGCGTTTGACTATTAATTTTCGTCCTTTTATGTGCCATGCCTTTTTTTTATTTTGTTATCATCATTTTCTTTGAAGTGTTTTTAAATAATAGGCACTGTGCATTTTTTTCATTAATTTATATTTTTATTTTTTTATATTAAACTCAATTTTGTTCGCCACAAAATTGGAAATTGCTTTCGTCACTAGACTTTTACCTCGTGTAGAGGGTTTTTTTTGTGTGATATCAGAAATTGTTGCAATTGCTTTTGCTTTTGACATTGTAAAATTATCATTGTTAAATTACTTTCATGTTTAAAAACAATTTTTTTTTTAATTATAAAGAAAACAAGTGAACGGTACAGTCGAGCACACTTGACCAATTGTTCCTGTGGCAGCTATAAGATATATGGAACCGATTTGAACCAAATCTAGTCAGAATGTACTAAACCAACACTAATGCAAAATCTATCAGTTTGGTTAGGATGTCTTAAAAAACAAAAAACTTTTTCATACTAAAGCTTGATCTTCTACCGATCGGCCGTATGAAAGCTATATGATATAGTCGACCGATTTAAATGAACTTCGGCCAGGATGGACAAAACCAAGTTAAATGCATATTCTAACAGTTTGGTTAAGATATCTCAAAAACAAAAAACTTTTTCAAACTAAGACTTAAATTTCGATTGAGCGTGTCTATTGCAGCTATAAGATATAGTGGACCGATTTTAACCAAATTTGGTCAGGATGTATAATACCACGACAGATGCATATTCTATCAGTTTGGTTCTGATTTTTCAACAACCAAATACTTTTTCATACTAAAACTTAATTTTCGATGTATCGTTCCTATGACAGCTATATGATATTGTTCACTGATTTTAACCAAATTTGGTCAGTTGCTTCTCGCTTCGCTCGAGTTGCTACTCTACTGTCGGAAGCCCCGTACTTACTATGAAAAAAAAAGTTTCTCATACTAAGACATTGACTTCGCCCGATCGGTCCTATGACAGTTATATAATAAAGTGGTTTGATTAGAACCAACTTTGTTCAAGATCTATAAGTCTAACTTAAATGCATATTTTATTAGTTTGGTTACGATATCTCTTGTAAAAAAAGTTTTTTATACTAAGACTTGATTTTCGCCCTATCAGTCCTATGACTGCTATGTGATGTAGTGGTCCAATTTTAACTAAGTTTGGCCAGGGTATATAAAACCAAGTTAAATGCATATTGTATCAGTTTGGTTGAGATATCTCATAAAACAAAAAAGTTTTTTCCACTAAAAAGTGATTTTCGACTGAAAGAAAAATGTACACATTCAGTTAACAGGTAATATCTTCCAAGCCCCTCAGCCAAAGTTTATGTTTCAAAAACGCAAAGTTTTACGGACTACAACACACTAAAATTTAGTAAAAATCGTTAGAGCCGTTTTGTCAGAAAACGCCAAAATGTAAGCTAAAAATATTTTTTTCACCTGTAAAATGTTACTGGAGTACTTAAGAAAACAAGTAGGCGGTTACAGTCGAGCAAGCTCGACAGTAGGATACCCTGAGCCCAGGTACTCTACGCTGAGGTTGATTTTCGACCAATTGTTCCTATGGCTTTAATTAAGATTAAATTTGATTAAGATATCTCAAAAAACAAAAGACTTTTTCATACTAAAACTTCATTTTCGATGTATCGTCCTATGGCAGCTATATGATTAGTTAACCGATTTTAATAAAATTTAGTCAGGATGTATAATACCAGCTCCGATACTGCCTGCCTGTTACATACATTCGGCCAAATACATTATACCCCTTTCTTTTCAATGGGCTCATGGTATAAAAAGTTAATGGATACGCCTGTAAGCCCTCGAACATACCTTTTCAATGATATATAGAACATATCTCTAGCTTCTATGGTTTGAAAACTGTTGAGGTTTCAATTTTAGCGGGATTTAGCGTATTCCCGCTAAACTATCAGTTTTTTCAATAAGTTGAAGAACAAACATTTCTAGATTTTCGAAATGGAATAGATATCCATCGTTACTTCTAAGCTTTTTTTAGCGCTTTGAAGCAAACAGACAAACAAACTGACTTTTCATTTCATTTTGAGAAGTCCACAAAATATTTCAAATTTATTTATCTTTTAAACCAGTTATCGGATTTGGGTAATCGAGTTATCAATCGACGCGTATTTTTAATTAGAATTTACCAAAGGGCCCCAACTGCCCCATTAGCTACAATCATTAAAATTTTTCCCCTCCCACTTACACCCCCGTATCTCATGACCCAGGTGAGTTATAAAAAATAGTTTAGTTTGTTTAGTATGTCATTTTATAAGTTAGGACTAAACCTCTCGATCGGTAAATAACTCAATTTGATCGGACAGTCATAGCAAATTTTCCAAATTAGCTGCTTATATTGCTAGTCGCCTTTCGCACCCTTCGTGCTGCTTTCGTCACTAGCGCGAGCTGCCGTCCGCAGTGATATAGATACCAACTTTGGCACACAAATTTCTATAGACACTACGCAAGTCAAGTTTGTTTTTAATTTTTGACATGCCCCCGTCCGCCTCTGTAAATCGCGAAAAACCGTCTGTTCGTCTGTATGCACAAAGAGATCTCAGAGACTATAAGAGATAGAGCAACCAAATTTCGCACATAGATTTCCCTAGACCCCACGAAGATCAAGTTTGTTTTAAATTTAAGCCACGCATTTCTGCCTCCGTAAGTCGCGAGAAACCACCACACCCACAGTTTTTATGGTAAATAAAGTTATCTATTAATATTATCTATAATCTTATTAGCCTGAGTAATATTGGACAAGTAGAACGGGAGTAATATCTAATCTAAATTATAAATAAAGTTATTATTTCAATATAATCACCTAAAAGTATGCAATGGTTTTTATTTGGTAGCAATTTCATTTTAGTACTTTTATATATATTAAAATAAATAACGGGTATCCTATGGACAGGATCTCGACAAAAGCCTTTCCCACATGTTTTTAGACCCCGTACTTAAAAAAGTACAGGGGTCTATTGGGTTGGTTTTACCGAATATGTGTGTAAAAGGCGGTAGGAGGCGTGGCAGACCCCATAAAGTATATATATTCTTGATCAGCATCAATAGCCGAGTCGAGTCGGCGCAGGTAAAATTTGTTTTTTTTTTGGGTCGGGCCAATATATCGTAAAACGCCCATAGGAACAATCGGTCGAAAATTAAGTTTTAGTATGAAAAACTTTTTTGTTTTATGTGATATCAGAACCAAACTGATACAATAAGCATATAATTTGGTCTTAAACATCTTGTCCAAAGTTGGCTTAAATCGGCCCACTATATCATATAGCTGTCATAGGTCCGATCGGGCAAAAATCAAGTCTTAGTATAAAAAACTTTTTTGTTTAATGAGATATTGTAACCAATCTTATAGAATATAAATAAAACTTTGTTTTATATATTCTGTCTAAAGTTGGTACAAATCGGATTACTATATCACATAGCTGTCATAGGACCGATCGGGCGAAAATTAAGTCTTAGTATGAAAAACTTGTTTGTTTAATAAGGTATCGTAACCAAACTGATTAAAGCGATAAAAAAGCTTGAATGTTATGATGCGGATTTATTTTTTTCAAAAATCAAGAAAGGTTTGTTTATATATTACACAGGTGAAATTAGGTTTTTTAGTTAACATTTTGGAGATTGCTTAGAAAAAGGCTCTAACGATTTTTATTAAATTTGAGTATGTTGTAATATATAAAATTATTTCACTGCGGACGGCAGTTCGCGTTAGTGACGAAAGCAGCACGAAGGGTTCGAAAGGCGACTAACAATATATACAGCTAAGTTGGAAAATTTGCTACGACTGTCCGATCAGATCGAGTTATATACCGATCGAAAGGTTTAGTCCTAACTTACAAAATGGCATACTAAAACTTTTGCTAATTCACCTGGGTCATGAGATACGGGGGTGTAAGTGGGAGGGGAAAAATTTATATGATCGCAGCTTATGGAGCCGTTGGGGCTTTTACGTAACATTTTTTATTTTTTAAAAATTCTTATCAAAAATACGCGTCGTTTGATACCCTGATGACCCAAATCCGATAACTGGTTCAAAAGATAAATAAATTTGAAAATTTTAGTAGAATACTAAAAATGAAGTGAAAAGTTGGTTTCTTTGTTTGTCTGTTTGTATCAAAGCGCTAAAAAAGCGTAGATGTTATGATGGGGATTTGTTCATTTTTAAAAATCTAGAAATGTTTATTTTACGATTTTTTCAATTTCCCGCTAGTTTAGCGGGAAATAGCTAAATCCCGCTAAATTTGAAACCTCACCAGTTTCCATACCATAGAAGCTATAGATATGTTCTGGATATCATTGGAAAGGTGTGCTCTAACGATTTCATTAAATTTTAGTATGTTGTAGTACGTAGAATTTTGCGTTTTTTAGTATATGAAACATAAACTTTGACCAAGGGGTTTGGAAGATATTGCTTGTTAACTGAATGTATACATTTTTCTATCGGTCGAAAATCAGGTTTTAGTACGAAAAACTTTTTGGTTGTATGAGATATCTCAAACAAACTGACACAATACGCATTTAACTTGGTTTTATATATTCTGTGCAAAGTTGGTTCAAATCGGACCACTATATCATATAGCTGTCATAGGACCGATCGGGCGAAAATCAAGTCTTAGCATAAAAAACTTTTTTTACAAGAGATATCGTAACAAAACTAATAGAATATGCATTTAAGTTAGACTTATAGATCCTGAAGAAAGTTGGTTCTAATCGAACCACTATATCATATAACTGTCATAGGACCGATCGGGCGAAGTCTAAGTCTTAGTATAAGAAACTTTTTTTTCTCACAGTAGGTACGGGGCTTCCGACAGTAGAGTAGCAACTTAAGCGAGCAGGGGGCGGAGCCCCCTACTTTTCTTTATAATTAAAAAAAATTTTTTTTTTAAATATGAAAAAGTATTCAACAATGATAAATTTACAATGTCAAAAGCAAAAGCAATTGCAAAAATTTCTGATATCCCACAAAAAAAACCTCTAAACGAGGTAAAAGTCTAGTGACGAAAGCAATTTCCAGCCCCAAAATTTCTGATATCCAATTTTGTGACGAACAAAATTGAGTTTAATATAAAAATTTTAAATACAAATATAAATTAATAAAAAAAAACAATTGGCATTCGGCAGTGCGCAAAAAGTAATTTTTTATGTACAAAGAAGCTCACCCTTTTTGCGCACAGTGCACAAGGCCAATTTTTTTTTTTTAATTTATATTTTTATTTAAAATTTTTATATTAAACTCAATTTTGTTCGTCACAAAATTGGATATCAGAAATTTTGGGGCTGGAAATTGCTTTCGTCACTAGACTTTTACCTCGTTTAGAGGTTTTTTTTGTGGGATTGGTATATGACACATAAATTTTGACTCTGTGGTTTTTTGAAAGTACTACCTGTTTACTGCATATACACTTTTTTTATCGGTCGTAAATCACGTTTTAGTACGAAAAACTTTTTTGTTTTATGAGATATCTGAACCAAACTTATACAATATGCATTTAACTTGGTCTTATATATCCCGACCAAAGTTGGTTAAAATCGGACCACTATATCATTAAGCTTATAGGACCGATCGGTCCAATATTAAGTCTTAGTATAAAAAGCTTTTTTGATTTACGAGGTATCGTAACCAAACTTATAGAATATGCATTTAAGTTAGACTTATAAATCCTGACCAAAGTTGTTTCTAATCGAACCACTATATCATATAGCTGTCATAGGTCCGATCGGGCGAAATCCAAGTCATAGTAATTTTTTTTTCATAGTAAGTACGGGGTAGTAGAGTATGCTCGACTGTAGCAACGCACAGTGGGGCAATTCCTCATTTTGCGTTGCAAAAATTATATCCTTTGAAGATATTAAGATATTTTCAAAATGCTTAAGGCATTTGATAGAAAACTTCATAAATGAATGCTTACATAGGATGTTTGGACCACAGGCCGACTCAGGGTTGTTGGTCAAAGTTGAAAAATATTTTCTGTGCATATTTTGCATGTTAAATGAAGAAAAAAAATTTTTTTGTTTCCCCAAAATATACATTTCAATCTTTTTTCATATTTTTTCACAACATTAATAAGTATTTAAAATAGTTTTTTTATGCTAGTTAAAAAAAAAAAAATACATTTTTTTTGAAATATCTTGTATGATGCCAGGCATAGCGAAAGCGTATGTAATTGTACTGCGCTCTTCCTCTTCACCATTTTTTTTGGCGAGGTTTCATTAGTTTTTGTTCTATAACTTCCTTAGATGCAGCTGGACCCAAAAGTGGGGCTATTTCGTTAGAGAATTGATTAACAAAGACTCTTGTGGTAGTGGGATCGAGTCCAAATGAGTCCCATTTTAGTTCTATTCCAGCAATGTCAAAAAATAGCCTAATTTTAGTGCTTTTTTAAACTTCGCTGGGATAAAGGTCAACAAGTGAAGAAATAAATTCTACGGCATATAATTAGAAATGAATGTACTTTTCATAAAAAAACAAAAATATAAAGATCGATCATATAACTTGTCATCAAATCAGCTTAAAAGTTTGGATTTTTTTTATAAAATTTTCACATTTTTGCGCGCACTGAAAAATGGGTGAACTTTGAGAGGCCGAACATGTACCAAAGTTTTTAAATTAAGAAAACAAAAACTTTTTTCCATGTCGAAATAATGTAAATCCCACAAAAAAAACCTCTACACGAGGTAAGAGTCTAGTAACGAAAGCAATTTCTAGCTCCAAAAGTTCTGATATCCAATTTTGTGACGAACAAAATTGAGCTTAATATAAAAATTGTAAATAAAAATATAAATTTTTAAAAAATAAAATAAACGAAATCGTTAGAGCCGTTTTGTCAGAAATAGCCAAAATGCAAGCTAAAAAACTTTATTTCACCTGTAAAATGTTACCTGAGTACTTTAGAAAAAAAGTTTAAAGTTAAAAATCGTTAGAGCCGTTTTGTCAGAAATCGCCAAAATGTAAGCTAAAAAATATTATTTCACCTGAGTATTTTAGAAAGAAAGATTTAAGATACGCATAAAAGCCCTCAAGCACTCCTTTCCAATGATATAAAGAACATATCTGTAGCTTCTATGGCTTGAAAACTGTTGAGGTTTCAATTCTAACGGGATTTAGTGTCTTCCCGCTAAGCTATCGGTTTTTTTCAAAAAGTAAAGTAAAACAAACATTTCTAGATTGTGAAATGGAATAGATCCCCATCATTACATTTAAGCTTCTTTAGCGCTTTGATGCAAACAGACAAACAAACTGACTTTTCATTTCATTTTGAGGAGTCCATTAAATATTTCAAATTTATTTATCTTTTGAACCAGTTATCGGAATTGGGTGATTGAGTTATCAATCGACGCGTATTTTTAATAAGATTTTACCAAAGGGCCCCCACCTGCCCCATTAGCTGCAATCATTGAAATTTTTCCCCTCCCACTTACACCCCCGTATCTCATGACCCAGGTGAGTTATAAAAAATAGTTTAGTTTGTTTAGTATGTCATTTTGTAAGTTAGGACTAAACCTCTCGATCGGTAAATAACTCAATTTGATCGGACAGTCATAGCAAAATTTCCACATTAGCTGTTTATATTGCTAGTCGCCTTTCGCACCCTTCGTGCTGCTTTCGTCATTGGCGCGAACTGCCGTCCGCAGTGATTATTTGATATCATCAGTACTCGCGAGTTCTTTTGGCTTTTTATTTTAAATTTTTTAAAAATAACTATTTTAGGTTTGCTAGTTGACCAAATATCTTACAAATAATATGATAAATATCGATCGGACGAAAATTAAGTCTTAGTATGAAAAACTTTTTTGCTTAATAAGACATCGTAACCAAAACTGATGAAATATGCATGTAAGTTGGTTTTATATATCCTGTCCAATGTTGGTCCAAACCGGACCACTATGTCATGTAGTTGTCATAGGACTGATCGGACGAAAATTAAGTCTTAGTATAAAAAAGTATTTTGTTTTTTGAAATATCCCAACCAAGTTATTAGAACATGCATTTAAGTTGGTGTAATTTATTCTGACCAAGTTTGGTCTAAATCGGTTCATTATATTATAAAGCTGCCATAGAGACGTTTAGTCAAAAATAAAGTTAAAGTATGAAAAAGATTTTTGTTTTCTGAGATATCTTAACCAAACTAATAGAATATGCTTTTAGGTTGGTGTTATACATCCTGACAAGTTTGATTCAGATCGGGTTCCTATATCGGTCGAAATTCAACTCTTAGTACAAAGGGTAACAGGTTTAAGCTGTTAAAAGTAAAACGAGCTAAGGTCTTTAAATTCAAAAAATTATACTATTAAGTTACATTCAGTCGTGTTGCGGTTTTTATATTAAATTTTATAGATTTTTTTTACAAAATTGTCTATCTAAAGTTTTATGAAAAAATTCAAAACTTTGAATTTTTTAATTTCAACTCCAAACCAACTTTGGTTTTTAAATAATTTTGCATTCTTAGCTTAATTTTTGTTTATATATTTAGTTCAACTAAAATGTTTCTCAAAAAATATATTTAATTAAAAAAAAATTGGATTGCATTTTTTCATTTTATTGTCTTGTTTCTTGATATAACATTAGACGCAAAGGATAAAGTCGGAACCCCGAACCTAAAAATTCCCTATTCATATTAAACTAAAAACAACCAAAACAACCGGTCTTGTTGTGAATAATTAGGATGGTAAATTAGATTAGATAGATTAGGATCGATAGTGTGTATGTGTCTTACCTCCTGACGACATTTAGTTAAAATCGGAGTCCTTTGCCTTCTGTCGTACAGCTGCTATAAGAAGGATCGGTTGAACATAAGATTTTATCTAAATAAAGATTTGTTAATTATTTTAAATTAATATAATGTGGCCATTCCAAAAATGGTCACATTCAAAACAATACTTACCTCTTGTGAGTTGATATAAGAGTTTAAATTATATACAAATATTCATATTAAAGACATTTTATAGTAAGCTCGTAATTATAGGGATAGGAGTCAATACAAATATTTTAAAGGGCAAATCTTTTTGCCAGGAATGAGAAGTCAGCAGAAAGAATAAATATTTGGCATGTAGCATAGTAAATTCGTTGCAAAATGCTTTTGTTAGCCCTTAAAATATTTAAGGGATGCCAGGCGGAGTGGGCAGCCATCTCCTAGTCGGCAGCTGGACAGACTCAAGCTTTGCACCTAATGTCGACATCGGGCTCCGGCTTGGCTTCTGCGAAATGCCACCAATGCGACGATGGCTCCGCCCTGAATTGTGTGGGGCGCTCACTTGGAAGTTAGACAACGTCGCCAACTGCGCAGCTGCAGAAATATGGGCTCGTCCAGTTGGTGAATTAAGGTCGAGAGGGGGACTCTGCCGATGACAATGCGGGCCGACTTCGGGCTGCTCCAAAGACTGTTTCATTCCCAAACTGTTTCACTGTCACGCTATGAAAGTCAAGCTGGCGCGGAGCATTGAACTGTATGGGAGAGGGCAGCGCAGAGTGAAGAGCAACTAGAGAAGGACAGGCGAAGGAGCTGGAGCTGGAACATATGTGTACATTTATATAAAAGGACTTCTAAAATATATGTGTATATAAAACCATTCAAGAGCTGCTGATAATAAATAGAGTTTAATTTCGGAGTATGTATAAATCTGTTGCAAAATTCAGGGTATGCTACCATTATTTTATACCCGGGTGTCATGAATACTGAGTTACCAACAGTAACTTCCAGTTACATTAAAGTACACCATTGCATTATGTTATATATACCTGTTACCCGTTAGCCGACGCTAGTTACCTGTTTGTGCTGTCGGCCATTTGCATCCAAAGCACGCAGAGCCAATTAGCGCTAATGCAAGGCTCATAATTTCACACCTTACGGCAGTAAAAGCAGACGCCCGCCTGCAACATCGAGAGGAGACTGTGACTGGAGAGAGGCAACGCAGTGTTGCGGTTGCCAGTTGGCCAGAAGTGTGGAGACAAGTAAATGAGGCACCTGGCAAACCAGTTCCTGTTCTGGCAACTAACAACTGGCAACTGATCGGGCGCGGGAGGAACCTCATGCAAATGTGGAGCTTGTGGCAAATGGAGCATGTCAATGGTGCTGCGTTGCGGTTGTTCGGTTGCTCTCGGCCTGTCCCCCGGTCCGGCAACAAGGCTTCATTGGACTCACCTTGCGTATGAATGCGTGCGTGTGACTGTGTGTAAGTGTGAGTATGTGTTGTGGATTTCGGACTCTGCCATATTGTGTTTGGCTGTTTGCAAGGTGTTGATTATGCCTTTGATATGCAAATGAACCGGTTTTACAGTCAGTCAACCAAATGGCTGTACACACTTGGCATCCCCTCCTGCCACCACTTCGTTGAACAAATGGCGCTAATGATGGCTGAGCAGCCGAAGATGACGATGACACCTTCTGGTAACATGATATCCATCCTCAACGCACTCATATGGCCACCTAAAAACTTGTAAGCTCAACCAAAAAAGGGTTCTAAGCACTCGTCGATTACGTGCCAGCGCAAGCTCCAGATCCAGTTCCAGGTCCATTTCATTTTCAACCCCAATTAGACTCATTAGGTAAACAAGCATTACAATGGTCAGGAGGTCACCCAACAATGAGCACTAAAGGTGCGAAGTGTGGGCAGACCCAAGTGCTAACTCCTTGGAGTGATTTACGACACAAATTACGACCTTAAATGGACAAACATGCGTAGTTTTTATCATAGGCCTCCATTAACGGGGCGGATACCAAAACTACTATGAGTCGTCCCCAAGTGGGCATAAAGAATGTGACATAACTTAATTAACTTTTTCTCACGTTCCACTCACGGCCAGCCTTGTTTATGCAAAACTATCACCAGGACACGACATTTTTGGCTTACATTAGCTGGCTTTTAGTGGCTCCCCGAAATTGTTCAAATGGGTGATGGGAAAAAGGTAACAATATTCTAATGAAGAAGTCGTGTAGCAAGTTGATGTAAATAGTTGATGTATCATAGTCATTATTATAATTATTGTATTCAATTTAAATATCTTCTTTCTTCACATAACATTGCGTCAACTTTACTTTCATTGTTGATTAATCGTTGAATATATTTTCGAGAACGTGTTTGTGATAAACTTTCAGATTTTAATAACAGACATACATAACAGGCATACAGCTTTGTCCAATTAGAAGCTCAACATCTTATTTCTTTGACTAATTACTTTCGACTAGAATTTTTCCATTACTTTATGATGTAATTTTAAATAAATTATCCGATACAATATACGTATGTAAATACGTATACGTATGTAAATATCTGTTCATATAATTTTGCTTCTTAATATTTCGAATATTTTATACCCGTTACTAAAAAGCTGAGGTAAAAGCTTCAACAATGTCTGTCGGTCTGTGTGAATGCTTAGATCTCAGAGTCTTTAATAAATAGAGCAATCAATCAGATCAGGTTTGTTTAAAATTTGGTCTCGCTCCGCCTTCGCAAATTGCTAAATGGCACTTCCCCTACTGTTTTTCAAATATAACGTTTCTTAAAGAAATTAACGTTATTCTCTATTATTATCTATCCCACAAAAAAAATCTCTACACGAGGTAAAAGTCTGGTGACGAAAAAAATTTCTAGCCCCAAAATTTCTGATATCCAATTTTGTGACGAAGAAAATTCACTTTGATATAAAAATTGTAAATAAAAATATAAAATAATAACAAAAAAATATAAGATAATTGGCATTGTACGCAAAAAGGGTAAGCTTCTTTGTAGATAAAAATTACATTTTGCACAGTGCCGAATGCCAATTTTCTTTTCTTTTTTATTATTTATATATATTTTTGTGGTGGTAAGGGGGGCAACCACCCCAAGTGCTTAAAATAAGAATTTTTGATATATTGCAAAAGGAGTTTAAGCTTGGGAAAAAGTTTACGGGTTAAACCTAAAAATAAATTAATCAGACAACGAAAAGTGCGAAAACAATTTTAATATGTGGCTGCAGATGATAGCAAAAACATACCATTTCGAATTCCATTTTTAGAATCAATCTATCAATTTAGCAACTAAAATGTAGATTTGAGGCACATTTTAATGTTTCTAAGGATTTGAATTATTAAACAGGCTTGTAGACTAAATCCAAATTGGACGAATCGGTTCTTGTCACATCAGTATTAGCAGATCGTTTATTTAGCAAGCTTGTTATTGTTGAATTCAGACAATATACGGATAAAATGGCAACGACAACATTTAAAAAGTCAAAGAAGTCTAAAATATTTGAGCTTACGTTCAACATCCTAAGAGTTGACACCCAATTTGGTCCCTTTAACTGTAATGGTCTTGAAGTCAAAAGTGTTCAAAATGGTCTACAATAATCTTTCGCAAATCTAATAGTACGCAATTTGGAGAAACGAGCATTAATTTTAACATTTTATTAATTTTAGTAATCATTTTTGACACTGGAGTTGTCAATCCTAATATTTTTTTAAAAGAAATTATTTTTGTTTTTTTTATTTGCTAAAAAAAGGTGTTGCTAAAATGAAATTATAGGGGGGAGTGTCGCCGTCAAAATCTTTGCCGCGGGAGAAACTTTTCCTCGCAACGGCGCTGTTAGTGACTAATCAAAATTAATTTAGTTTTCTTGTATATTTATATCCGTTACTTAAAAAAAAGTAAAACGGTATATTGTGTTCGTTGTATGTAACAGGGAAAAGGATGCATCTCCGACCCTATAAAATATATATATTCTTGATCAGCATCAACAGCCGAGTCGATATATGCATGTCCGTCTGTCCGCCTGTCTGTCTGGGTAAGCGCCTAGATCTCAGACCCCATAAGAGATAGAGCAACCAAATTCGGCACACATATTTCTATTTTACATTTTTGACACGTTTGAAAAACCACCATACTCACAGTTTTTATGAAATTAAGTTTATTATGCATTTGTTATCTATTATCTCAGTTGACCACAGCAAGATCCGACAAGTTGAAATGCAGTAATAGCTAACCAAAGTTATTCAAAATTAAGGCAATACAAGCACCCAATCGTGTGCAGTAGTTTTAATTAGGTAGTAAATTTTATAAAGTACCTTAATATTTATTAAAATAAGCAACGGGTATTCTATGGTAAGGATCTCAACTATAGCTTTTTGACTATGTTTTTAAATCAATTGAACCTTTGACGACTACTCCTTATTAAATAAATAAATAAGTATTTCAAACATTAAGTTTTGTAGCTGGGTTTTATTAATATTTCCTGGAATTTGGGTCAAATGTCATTCAGGCACTGTTATCGTATATTTTCTTCGTTGTTTTTGTTTTTAAAAATGGAAGCACTTGAAATGCAAATAAGACACAAGTTGGGGACGTTAAGCTTAGAAATCGCTCTCACGGGAAATTATAAATATTTCCACCAAAAAAGTGCACGCAAAATATTTAAAAAGTTGCGCCTAATTGTTAACGGCCGCCACCGCTGGATGACACTTTATGGGTATTCTGGGGACACGGATACGAACACGGACATAAAGTTGCCTCAAGTTGGGTGCGTATATTAAACACCCAAAAGAACGTAAATTTTACACTACAATTGTGAGGGCATAAAATTGAATTAAAACGAGGCACAACTTTCCAAAGGAATGAGGACGGGGTCATAGACGGAAATGGCATTGGCAATCAGGAGTTTGAAATGTGGCCGCGCCTGGGGCGACGGAACACGGGACTTAACTGGCATTAATTATGACACAGGGAGCCGGACGAGTGTACAGCATTGGGACACAGACGGTCCGCACGGCAAACGCATATGTCCAGGTCCGGATGGGGATTTGAATTGGGGTTATGGGTACTGCACGGTCTCCACAAAGTCAAGGCAGGTGCGTGCTCCGGTAAAATTTAATTGACCAGCAACAGTGCAAACCAACGCAGCCAAGAGCTTGCCACAACTGACACAGTGGCCCAGGGTGCAGTGAGGACTTGCATTGGACTGGGTGTAGGTGTCCTGGAGTTATCGTAGAAGTCGGAGTCGGTGTTGGTGTTGGAGTTGCACGTATTACGCGTTTACGTTAATTCCATTGATGTTGCAATTGTTGTTGGGCTGGCAACCTTTACGTTTTGGATCCCCACCTGGGAGTGCACATTAAATAATTACCGCAAATGGGCTTGGCGATAATTTTTGCACCAAAGCCGGCGGTCAGGGCAAAAAATTTTAATTGTAATTGCGAAAACAATAAACAAATGTGCCACGCTCTGTCCACTGTCCAATGTCCAATGTCCACTGGGCCCAACGATCCATACGCAGTGCAAAGGAAATGCCCATTGGATTTCATATATTTTAAACAACTGCAGGAGGATTTACTCAGCTGTCCAGACTAAGATATACCCTAAAGGAGTATAGTGTAAGCCTTCGAATATACGTCGAACTATTTGTTAGAAATTTGAAGTATGTTATTACTATGGCGAAAAATCTTAACACCTTAAAGCTAGAAATTTGTGTGGATAAGTGTTGTGTACTCCATTTATATTTAACATTCTATCTTAATTCCTAGGAATAAGACACAATTCACAACACGTTATATTAAAAAAGAAACGTTCTATTAAATTTAAGCAAATCTTCAGTTATCAAAAGTTGAGTTATATTTGTGTCATAAAAATGTATTCTACTGGTTGTTATAAGTAGCAGAGTTCGGATACCCTTTGGGGTGTCACATGCTGGGTACAACTTCGAGTACAACTCACATTTTATTTAATTATGGCCAAGGGCTGCGTTTCAGATGCAAAGTCCGTCTGTAAAAATGCAGTCGGCGTGCATTTAATTTGCATAAAGTATCGCATACCTTTGGGTCACTACCATTCACTAAATTTAAAATGATTTCATTTAAAGTCGAGCATTGAACACGGCAGCATTAACGAGGTGTCAACGCCAGATAGTTCCGTCAATCCCAGGTGTACCTTCGTATTTTCCCCTTGCTGCCAAAAAACACTCCCAAGACGGTCATTTTGTGGACGGACTGCTTAAAATTTCATTTTAAGGTTTCTTGATTTAACTTAACCCGTTTGCTTCTCAGGCACAGCTGCTGTTTCATCATTTACCAATTAGTTAATTTTTAATGGCGTCGATGAAAAATCTTCCAAATTAAAACAAACAGTTGTCGCTGTCAAACCTAAAGGGGGAGGCAGGGAGAAGGGGTGACAGGAGGGATTTTCATTCCAAGGACATTGAACAAGTGTCTTTTAATTTCTTATTAGCGGTTTATTATCCCCGCGGACATTTGGTCCATTAATATGCAGAAATTGTGCTGGCGTCAGTCTTGCCATTAATTTTAATGAGCCAACAAGACGAACAGCAACAACTTGGTTCCTTGCGGCAAAAAGGATTAAGGCCCACTTGGTATTCAGTTAATTACTTAATAATTTGGGCAGGTGTTATTTTTGGCAAGCCAATTTATAGAGTTTCCTTTTGCAATATTAAACTTTTGCCTCCTTAAATCTAGGTTAGACTTGGGAAAAGTAATTAGAAGTGTTCTAGGTGAAGTTTTAAGTACAAATAAAATCATCGCTTCACCTGTATATTTATCTAACCAAAGAATGGACTGTATAAATAAGGCAGCTCGAGGTGGAATTCCAATTGAGGGACAACTTCATTTGATTGCTGGACACGCACAGCGATCGCTTGAAAATGGGTTGACGATTGGATGATCTGCCCGAGCAATTGGCCATTAATCCGTAATTTGCTCTTTGACGGCGATGCAGCTAATAATTTTTAATGGGATTCGAGTGCCATAAACGGTCATACTTGCCCCTCTTATTTTAGCCCGATTGCTTGGGCTTTTGGCTCACTAGGCTTTGACTTTTGGCTCTTATGAAATTCGCGGCACGTGCAATTGTCTTGGCACTTGATCTGTAGTCGAGACTTTGGCAAGTCAAGTCCATGAAGCCCGGTTTCGAGTCATTTGGAGCTAGACATTTGCAAGTAATTTATTAATGTTTAATTGCATTGCTTAGTTGCAATAATTAACAGTTACCTGGCGATATATTTAATTGAGTTTCCAGCCCTTTTAATTTATGAACTGCCCTCGCCATATTCGGCCATCAGTTAAACATTTAATCAATGTTCCTCGACGAATATCTCAAATCTGTTCTGTTCAGTTCTGATCAGTTCTTCTACTGCAGTTATAAATATTTATGAACGTGTTGCCAGGTTGGGGCCAGAGACCTAATGACAAAGTGATAAGGACAATTAAGGAGAAAGCAGCTCGACGGGGCAGTCAGGACGGACAGGTCGGGACGGGTTGGGACCACAAATAAAATGTGTCAACGCGTTTGTGGTCATTCTTCGATCTGTTTTGTAAACAGAGAACAAGAGAACAGAGAACAACAAACTGCTGTAAAATATTACTGCATCTTTGATCACTTGTCATCCGCGATGATGATGAACGATCTCTGCCTGCATCCAGTCATCCACAGTGCTCCTCTTTCTGCCTCCTTCTCCCTGCTACTGCGGCATTCCGCAAAACCTGTTAACAACACTTGCGACAAGCGAAACGATCTCGCTTTTTCTACTCCCGTTGCTAAAATGAAATAATATAAATAAAAAACAAACAACAACTAAAAACCAACGTGCTGGCCAAGGTGTCGATATCGCACAATGGTTTTAATGATGGGATCCTGGCCAGCAACTTGAATGGACACGGGAAGAGACAGTCAATGGGGGATGGGGGACTGAGAACCGATGCGGCACTGTTAGCAAAAAAGTGAAACGTAGCTTGTTGAAGCAAATCACTGAGATGCCATCGCTGATAATCAATAATTTTATATTTCTGCCACATCCCTGACAGATCACAACCTTCCCCTTGCTCTCTGTCAGCTCTGCCTGCCCAACGCCACATCGTCGGCATTGTGTGTGCTCAAAGGAGCCAAAGCTCGGAACAAATGCTTTTCTGTCAAAAGTGTTCAGCTAGAAGCAATTGTCTTAAATAAACATAATGCCACTCAGTTGTTGTTACAAGATAGTTTGTAGACAACCCTGTATTCTATATTTATACTAAGTCACTTACTTATCAAATGAAACTAAACTCTCTATACCACTACACTACAAATCACACTAAACTCTATATGCCACTACTGCATCTTCTTAATGATTTTAATAACTTTTTTTTGTTATTATGCTTTAGTTTTTGTATACCCAATTTCGTATATATACACTGAACAAATGACAAAAAAAAATTAAAATCAAGAACATTTATCTTAAATATTTTGTTTCTAAAAGAAGTTTATTTTAATTTAAAAAATCGAATGCTGGCACTATGGTTAAAAAAACCGCTTCAGTTGTGAAGCAGTAGGCGACTGTTCGAATCTAGTTTTAAGTTAAAATAACATTTAGTCTAAGACATAACAAAATCCAAATTAAAAAAAAAAAAATATAAATATGAAAAATAATTTTTATATTTTTTATCATTTGATTTAAATTTTTAGAACATTTACTTTTAAAATGAGAACTTGGTGTTTTTTAAAAAGGTTCTTGAAACAAAGATGTGTTATCTTAATTTAAGAATTTTATGCTCTAGACGCATTTTTTGCACCAAAAATCTTAGTTCTGAGATCAAAATCTTGATTTTAGAATTTGTTTTATCAGTGTAAGATTTTTATATATATCTGCAGGTTGATCAAGTTTATTTCAAATTTTCAATGAATAACATTTAAAAATTATTTTCTTTACTACAGTTATCTTAACAGACATTTTTGCTATGCATTCATCGTTTTAAGTTCTTTGGTTTCTATGATATTCTGTGGCTGCCGTTTTGTACAATCTATTAGCTGGTTTAAGATTTTCCGAAAAATCAATATTGTTTACCATACTAAGTCGATCCTTCGTAATGCAAACTTAGTGCAGTCTTTGATCACAAAATTGACCCAGTTGTAGGTAGATTTTTCCAAAAATTCAGCTTATTGCACGTCAACCTAGCTCTTACCGTTTGTACTATCTGTTAATTGACAGTATATTCATGAGTCAGGGCAAAGTACCTTACATATATTTTTAAAGATTATATTTAAGATATCACATTGGTTTATTAGGAGATGTATGTAAGTTTTATGGTTGACTTTTTTATACCCTTTCAATCAAGAAGATATTCTCCCGTAGTCCCTTAATTACAACCGATGCTTTCCATTGACGTATAGAAGCAGAAAAGGGTTTATAACGTGCTGTATTGATTTGCCTGCAGTTGATTTTGTATGCAAATTCAGTTGACAGTCAAAAAGCCATTTACAAGTTGGTGCAATCAGCCGACAAGAGTAGCGCCAGTCGTTGATAGACTTGTGTTAAGGTCTCCTGTGGCTCAGTACACTTAACCCTCTCTTCAGTAAGCTCTCCCCATGCCCTGATTCTGGTGAAGTGGATTTTCCGCCAAAGTGCAAATCCGTGCAAACGCGTCAAGCACATTTCCAATTGGCATTTGAACCCACTTTGAACTGTTGACACGTTTCTGATTTGCTATTTTTATTTCAATTTATTTTTTTATTAATGCGCAGAAATCCAGGCAATTTTGCGGCAAAAGTGCCAACATTTCTATCAAAGTTCGACTAGGAATTGTGTGTGTAACCCTTTGACACACTCTAATGTGGATGTGGATTGACTTGCATGTCATGTCGCCATGTCACGTCAAGGCTGACTACCTCTCACCTCAGCTTATTTGCCATACCCATATGAGAGACAACTTTAACTACGGCTTTGGATTTTCCATCCAATCTCGAGTACAATTAGGAGTCAGTAAGGCTGGAAGTCAATTCTAATGATGATTGCCAAACCGCTTACGAGCTGCAATAATAATCTTACTGCTCTACACTCTACGGTATGCAGTCGCAATCAAAACTAGACCGTTTCCAATTAACCACAAAGCTAGGAGGAGGCAAAAGATGGCCAGGACTCACAATGGGCCCAAGGCAAGTGCCTGTCGCTGTTGTTGTTGTTGTTGTTGTGAAATGAAATCAAAAGTGTTTCTCCTGCTGTCATCCTGTGGACCATCGTTTGATTGCGTAGGTTTGACTACAGCTTGGCAAAGGTAGTGGGAGGGAAGAGTACAGTAGAGGAGAGGAGGGAACAGACGTGGAAAGCAGGGGCAACTGTACGGGCGACTGAGCCGCAGACAGGAAGACAATTTGACGTGCAATAAAAATGTTGGTTCTTTAGATTTGGCATATAAGATTTTTTCAAATGTGGCATGCACATGCTTATATTAAGCGACTATTAGATACCCTGTAGTTTAAGTTCTTTTAAGTTTAAATCGACATTTTGTTTAAGAAATGTTGAAATACTTTTCAGCTAAGCTTTCGTTACTCAAACACGACAGCTTTGATTTTCTTCCAGGGTATTCAAAAGGGCAAACCCTTGTACACGAATGTTTCTCAAATTGGATTTCTGACCCTTTGGTCAGCGATGTGTGAAGGTCCTTCGGCAATTGCGACTGGGCATTTTTATTTGCATCTAATACATAAACATAATGCGTTAATTTAAAAGTATATTTCGCCCAAAAAGGAAGACGGCCAAGGAAAGATGGCAAAAAATAAAAATAATATGTAAACATTTTGTTGGTCGGTAATCAAATTTGCGATGTGTTTTTCCCCAGCTTTTCTTCAACTTTGTGAAGTAAAAAAAAATGTTGAATATGAATTGCTGCGCAGTTTTCCCCAGAGACATGTTTTTTTTTTTGGCACAACCACAGGACATGAGCGATACACAAATAAACAAATGATGTAAATTTCATTTGCACATTTCACATTTTGGCATTGAAGTGAGTTTCAGAATATGAAAAGCCACATAAACAAATTACAGATATTTATTATGGTGGACTGGGAAAATCGAAATTCTAAAACTATCCCCCAAAACTGAATGTCATTTCAAATTCAGCCAGCCGACAGCTGAGAGTAAAACTCAGGGGGAAAGCGAGGAAAACTTTCGACTAAGACCCTATCGAATTAGATTTGTCGAAAGTTCAGCATCATGGGCATTTGCATGTATTTCGCATTTATCAAGCCTCTTAAATGTCATCTCATCCAGAGTCTAGACATTAAAAACCACTTTTCAGCAAATAATCAAATACATTTCAAAGAGGAAAATGTGTCAAATATATTTCTAACTCACGCATAAATGTCAATATCAATTTGAGGACTATCGAATTCTGAAATAAATGATTTGGATTTAATATAATGCCCATCGAAATAAAGCTGGGATTTAAATGAATGACAGATGAAATTTTGACAGATTTAAAAACTTATATTTACAAAAATTTTCAATATGAATTTAAGATATCGTATTAAAGTTTCTTTAAGGATCGTCATAAAAAATAAATATTTTTTATCTCAATGAAACATAGCAAATCTCAGGAGTTGTATATTCAAATATATGTCATAGGTATAATTTGCAATACACTTAATCTCTTTCCAGTTTTGTTTGCTATACATTTGGCATTGTGACTCGTTAAACATATATTAGCATATTAATAGGTTTGATAGCGTTAGTTATTAAAGTTGAATACTCGTATCGACGAGCTGGTAGAACCGACCCTCCTACTTCTTTACTTCTCCTCCCCTCAACATGCATGGATGAATGCATGGGCTAGTTGACTGCCGCAGAGGGCACTCGGGGGTGCCATAAAAAATTCACACAACAGCAATTTTGCAGTTAGCTCAGTCTCGAAACAAAACGAATCAACGCCAATGATAGAATGGGAAGCCCCATCCATCCCTGTACTCCCCGTATCCATGCCCACACCCACACCCATCTCCATTCCCTTTCCTATGTTCTTTCTCATTCCAATTTTGATTCCAAACGATTAAAATTATGCAAACACATTATGGAGCAAGTCCCGGGATACGTACGGAACCTTATGCCGTAAACACTCAATATTTGCTGCCGCAAGAAAGATTTTTACGGCCCAGAAATAAACACAAATCGCTTAGCGATTTTCTATGCAAATTAGGAAATTACCCAAAAGCACTAACAAATCCAATAGATAAGGACATCAAATGCTTGAAAAAAACATGGAGTAAGATTCCTTAATTTTTATAGCGCAATTTCACGACGAATATATTTTCCTACATATTGGTTCTCTTTACTTAAACTATCTTAACTACAGTCTATATGAGTCTTGATAAATCAATCTAGTCTTAGATTAGAAAAAACACTCCTAATAAAATACTAAAAATTAACAAAACGAAATGGATGGAAGATTATTTCTTTTTTCAACTTGTCAGCTTTTAGTTAAATTTCTTAACGCACATAAGTTTCATTAATAGTGCGAAAGCTTTAAATTTAAGTCCAAGATGTCTCAGACTCTTACAAAGAACCAAATTAAGTGGAGACCAATTTATAACATAAGGCAATAGCGAAAAAGTTACAAAATTGTTAATTTTTTTTTGTCTCACGGTTTTAGGAATATAAAATGCTACTTTTTCATTGTTTACTTGGAGTATTAAGGATGTTGGCAGTTACTGGCAAGTGGCAGTGTTATGCAAGTTAGCAGCAGCAAATGCATGAGGATGAACGGGAGAGTGAGGAAGAGAGAGAGGGAAAGAGAAAGAAAGAGAGAGGGAGAGAGAGAGAGAAATATGTTGGACTACTTCATGAGGCTTGTGTAGAAGTTATTTGGTGTGAATATGTGTGGGAGTGTGAAGATGTGTCTATGTCGTCCTGCCTATTCGAGTGTCCATTTTTAATTAACACTTTGACAATTTGACGCAAAATGCATTTTGTGTGGCCGAACTAATGCCCCGTGTGTTGTTGCAACAGCCACAGCTACATTTCCAACTGTGACTGTGAATGCGATTGTGACTGCATTCCGATGAGCTGCGACTCCACTCCAACCCAAATCGAGTGCGTTGAATGTTTAGAATGCGATTGACGTGTCAGTACAGATCCCTCCACATAAAGGGAGAGAAATAGATAGAGAGAGAGAGAGAGTGAGAGAGAGAGAGAGAGAGAGAGTCGTACATGTGGCAGTTGCAGCAGGAGCAGAAACATGGTAATGGCCTCGCATCTCCTCTAATGTCACGTCATGGGGGGTTTCCACCGACACCACCGACTGATAAATGTTGCATGCGCCTGTGTAACCCAATTACCGTTGCAAATTACTCACACTTTAATGGGGGCATGCCAAGTTTGTTGCAGCTAACACGGACGCTTGAAAGGGCTTTGGTAGGGGCTCGACAGGGCCTGGGAAAGGGGGACTCTAGACTTGCTTTGCATAATTGATGACAAATTGAAATCATGTTAATGTTTCTCTTGGAAATGTGTGTGTATATCTATATGTGTATTTATTGGTGTGTGAGTGTGAGCAGGCATAAAAAGTATATATATTTATTGCAACCAAAAAGACAACTCTTTCTATTTTGCTGCATCTCAAATGCTTCTGCACAATTGTTGTTGGGCGTTGACCATAAATTCATCAAGGAGCCAAAATCAAATTGCCAATGGATCAATTTGTGGTTGTCAGTGCTTAGCCCAACGTCCATGTCTCCCCGAGGACGTATTTGGTGGTCGTAAATCGAAATGAGCTTCACATAAATTTTCAATTGGTCAACTCGGAGAGAAAGTGGAAATGGAAATGGAACTGAACGTGCAACTAAACGTGTCGGATAATGCAAATGCTGTGGTCTTCAAATGTTTTGGGAACATATCCTGAAAGACAGTTGAAGCAGTTGAGATTAGTTGGCCAACAGTTACAAATCTTTGAGTATTTTCAGTTGTTTCGAAAATCAAAATTTCAAGATGCTCGGACCGAATGTGCATGTTACGCCAGCGGAGCTAATTAGCAGCCTAGAATTGTCAGGTGAAAAGGAACTTGACGAGCAAATCAAAAAGTGGATCCTATGGGACAGAAATGCCGCAACGCTGAAGCAAGTGGTGGATGCAGTCAAGGAAAAGGATTGGGAGGCTCTACGGACCCGTCTCTGTCGTTATAATTTCTTTGCAACGGCGGGAATGAGATCCGGAATGCGAGCAGGATTTGACTCCATTAACGATCTGGTCACAATAGAAATGGCTCAGGGGTTGAGCCAATATCTGCAAGACGTTTATCCCAATGTGGTCAAGCGGGAGTCACAGGGTGTCGTCATCGGCTACGATGGACGCTACAATGGCAAACGTTTCGCCCAGCTCATTGCGACGGTCTTCCTTAATACCAACTTTCGGGTGTGTCTCTTTGGTCGAATGACTCCCACTCCGTTCGTTTCCTTTGCTGTGGTGCACCTGAAGTGCCTGGCTGGGATTGCAGTCACTGCATCCCACAATCCAAAGAGCGATAATGGATTCAAGGTCTTTTGGAGCAACGGTGCTCCCATTAACATGCCTCATGACAAGAACATACAGGACGCCATGATGAAGCGCATGGAACCCCTTCCTTCATCCTGGGATCTATCGGTGCTCGACGATCATGCCCTGCTAGTAGATCCCTTCCGCGAAGTCTATCCGGCGTACTATGAGGCCATGAAGAAGCTCCTCCCGTACACCTTTGTGGAGACGAATGAGTGTAGTCAGCTGCGTTTTGTCTACACTCCCCTACACGGTGTGGGCTTTCAATATGTCCGCGAGGCGTTCTATCAAGCACGACTCAAACCTCTCATTCCGGTAGTACGGCAAAAAGATCCGGATCCAGAGTTTCCCACCACTAGTTTTCCAGATCCCATTGGTAAGAATTCATATTACTAAAAGCGAACATTTCAAATGTTGATCTTCCTTTAATTGCAGAGGGAAAGGATTCTTTGAACTTGGCAATTCGGAAAGCGGAGGAAGAGCATTGTACGATTATTTTGGCCAATGATCCGGACGCGGATCGTCTGGCAGTGGCTGAACTCGACCCAAAAGGCAGATGGAAGGTATTCAATGGCAATGAGCTGGGCGCTCTGCTTGGCTGGTGGGCACTGGAGAGCTACAAGACCCGAACCACTAAGCCCAATGTGCCCAACTGCGTGATGTTGGCCAGCAATGTTAGCTCGAAGATTCTGGCAGCCATGGCCAGAGCCGAGGGCTTCATATTCATCGAGACGCACGTGGGCTTCAAGTGGATGGCCAACAAGGCCTTGGAGCTACAGGGACTTGGCCGGACAGTGCTCTTCGCGTTCGAACAGCCAATCGGGTATATGTTCTCCCTGAATGTACCGGATAAGGACGGCATTAATGCCGCCTGCCAAGTGGCTACCATGGCTAGCTTTTTACGTAGCAGTCGCAACGTGACATTGATCGAGAAGCTGCGAGAGATTTACGACACATATGGCTACCATGCGACCATATGCAATTCTTTAAACTATGATAAACCCAAAGCTATCACTCAAATGTTCGATAAATTACGCCGTTTTGAGGACAACCTGCCCGGCACATATCCCAAATGCATTCTGAACGGTGAGTTTGAGGTTGCAAGCGTGCGAGATCTAACCACCGGCTTGGACACTTCATATCCGGATCGCAAGGCTCGCCTGCCCTCCATTCCCAGCAAGCAGTTAATCACCTTTACCTTCAACAACGGCATGACGATCACCTTCCGCGCCAGTGGCAGCGAGCCCAAGCTCAGGTACTACTCGGAATTGTTCGGTCTACCCGAGGAAAAGGAGTGGGACGAGATCAATGATACGCTGCGTCGTATGACCGATGCCGTTATCACAGAGTTTATCCAGCCATCTCAATATGGATTGTCCTAGATGAAAATCAATACAATTATATATTCATTATTATTTGAAAACATAACGAAATCTCGCCAAGTAAAGTCTTTAAATTATGTTCCATCATTCAAGGGTTAACTTTATTACATAAATCTAGAGTCTGCCTGTTTGCCTCATGGTAAACTTATTGTATACGGTGAAGTCATGAGAGTGAAGTCTCTTGATCTCAGAGACCAGCACATAACTGATATGAGAATTTTTAGGAGTTGAATTAGTATAAATGTAAAGTATTTATTTATTTATTTAAAAGTAAAGTAATTTATTAATAACATTCATGAAATAATTAAAAAACAAAACTTGGTTAAATTATAAAAATCGACGACGTTAAACAGCGACTTCCCCTTGCATCTTCTATGCGACGACTGAACACTGGTGGGATTCCTGAAACAGATTCGGATTTGGATTCGTTACAGATTTAATTTCGCCGATCAGCTTTTCACAGCTGCGCCATTCAAAATGAGTAGGGTTGCCAGGCAAATTAAAAAAAACTATACGGAAAATGTGGTAGCCTTTAGTAATTTCACGAAATCATGTTTCAGGCTGATTTTGTTTTGATTTCATTTCGATAATTTGTGGGACCGTGCATTTCGATAGCATTATTTGGCCACACTTGGAATTTGCTCACATTTTGTGATTTTAATTTGGAGAATGTGGAAAGTTTTTTGCATTTCAAGACTGGTTAATTTAATAACTTTATATTTAATGCAGAAAAATTTCCAAGGATGTCTCAGATGGATATGACAGCAAAAAAACGGCTGTGGAATTAAAGTTAATGCACGAAAATAGCTTAAAAAGACGCAGATAAAAAAGGAGCTGTTAGTTAGGTAAATTTTTAGAGTAATAGCTTTGTAACTCGAAAAACTCAAAAAAGGACCGACATTTTTTTTTTTTTTTTTTAATATGAAGTGTGTCATTCCTCGGTCGTTTCGCTTTCAGTGAAACTATGTAGCCGTTTAAGTTTTAAATACACTCGTAAGTAAAAGGGTATATTGTGTTTGTTGGAATGTATGTAACAGGGGGAAGGAGGAATCTCCGACCGTATAAAGTATATATATTCTTGATCGGCATTAACAATGGAGTCGATATCTCAGAGACTGTAAGCGATAGAGTAACCACACAGATCACTGCGGACGACAGCTAATTTGGAATATTTGCTATGACTGTCCGATCAGATCGAGTTATATACCGATCGAGGGGCTTAGTCCTAAATTACAAACTAAAAATTTTGCTAACTCATCTGGTTTATGGACAAGGGGGTGCAAGTGGGAGGGGAAAAATTTGAATGTGAGGCTGTTGGGGCCTTTTGGTAGAGTTGTGTATTTTTTTAAAATTCTATCTTAAAATACGCGTCGATTGGTACCTCGATCACCCAAATCCGATAACTGGTTGAAAAGATAAATAAATTTTAAATTTTTAGTGGACTTCTCAAAATAAAATAAAAAGTCAGTTTGTTTGTCTGTTTGCATCAAAGCGCTAAAATACCTTTAATGTAATGATAAGGATTTCTTACACTGTTGTTCGAAAATCTAGAAATGTTTGTTCTTTTTGAAAAATCCACGGTATTTTCCGCTAAAATTGAAACGCCAACAATTTCCAAACTATAAAAGCTACAGATATGTTCTTTATATCATTGGAAAGGTGTGCTTGGGGGCTTTTATGTGTACCATTTAACTTTCTTTCTAAAATACTCAGGTTAAACAATATTTTTTAGCTTACATTTTGGCGATTTCTGACAAAAAACGGCTTAAACGATTTTTATTTATTGTACAACGTAAAATTTTTCGTTTTTTGGTAAATAAAACATAAACTTTGACTTTTGTTTATTTTTTTATTAATTTATATTTTTATTTCAAATTTTTATATTAAACTACATTTTGTCCGTCACAAAATTTGATATAAGATATTTTGTGGGTAGAAATTGCTTTCGTCACTAGACTTTTACCTCGTGTAGAAGTTTTTTGTGGGATTTCTATAGACCCCACACAGGTCAAGTTGGAGTTACATTTTTGACATGCTCCCCTCCGCCCCCGCAAATCTCGAAAAACCACCATACCCCCAGATTTCATGATTATTTGGTTTTTTGGACAATAGCGCTATTTATTATTATTATCTAATATCACACTGAATTGAAAAGTAATACAAAGTAATTCAAGAAATTATTTTAAACTACTTTTATATAGAATATATTAAAAAAGGTCGAATTTCTCGACTATTGACTTTCCGACAAATTTTTTTTAAACTTTTCGATTAAAAATTCATTCAAGCTAAATTTCCCATCAAGACTACTGACATAATCTAGCAAATATCAAAAAACACACTTATTTAAATTTAAAATTTAGACATGATCTATATTTAAATACATAGTGATTATTTTTTTAGTTTTCTAATTCTAATTTTTGAAACCTTGGATGCTTTCAAATTAAATATATTGAATTTATTTAAATTTATTTTGCAATATAATACATCAAATAATACATTTTAAAATTTAAATTAGTCCATTTCTTTTTTACTACTCAAAATCTCTAAAATTGACTTTTAGTATTAATTAAGCGAGACTTAATCAATTAAGTTCTCAATAATGACTTTAATATTCTAAGGCCGTGTCTTCAAATGTTATTAACTGGGAGACATATTTTTATAAATTAAATAAAAGAAATAAATCACAATTAAATGAATTGATTTATTGTGTAAAATATACAAGCATTTGTAGATTTAAATTGTGCATATATGTCTAAAAAAGTGACTTACATACCTTGTAACTTGCAGATTATATAACGACGGGAAAGTGCGTATTTAATATTCAAAAAGATTCGCTGTTGTTCTCTTAGTTCTCGTTGACTCGTATCAAGATACTTTTACAGAAAGTAAGAAACGTTGACAGCTCATTAAAGTGTCGGGAATGGCGAGGAGGGGTCCACAGAAGGCCAATTATGCGTACAAAGCAATTGTCCTGTGTGGCTTGGCTCATAAGGGGTGGTGTTAGCAAGGGGGTGTCGCAATGTTGTATTTGTTTGCCTTCGAGCATACATGGATATCTGTGCGAAAGTATCTGCCAAGACAAACACTGAAATTTTATAGTTCGTTGCCTAATTGCACTCTGGGGGAGTTTGAGCTTGTTTTTTTCTCTTTCCCTGTCTATCTCTCTCCAACTAATTCTCTCGTTTATGGGGCAAGCTGTAATCGCTGTCGATTGTACCGAATCAGCAAGTCGAAAGTATAATGAAAGCCGTGATTAAGACCCGGAGAATGAGAGACATAACATATACATATGAACGAATAGAGATGTTGGCCATTACAACTGCCTGAAAGTTTATGACGTGCGGGAGGCTAAAACGTTGTCGGCGTAGGAGTATTTGATTTTCAGGTCAAAAGGAATATTTCAACAGCTTAAAATGAAGAAAGTCATGCGTGGCGAACAGGTGAAGGTAAATACTGTGGGTTCCCAAAGGTCGACGCCAAATTTAACTTGCAAGTCAAATTTTAAGCAAAACAAAGGCAAAGGCAAAGGTAATGAAGAAGCAGAAACCAAACTAGGGGGAGACGGAACGACATCCACTTGGAGACGGTGCTGGGCACTACGTTTGCCGACTTCTGTCAACCATTAAATTTCCCCAAAATACAAACTGGAAAAATATCCAACGCACACGCATTAAATATTAATCATTGTCGACGAAGCCGCCTTTTCCATTTCCAACTCCTTCCATTTCCCCTCTCTCCAGACGCACTTCCATTTCATGTGTTGTGTGTGTGTGTGGACTTCAATTTGTGGGCGGGTTGCAGGTCTTATTTGGTTATTGAAGATACGCGGAGGTTAGTGCATTATTAAACACTGTTTATGCGACATTAGGAACATAAAAGGCGACCCGAAGGCGGCGTAAATAACAAAACGAGCTGGCAAAAAGTTTTCACTTTAAACAACTAACAAATTAAATGGGACATCAGGCGTATCATGTATCTACATACTCGTATCTTTAAGCTGGTCCACATACGAGTCAACTTTGAAAGTCTCAACAATGAAACAGATTGGACAACTCTCACCCCTGTAGGAGGGATGCATTGCAACAATGGCATCTTAAATTCGCATTTCAAATGAGGCGCTGTTAAATTGATTACGTGGCACTTGCTCACATCATCAATTTTCGTCCATATGCGCGAATCCAGCGAATGCAGAGGCAATACAGGCATCCGGTTAAGGGCTGCTCTGTGACTGTGACTGTGACTATGATCAGCATTGTTATCCGGGTCTCCACCTCCGTCATTTCCACATTCAACTCAAACTTGTGAATTGACACTCGAAATTTGTGTGGTGCGTTAATTGCGAGCATTTGTTGACTTTGGTTATTTTGCGGTTGCAGTCCTTCACTTGATTTCCACTAATTGGGATAAGCATCGGTTAAGCAATCAGCGGGTGTGGCTATAATGGAAACGGGGATGCTCTTTAAGTCGGGTAGATCTGCAGGCTTAAGAAAATAATTCAATAAAATTCATAAATACTTCATAAATGTTATAGTTGTTCTAGGTTTTATGTCGGTGTCTCTGAAAACAATATATTATGAAATGGAAAAATTGTTGAATTAATTTAAATAATTTAAATAATTTCAACGTTAAACGTGGTCATCATATAACAAGAAAACGGCCCCGATCAGCAACTGATGACAAAAACTAAAACGTAAACTAATATTACATAAGCGTTAAATACAATAAGTGACGGTTGTGAATGCTAGGGTTAATAATAAACTTAAAATACTAGCTGCCAGCAATTGATAGTAAAAACTAAAATATAAGCTAAAATTATATAAGCATTAAATACAATCAGTGACGGTTAAGGTTAATAATAATTTTAAAATAATACCTCAACTAAAATTCCAAATCGATTGTAAGCATTCGATAAGCAATGTATTTGAGTTTAACAAATTGGTTAAAACTGTGAAGCAAAAAAAGGTCTCCAAAGCGGGGCACGGGGATCCAAAAAAACAACTAATACCTTGCACAGTGGTACTATTTAAATTACAAATTGTATATTCTTGAAGGTATAAATATTGAACACAAATTTTATTTTATAATTAATGATATATTAATTTATTTTTGTATTAAAAATGTATACAAATTATTGTGTAGTACTATTAAGCTTAGTAGTAAGAGCATGAGAAAATACCGGTCTCTTTAAGATCCACAAGTCTTTGTGAAAAAGTCTGTAATAATAATTGAAAATGTACTATATGAGAATTGACTTATCATTAAACTGCAGATTGTCATTGACTACAGCATTTCTGATTACATATTTCAGACGAACAAAGCGGTATATGCAATCGGTTCTACTCCAGCAATAATCCATGATTGGATCCGAAATATTATTTAAGGCAGCTGTATCTAAGTCAAACTAGCGGGTCGGTGCTACAGTCGAGCATAATCGACAGTCGGAGACCCCGTACTTACTATGGAAAAAACCTATAATGAAAAAAAGTTAAAAAAAAATTTAGGTTAACCCAAACGCATATTCTATCAGGTTGATTACGATGTCTCATAAAACATAAAAGATTTTTATACAAAGACTTGATTTTCGCCCGATGGGTTCTTTGAGAGCTATATTATATAGTGGTCCGATTTGAACCAACTTTGGACAGGATATATAAAACCAAGTTTTATGCAAATTCAATCAGTTTGGGTACGATATCTCATAAAACAAAAAAGTTTTTTATACTAAAACTTGATTTTCGCCCGATCGGTCCTATGACAGCTATATGTTATAGTGGTCCGATTTGAACCAACTTTGGACAGAATATATAAAACCAAGTTATATGTATATTTTTTACGTATGGTTACGATATCTCCTAAAGCAAAAAAGTTTTTCATACTAAGACTCGATTTTCGCCCGATCGGTCGTATGACAGCTATATGTTATAGTGGTCCGATTTGAACCAACTTTGGTAAGGATGTATAAGACAAACTTAAATGCATATTCTATAAGTTTGGTTACGAAATCTCATAAAACTTAAAAGTTTTTCATACTATGACTCGATTTTCGCCCGACCGGTTCTATGAGAGCTATATTATATAGTGGTACGATTTAAATCAACTTTGCACAGGATATATAAAATCAAGTTTTATGCAAATTTAATCAGTTTGGTTACGATATTTCATAAAACAAAAAAGTTTTTTATACTAAAACTTGATTTTCGCTCGATCGGTCCTATGACAGCTATATGTTATAGTGGTCCGATTTGAACCAACTTTGCTAAGGATGTATAAGACAAACTTAAATGCATATTTTATAAGTTCGGTTACGATATCTCATAAAACTAAAGAGTTTTTCATACTAAGACTTGATTTTCACCCGATCGGTTCTATGACGGCTATATGATATAGTGGTCCGATTTGAACCAACTTCGGACAGAATATATATAACTAAGTTGTATGCTTATTGTATTAGTTTGGTTACGACATCTCATTAAACAAAAAAGTTTTTCATAATTAGACTCGATTTTCGCCCGATCGGTCCTATGACAGCTATATGTTATAGTCGTCCGATTTGAACCAACTTTGGACAGGATGTATAAAACCAAGGTTTATGTACATTCTATACGTTTGGTTATGATATCTCAAAAAACAAAAAAGTTTTTCATACTTAGACTTGATTTTCGACCGATCGGTCCAATGACAGCTATATGTTATAGTTGACCGATATGAACCAACTTTGGTCAGGGTGTATAGAACCAAGTAAGACACATATTCTATCAGTTTGGTTACGATATCTCAAAAAACAAAAAAAGTTTTTCATACTTAGACTTGATTTTCGACCGATCGGTCCTATGACAGCTATATGTTATAGTGGTCCGATTTAAACCAACTTTGGTAAGGATGTACAAAACTAACTTAAATGCGTATTCTATAAGTTTGGTTACAATATCTCATACAACAAAAAAGTTTTTCATACTAGAACTTGATTTTCGACCGATTGTTCCTATGGGCGCTATATGATATAGTCGTCCGATTTAAAAAAGAAACAAACTTAACGTGCCTGCAGTATAGCGGAATCTACATACCATATTTGGTGTCACTAGCTTTTAAAGTACTCTTATAATTTGGATTTGAAATTTTTTTTTCCAATTTGTGGGCGATATAGGGGGCGTGGCCGAATTTTGAAACAAACTTGATCTGCCTGCAGTATAGAAGAACCTACATACCAAGTTTGGTGTCTCTAGCTTTTATAGTCTCTGAGATCTAGGTGTTCATACAGACAGACAGACAGACGGACAGACGGACAGACAGACAGACGGACATTGCTATATCGACTCGGCTATTGATGCTGATCAAGAATATATATACTTTATGGGGTCTGCCACGCCTCCTTCTGCCTGTTACGCACATATTCGGTAAAACAAACCCAATAGACCCCTGTACTTTTTTTAAGTACGGGGTCTAAAAAGCACTTGATCCAAATAACATACTAAAATTTCGCCCACAGTGGGTTAAGACACACTTTTTTAAGTAAGTGGTTAAAGCTTTGTAGAATTTGTCGACTCCAATACTTGTGAGCTAAAGCTTTATGTAATAAGCGATGCATTGTATGTACACTTGTTTATGTATGTATAAAAGCTCAAGAATTGACTTGATAAAGACTTTTCAGACGGTTCGTTCAATAAGCCCAGTTTTGTTTGGGACACAGCTCGGCGACGTTTGTTGGCTAAACTTAAACTTGTTCTTCAATAAGTGGACAGAAGAAATGTATATTCGTATGTGCGTTGGACTCTTGGTGTGCTGCCTCTTCACCTGGCAGAGCGAAGGAATCCCTCAACGAGAATACTTTCTAGTTCAGGCACCATATTCACAGACTCGTGATTATTTTCAGGACAAACAAAACCCGCAAAGATACTTTCTTCGAATTGATGCACCATCTCCACAGTTCCGTAAACAAATTCAAGGTCAAGGAATACCTCAAGGAAGGGTATTTGGAATTCAAGCACCATATCCGCTAGTTCGTGATGAGAGGAAGAACCTAGAAGACAATATTGCCCCCCGATCAAATATTTTGATTTCGCCAAGGATTTGTAGGGAAAACTTCAAAGAGCAACTTAATGAATGCCGACAGATTGCCTGAAACGAGTTGCATTTTTATTGTGTTTAGTGAATCAAAATTCCTCAATAAACTACATAATTAGTTAAAACAAGTCGTAAAGGCCAGCGCCGTTTCGTGGGGGGCAAGGGGGCAGCCGCCCCGGGCGCTAAGATATTAGGGGCGCCGAAAATATGAAATTTTGAAATATTTAAAAAATACTTTGAACTTGGAAGAAAGTTAAGAGGTTGAGCTTAAAATTAAATTAATCAGACAACGAAAAGTGCAAAAACATTTTTAATATGTGGCTGCAGATGATAGCAAAAACATACCGGAAACTGGTTCATTTAGAATTCCATTTTGAGAATCAATCCACCCCATCATTTAGCAACTGAAATTGAGGCACTTTTTGATGTTTCTGAGGATTTGAATTATTAAACAGGTTTTAGCACTAAATCCAAATTGGACAGTGAACTTGAAAAGCATACAATGAATTTGACAACGATCAATTTAAACCACTTACGATCATCAATTGGACAAGAGAGACCTAGCAGTCTCAGTTTTTTCTCAATCGAATATCTCCAAATATGGGTAAAATAATTTATGATTTTGCTTTCATAAAAGCTTACAAAATAGGTGTTCATTCTTAATTTGCTAAATTCAGACAATATGTGGATAAAATGGCAACGATTCAGCATTTAAAAAGTCAAAGAAGTCTAAAGTATTTGATCTTACTAAAATAACATGGTAGGACGTGGGAATGGCCAAATTTTAAAATTAACTTCCGACAGATCAACATCCTTAGAGTATTGTCACCCAATTTGGTTCCTCTAACTCTAATAGTTTTGGAAATAAAAGTGTTAAAAATGGTGTACCATAATATATTGCAAATCTAATAGTACGCATTTTTGGGTAACGAGCTAATTATTATACTATATAAAAGTTTTTATTGTTGTAACATTTAATTAATTTTATATACACATACATATACATTTTTGACACTGAAGTTGTCAATTTCAATATGTTTTTAAAGGAATTATCTTTGCTTTGTTTATTTGCTGAAAAATGTATTGCTAGAAGGAAATTGTAGGTCAACTTTTCGTCGCAACGCCGCTGGCAAAGGCTATAGTCGAGATCCCGACCACAGGATACCCGTTTCTTATTTCAATCTTCCAAAAAAAAACCTCTTCACGAAGTAAAAGTAAAATGACGAAATTCTAGATGCCCCAAAATTTCTGATACCCAATTTTGTAACGAACAATAAAAAATTTAATATAAAAATTATATTAATATTATAATCATAATGTAAAATAAAAATAGTTCGGCAATCGGCACTACCCAAAAAAGCTTTTTTGGGTAAAAGAAATGTGGAACTATTTTTTTTTTTTAATTATGATTATAATTTTTATATTAAATTTTTTATTGTTTGTCACAAAACTTTCGTCACTAGACTTTTACCTCGTGAAGAGATTTTTTTGGGAATACGATATAACTACTTATAATATATCAATACATATTTTATGACAGCTGCAAGGATTTTTGTCTCTCTCTCTCTCTCTCGCTCTCTCTGTATATATTTCTCGTTTTTTCCTCTAGTTTTTGGCTTTGTTGTTATTCAGTTCTATTATTGTTTTCACTTTTGTCGCATAAAAATGACAACAAATTAGTTTGACTGCCGCGTGGTTTCCCGCTGTGTTTTTCACAGTTCTTGTTGTTATTTTACCGTTTTTTTATGAGTCCTTAGTCCACGTCCTTGACTGTTCGGTGCTCAAACCCGGACAATAAATTATGTGGATGCTGTTGATGTGTTGCCGGTTGGAACATCCGACTGCAAGGGTATCAATGAGCAACCCCTCACACCCCTAAAACAAGCTGGAATGGGCAACAGGGAATGGAATGAGGAAGGGAAGGGGAGGGGTATTTGGGCGTGAGGCGCTTCAGTCGACGTGTTTGATTAGCTTTATTAAATATGCAAACAATGAAATTTTGTTTTGTTTTTGTGAAAAAAGTGGAAATTTTTTCGACAATTCAATTAAATGTGCGCAAAGAAGAAAAACGAATTTAATTTTAATATTTTTTTTACATTGCCATTGTTGAACCCCAAAGCGAAAGTTATATGAAAAACCCTAATTCATTTCCATTTTTTATTTATATATCAGTTTTTTTTTTTACTTATGCAAGTAAAGTTACCGTCATAAATAATAATGTTGGAAACGTATTTTAATGGACTCAAAATAGGAAAAACAAAATTGACCCGAAGTAAACTTCAGATTTATAAGCCAAATAAATTAATTGAACTCAAAAATTTCATAAAAATAATTCACTTTAATTATTGCCCTAGTATACCGCATTAAGCAATTACAGGGTATAGTTTTGCGTAAAGAGAAATGCAATGTGTGCCAAGCAAACCCGAAAATGGGCTGTGGCCATTAGATTTTCTTTCAGCGAGTGCGAAATGTGCCCAAACACCAATAAGAAGCAGCTGAGGAAAACGGCAAGAGCGAGTTTTAACGTGCGATAAGAGAGCAGACAAATTGAAAGAGAATATACGCTATGCATGCACTGCTTTATCGACGCGCACTCTTTTGTTAATGCTCACGCCAACAGCAAGTCGTCAACGAAAAAGCTTTGTACTGTGTGTTTATTAAAGCGCAGCTTAGGGCATTTCTTTGAAATCTAAAATTTTTAAATTACATTAGATAAGTAATCTTTTTTTAATATTATATTTTAACTCATTTTAATTATAACTGTCAAACTAAAGCAACATGTGGTCAAAGTCTCTGAGTCTCCAAAATGTGTCCAGTACCATTGAACTTGAATTTCGGTTTTATATTTCACATATTTCCTTGTCTTTTTTATGCACTGCATTGTCAACCATTCCGTCTGCGAGTAGGTGGATGAATCAAAATTCCCCCGGGACCGTGAACCAAAATCCAAATACGTTCTCTAGAAGACATGTGTATGAAAGTGTATGTGATGTGCATGCTCTTATGTAGATATACACGTAGTAGCTGGAAGCTGTACTTTTGGGTCAGTTTTAACCCTTTAAAGTCGGGATAAAAGAGATGCACTCATCGTTCGCTTAGCTGCCAAAATATAAAAAATTACTAATGTAAGGTAGTGCACATATTGCACAAAAGAGTTCATTAACAACATTAATTAAATTTGGCAAATCAAAATAATTATATGTTGAATTACACTTTATAAAAGCATATTATCTTAATAGTGCTGGTTTCTGTAGTGGATATTTTTAAATATAACTGACTGACTGAATTACTTCAGTTGCTTTTAATTAAACGGAATTTACTGAATTTAATAAAACCTCGGACTTCAATCAATAATATTAGCCAATAAAAATTCATCACCTGATTTATTTTGGGAAATTCGAACTACTAGGTTGAAAATGTTTTGTCGTTTTATTTATGAAACTTGTTGAACAACTTTATAAGATCACCTTTTATGATCGAAAAACCTTAGCCTAAGCAATTGTCTTCTGTTTTATATATTTTTTTAGGATGGCGAAAATACCTCTCTCTGTGATAATGATACTGCTAGTCAAATATTAAGCGGTAGCCTGCTTGTGTTTTTTTTTGGCTCCAGCTCTCCATCAATTATTCCAGCATCAGTCAGTTTGAGTCCATCACAGTACCCGGATTAATCGCACAGAGTTTGCCGGTTTAGTCTGAGCATTGTTTAACAATTAAGGGAACAAGTTGTTTAACTTTACCTAAACGATTTAAGTCAACAGGCAACTGAAATGCAATGCCATGGTCTGTGAGGGAAGCCAGTCAACCATTACTGGACTCCACCGTGCTCATCCTCGTCCTTGTCAACGGCTCATCAGAATGCTGTTGCCTTCTGTTGCTTCCGCTTCCGATGACGACGACGAGAAACAGCTTTGTCTTTTTTTATTGTGTCTTTCTCTCCCTTTTTGTGTCAGATTCAGGAAAATAATTTTAGCTCCTGCATCTGCATCTGTGTCCATCCCGAAAGGCTTTGCTGAAAAGGCAAAAATTTGTCAGCCGATTTTCGTTGACGTTTTTGAATTTGTAACATTTTTTTTATCGCTTCTTCAGCTTGGTTTGTTTCCCCCCTTTCCATAGATTGCAATTTAGCTGACTTGAGGTTTCATCGCCTGCCCGCCCACCGAGATTCCTGGACATCATCGAACAAAACATCGATCCAATAATTAAATTCTCGCTCAGTCAATGGAATTAACTGTTGTCAATTATCCATGTGAGGACCCGCCGCTGCTTTCATGCCTCTAAATAGCAAAAACGTGGCCGTCTTGCTCTTAGCCGCCAATAAAATGTCACTTGGCCATCGCCATCGGCATCGGCATCGGCATCGCCAAACGCAATCGCAATCGGCGCTCGTGTCTGGCGGTAGTCGGCGTTCAGTTTTGTGCACTGAATTTGGCATCACATCGAATCGGTGTATCGGTGGCCACTCTCCGACCAGGTGGCGTCTTCTGCGGTGGCCCCAGACCACACAAGTTGCTTAATTTGTTGCGCTCCATGCCCCAGCTACAAGTTGTCTCCGCTTGACTCCCCATCAATCAGTGAGTTTGTGGCCCGCTTTTTGTCCCACCGCCAATCTTGTTTCATAAAAATTCAGAACACGAGCGACGCGATGCGCTTTTTGCGTACGAGTATTGCCCCATTGCTTGATCAGTCGATGGGTTTTCTCCTCGGCCGCTATGGTCATGACAGTTCCATCAGAATGCCTCCTTTCTCAATCCCCTCTTCTCTCTAGCCTAACATCAGATAAATAACAATCCAATGCTCCACTTTTTTCCTCTTCCTTTCTTTTCTGGTATTTACATATTTGCAATCCGTCTATTTGAAGTTTATAATTCACATTACATTTGGAATAGAAACTGTGTACTCAAGGGCGTACACAGGATGAAAATTAGGGGGGAGGTGCCGAAAAAATTTTGTTGTATGTATTTTAACACTGTGTGCGGGAAGGAGGCCTGCCAGACCCCCAAAGACCCCCATAAATACTTTTCATCAGCACCAACAGTCGAGTCGGTATACTTGTGTCCGTCTGTTTGTATGAACTAAAAGATCTTAGAGGTGGTAAGACAGGCGTACATTTAGAACGTAGCCTCCATATAATTACAGCAGATTCAGTAAATATTATAATTTCCCACTGTGGGGCGTGGTTCGCAAAAAACCAGGCTATTAGTAAAACTTTGTGGTGATATGTGAATACTAGCAAGTGTCTGCCTATGTCTTATATATCCTAAATTAACTTTTTTCAAATCCCAATTTTTAAAATTCACAAAACATCACTCAATCTGCAGTGGTTTTTAAACAAAGTCTTAGTATAAAAATTCCAAACAAACCCTTCAATTCACATTGGGCAGGTTTGTAACCGATTCTACACCATTTTATTGTCTAATATCTTATCGGAAGCTTATTACTTTAAAAATATATATAAGCTTTTGAAAATATAATGAAAATACAATATAATAACGCACGCTCATCTCTAGAGATAAGCTTTTAAAAAATGATAGATTTTACAAATTAAAAAAAGTTTGATTACAGAAAAATTTGTTAAACGGTGGTGACAACTTAGGCTCCAGGAACAGTTGGATCTACGCAAACATAAGCAAACTCGTTCTATTCGTTGCTTAATATTTGATTTGGATTTGGATTTGATAATTTTGATCTGTGTTAACATCTTTTAAAGTACATTATTTTAATTTATACCTTTTGAAATACAATAAACAAAAGTTTTCTTCATAATTTCTTTATTTTTAGGCTAACTCGATAAAAAATTTGTAGTTATAGGTTGATTTTTAATATCGAGTTCACTCGAGTTAACAAAATTTGACTTTTGTCTTTGATTCTGTGAATAACTAAGAGCATGTTGAAAAAACAATGCTACAATTCAACCCGATTGGAGACTTTTGACTTTTAGTAAAACCGGAATCGCTTTACTACAGAAGAATTGGCTGAAGCTCATAGGAAAAAACTGAAAGAGTAAGAGAAATTAAAGGTAAAAGGAATCTATTTACCTAAGCAATTGCAAAAAAAAAATGTTTCCGAGAAATTATTTTATAAAAATTTATAATTTTCTTAAAATAAAAACTAAAAATAAATTTTTATTATTAACAATATAACTTAACACAAATTAATTTAGAACTTTATCGACGATAAAAAAAGCCGCAGATATTTTGTCGTTATTGTACACTATCAACTGGGGGCTATCTACAATCGTTAAATAATTATCTTTTCTCTTTTCGAATACCATGCATCTCTTTCGAGCAACCTACGGACTGTTGGACAGGCTGCCACATCTTAGATGATTAAATCATTATCTGTGATGTGAGCATGAGTAATTTCGTATCTTTTCGATGACATTGTTTATAACAAAGAAACATAATTAAAAGATAATTATAGCTAACTTAAGGATTAGGTAATAATTTTATTTAGCTTAGAATGACTCAGGGCTTAGTTGGTAGAGTCATGTCTGATTGTTAGGCAGGTGAGATCCATGTCTATAAGAAAGTGGAAGTCTTGTTTGAGTTTGATTTAATGCACACGCTAGTAAATTCATTACACTTTCAAAATTACGTGGAATAAATTACAATAAAAGACGTGGAGCACACATGGCAATAGGATGGGAATGAAGATGGGGTTGAGTGTAAGCCGAAGCCATCATCTAAACGAATTAGCCGTAAACCCCAACATAATCAAGTAAATTAATAGCTCTGCCAACAGACAACAGACAGGAACTGGAACAGGAACCAAAGACTGGAGTCGAGATCAAAGTAATTAATTATAATAATTAAAAACTTTTGGAAAGCCGTGCGCCAAGTCGACAACCAGCGAAGTTGAGGAAAACTTTTCACCATTTGCATGTCGCACGCGGAAAAGGGAAGGAAGTGTGGCCAGAAGGAAGGATGAACAGCAGAAGGAAGGTGAAATGTGAAATGCTGTTGAGGATGTGCGCTTGTGTGGAGTTGTTATACCCCTCTTAAGTGTCAGATAGGGTAGATTGCGGCTACGAAAGTTAAAATATGAGAGATGTGACTTGCACGATAAAGACGGTTTTGTAGGGTAACTCAGAGTCGAGCTGTCTCGGCTGTTAGCGTATTAACTTGTTTGCGGTGACATCTATGGCCAACCTGCTGACTGGTTAAGCAGCTTCGCGCTCTTCTGGTGCCAAAGTGCGTGTACCTGTTGAGATTTGGGCAATTCCCCAAGCAAATAACATATTCATATTTTGTTCTGGAGGCAACATCTTTTGATTTGCATGCAACGTGCCACCAGGTTGAGCCCATTAGACATCAGCTGCCTTTGCCTCTTTCTCAACCCCTTTTACTGCCTCACAGCCACATAGTTTGCCATTTGTCATCTATGGCACTATGCGTAGTTTTAATCAGCGCTAAGAGCCTCCTCGGATGCTGAGGGTGGTGGGTGGTGAGTGGTAAGGCAGCGACATCAATTCCGCTTGGCTGGTTAAATGCCTGCTGAAAGCATTTACCAACACTGGCGCTACGCCCACTTGACATTGTTTTTGCTCAGTGGAGCACGCAGTGTACTTTTTGCGAGATTAAACAGCAGCAGGAGCATCGGGAGCAACAGGAGCAGCCTGACTGCAATCATATAAAGTGTCTGAATGGCAAAGGTGCCGTGAGTGGCAACTGGGCGTTGAGGCCACGCCCACTGCATAACCCCATAGAAAACACATGTGACTGGATGTGAAATTTTATTCGTATTACACTTCCATTGGCATGAGGCCGTAATTCTATGGATTGGATTAGTTAGTTGTCTCTCTGTGATGCCATTCTCCATTTTTGTCAGTATATTGGTGATTCACCTTTTGTTTGGTATGGCCCTTGGCATCTGTGGTCTGCGAAATGTGAGTAACATGTGCTTGAGGAACATACCCACTACCAGCCGTATTGCCGAAAGCGCTTGTTGGCGAGTCCTCGCCGAAGCGTTGAGCTAGCACAACAGTTGGTCTAAAATGCAAATGGTTAACACTGAATTCAATGTAATGATGAACATTTGAACTCACTCATAATGCGCAACAACTGCTTGAACAACTTTGGAGCCATCCTCATTCACCTTCGAAGACGTCGTCTCTTGGTGCACGACACCATTGCCCGATGAGGAGCTTGACGATGATGATGATGATGACGAAAATGTCACCTGACGACGCAAACGTCTCAGCAAGCGTGCACTGACTGGATGCACCTCCGACTGATGGCCCTCTGAGTCCAATGTGTAGATTGCTCTGGGCACAAACTGTCCAGCTTCTGCAAGAATTGATTTTCAAATTACAATCCGATTATTAATTTAAAACAAAACATGCCATATATTACAAATAATGAGTCTCCCTAACTGACTGAATGGTACACTAAGTGATTGACAATCAACTAATAGATCCAAACTTTTAGAGAATAAAACACTTTCCACCATAAATTCAATATCTAACGTGAACTAAAAACGAAAAAATATTTATTTGTTTTTTTTTTTAAATCTGTATCTAAAATAATCAAAAATCCGAATAAAATCTGAAAATTTTTTTGTGCTTAAACTTAGATAAAGACTTATATGAAGACTAACGAAGATTTAAATATTCTTGAACATATAGTACTTTGATTGAAGACATATGTAGTGTGTGATGCAGATCTTCTGTTACCTTTTGAATTGTTATCCGATTTTGTACATTCTTGGAATTATCAACTGAAGACTTGAAATTTATAAATCAAGAACTTGGGATACAATGTTGTTTTAGTGTTCGCTAGTTATCTTTTCCTTATAACCATTTTTAAAATTTAAGTCTCTACCCATTTCAATATTGTATTTTACGCAGCTCGTGTCTTTTTTTTGATACTACTTTATTTTATTGTTTTTATCAATAAATACATTAGCAAACAGGTCTTGAGAGATGCTAAAAACGTATGAAATCAAGATAAAGATGATAATAACAATAGATTGTGTTTGTTTGTTTTGTTATTTTTTCCAATAGGCAAAACGCGCCGCTAACAGCCGATGATGTAATCGCGAATTTTGTATCCAGTGTCAGCTAACTAACTTTACTAAATTTAGCGTTCATTGTCTGCGGATGACGCATGCGGCAAACACCTCGTACTTACCGGAAGCGGCGTGCACGACCACGAAAAGGGCGAGAGCGATGACTGCGTATTTCATGTTGCTCAGCTGCTTTCTATACACAGATCCAACTATAAATTCACAAAGCACAAACACACACAATATTAGTTAGCGATGTTTATCAGCAGCAGATTCCGGAGGAGCGACGACTCACAGAACAAAAGACTGAGGCGACGAACGTGAAACGTGGAGCGACAAGTAAAGTCCAAAAACGACTAAACTTTCGATGCCGATGTGGGTTACTTTTATATGGAAATTTATCGAGCTGACGCGTCATGACGTAGTGCGAATAATAAGAAGAAGAAGCTGCCAAGTCGCAAACCAGATACGTCTCAGTCTCAGGCCCAGGCCGTGCCCCGCAGCTGAGACAAAAACAAAAATAAAACTCAAGTATTAAAATAAAAGTTGTGAGTATAAGTATTTATTAAAAATAAACTGAATAAGCAGTCATAAAGTGGAGTTACAATGACTGATTCTTAAAAATATACAAACATATGTATCATATGTTAGATCTCTATCGCTAGAAAAACAATTCCATAACTCCAGAAAACAAGAATTATAAATTCTCCGTTTAAATTCGTATGATAATCAAGAAACTTGCTAAGCAAGATCTAAAGATCTATTTAGTATATTGGGGGATTTTGTCAAACTTGATTTGGTTTTACTTTTGTCATATTTGTGTTTGTTTTTGCTTGTCTGAACTTGCTGAGGGCTCTTGGACTAGGGGCTCTTCCACGTGAAGCTCTCTCGACTCATTGAAAGCATTGTAACGCTTCTCTTATGTACTCGCAAGTCGGCCAAGTGTGACTCTTGTGAGTGTGAGTGGAGTGTTAAACTTATTTTTGCTGACCTTATTCGTGGCTTTTCTACCACAAACTGCTTCCAGTGTTGTTGCGGACAATAACCTCTCTCTTTGTCTGCAGCTTAATGAAAATAAAATTAAGTCGACAAAAGTTACAAACGTTGTTATGAAGTTCAAACATTATTTGGAGCATCCAACTTGCCATCGATTTGTAATCAGTACCTGATGAATAAAATGATACCTTCTTTTAAAAATGTGGCAACTCCTTGCTCAGAGACATGCCTTATTACAATGTGTAATATCAACTAAATTTTTTTTTTTTTTTTTTTTATGTTGCATCAGGCACATTTGGATTAATTATCCCAAATATATATTTATTTAAGCCAAGAAACGAAAACAAAAAACACAGACACAAAACTGTTCTTTGCTGTCAAGTATCACACTACTTGAACAGTACAATTTTTATGATGCCGATACCAAATAATGGTATTTTTAATTGTTGAAAATTTTCTAATGAATGCAAAAAGTAGTAATCAGGTATTATAATTGGTGATCTAATTTACCTGCTGCATGTTAAGTAAAGATATAGCCTATCCGATTAACGTCCAAAATATATTTTGGCCAAATGGGCTAAGCCCAAATATATGAAATGATGAATAAAACGAGCAAAAAATTGGAAAAATATTTTTGAACAAAACTCATTTAATTGGTCTTAGGATCCTCTAAAGGGGCTTTCGAAAATAGAATTATTGCATATACGTATATTGATTATACACATAAATATATCCGTATCATATATCTATCGATGCATCAATATTTAAAACAGTTTCAAGTATAATTAGTATATTAGATAGCTCTGTAGTTGTTAGCCTGGCTTATAAACTTAAAATCAGATATATAACTACTCAGCTTTTGTAACTGATTAAGAGTATATATATTCAAAGTTTAAAGACGGTATAAAAAGAAGAAGATTCAAGAATAAATTTTAAAATTTATAAACCAGTTCGATACTAGGTAATAATTATTATAATTGGCAAAGTTTGATAATTAATAGACGCATTACTAATTAATAAATCGATTTACATACTGTCCGCTTTTAACTTCCAGCTCAAACTTTTGTGCGATCTTATTATTCGATTATAAAATAGTTTACATAGGTTGTGTATTTTCTACAGATATATACAACGGTAAAGCATCTTTTTAAAAGAAAACAACAAATTGTCCATCGCCTCACATTTTACGCGAAAACCAGTAAAAAATCAGTCAAGTCATTACGTATATTTAAACAAAAACTCCGATTCGAGCGTTGTGTAACACGGTCAATTTGGATACACTATCTGATATGTTTATTTTTAAACTTTCCCCCTACCTTTATCGGAGTTGTTACTCTGCTTCTCATGGCATTACTTCGTTCCTGCTTTCATCCGCATTCATGTTTGACCAGTGGGATCATCTGCAGTTTATTTAAAGGAAATAATATGTAAATATTATACAATAAATGCAGTACCTGCTTAAATAGTTGACAGAAATAAAACAGACTATAATTATCCTTGATTATGCACTAAATTGGCTGACTGAAATGCAGCTTCATTACTCGAAATAAATTTAAAACAATATTAGCTTGATCTAAGGGGTCTTTAAAAATGAAATCAAGCTAGAACAAACGAGCATCTGAACAGGTAGATGAGTGCAGTTTTCAATACAAAAGAATACAAATCGAATATTATATACATATGTTTTTGAATTTTGCACACGTTTGGCAAAAGATTAAATAAAATCGTTTCTGCAAATGGTGACAGGCAGTTTTCATACCCCGACATTTTCCTTTTTTCCCTGTTTTTTAGCAGGAAAAAGAGGAGGAAAAAAACAATTTATTATTTTGGAAGTTGAGCAGTTGAGCATTTGCTGGTGAGCACATTAATCATTTGTGTCCGAGATGTGGACACTGGCGAATACTCGCAGCATTTGAGCAACATTTTGGGGCATGCCAAAACTTTTCGATGTGCCGTAGAATCCCTCATCCCTTCGTTGTTGGTCTGTTCATCTGGTCGTCTGTTGGCCACAACGTGTTGAAATTACAAAAATTCTCTACAATGTGTTAAAAACCGAAAAGCGGGCCGACCCATAATAAAAACCAAAATAAAATATTTCATTCACACAGAGACAAACGGCATAAATTTCCTTTGAGAATAGATTCGTTTGCTCCGAGACAGACAGACAGACAGGTGGTATAAAAAACTTGCACTCTGATGAGCAGAGGGTGTCGTCTCCTGTTCTTGTTCTTGTTCTTGTTGTTTTCAGGGGCACTTGCGGATCGAGGTGATTATGTTTGACAGCCGACCTGGGACAAAGTGCCTGGACATCTACGGGACATGGGTACTAAGTGCTAAACTCGAATTCGACTTCGACATCTCCAAATTGGCCTTACTATTGTGATTTATTGGCTAACTCCAATTTTATAATTATTCAGCATCCCTTGCATAGTTTTTTAGTTTTCTTCAGCTTTAGACAATTCCAACCCATCTTAATATAATTTAAAAAAAAAAAAAGAAAATTTCCAATCAAATATATTTGACATTAGAGAAATCCCCACATATTTTATCTGAAATAGTTTTGCCTTCTTTCAATTTAACCTGAATATTCCCAGCGTTACCATACGAAAACAAGCAATAGACATTTACTTATACTTCATTTTCTGACAACATATTAACATTAGATTACCTTAATATGATATGTATAGCGTAGGTTGGCGTATTAGCCGGGAGTCTAAGCAATTTTTTTTAAGAAATTTCTAAGCAGTATCTCGACATCGTTGAAAGGCATAAAGCCCCAGACCTCGGCTCCGTACTTCATGATGGACCTGGCTGTAGGTTCGAACAGATCGTACTTTCAATTTAATTAAAAAACTAAACATGTAAGCAACATAACATAAAAAATACCAAGGCACTCGAATGCAGCCTCAAAAAACCTATTTTTAGGCCCTGTATCTAAAAAAAGTACAGGGCTATAAATTAAGTTTGTTAAAAAAGAAAGTGCATAACAAGCTGAAGTAGGCGTGGCAGACCCTATAAAGATAATAATATCTTTATCAGCCTTAACAGAACTGATGGAAAAGGCATATAAATTAGTGTTATTAATCCTGACCGAAGTTGGTTCAGATCGGACCACTATATCATATGGCTGTCATAGGACCGATCGGACGAAAATCAAGTCTTAGTATAAAAAAATTTTTTGTTTTTTGAGATATCGTAACCAAACTGATACAATTTGTATCAAGCTTGGTTTTATACATCCTGACCGAAGGTGCCATATATCAGTCATAGGACCAATCGGCCGAAATTGAAGTCTTAGTATGAAAAACTGTTTGTTTTTTGAGATATCGTAAACAAAATGATAGAAAATGCCTTAAGTATCCTTTCCAGTTCAAATCGGTTTACTATATCATAGAGCTCTGCAAGGCTGTCAAGTGAGCAGAATATTTTTGATTCCTTAGCAGTCTTAGTTTTTCCATAGTAAGTACGGGGTCTCCGACAGTCGAGAATGCTCGACTGTAGTTCTGTCTAACTAGTTTTTTTGGATCGGACCACAATATCATATAGCTCCCAGGGGAACAATTGGTCGAAAATCATGTTTTAGATGGAAAAACTTTTTTGACTTATAAGATATCTTAACCAAACTGATTAAATATTCATTTAACTTGGTCATATACATCCTGACCGAAGTTGGTTCTCACTGGTTCACTATATCATAAGATGTCATATTTTTTTTGTTTGCCTTTGCAATTTTCTTAGTAAGTACGGGGTCTTCGAGCGAAGCGAGCAGGGGCCGGAGCCCCTAGTTTTTTTTTTTTTATCGAGTAGTTGGTAAAGGGATGCAATATTTAAAATAGTTGTAAAATGCATGTGTGTATGTGTAAATTCTGCTGCTAAATTTCTGTCAACGGAGGAGATTTGCTTTAGATGTGGAAAGAAAAGTGAAGCGACGACCATTTGTTGACTGAGTAAGAATAAAGATGAGTTGTGAATTGTTTTCTGGCTCGGAGTGCTCACGCACTTTGCTGATTACTCCGGTGATTTTTGCAATCAGAAAATGTGCACAAAATAATGCATGACAACTGGGACATGTGTAGTTTCTTGGCAACAATATGAATAGCAAGTGCCAGGACCAAAAATTGCACAGAGGCACAGTAGACAATTCTCATCTCCACTGGAATGCTGTGAAATCAAGAAATCCTTCTTCAAATTAAAGTGTAATGAATGCGGCCAAAATCATCTCGTCTGCCAACTACGTGATGGTCAAACTGGAATACATTGAGGTAAGTAAAGTACGCGAATCGCATAAGAATTAGAAAGCAAGTAATACTCTTAGGACAGTACATCTAACTCTATTCTCAGTCCTTCCGCCATCCTGCCGTCTTGAGATGTTGTATTTAATAATTCAGACTTTAAGCTTAAAATTAAGCTGCATGATGACCTATGATTTAGTGGAGATGTTGAGCATATGCCACATCTCTTTAACCTTATTGTCATTATTATTATCTGAAACTGCATTGCCTCTTTTGTTCCTGGGAAAGGCAAATAGACGCAATGCCATTTTGGCAATTGGCACACGCCCAGACATGATTGCATCCGGTCAGGAAGCTGTATACGAGACAGGCTTCCTTCCTTCCGTTACGTTCTTCCTATCAGCCTTGTTTCCATGTCGTCCGGTATCATCCACAATTTTCACGCCCACTTTGTTTGATGATGACAAATCTAGTTGCGTGTTTGCCGATTTGCGACGTTTATCAGATTGGCCTTAGCCAGGCCCAGTTACGCTGCATCCCGTGGCCTCCCTTAGTGGCCGTAATTATGTTTATTTTCAGATACTGCTACCGGGCTCATTTAGGTCACGTGGCGCAGAGGCAGTTCCTCGACGGGGGGAGGTGCAGTTGGAACGAGCGGCACGTGCTAATCGGTGGTCGCATGTTCCATGTTCCATGTTCCATGTTGCATCCCCCTGATACAAGCTTGATAATTGAAATCGCTAAGTCGAACATCGAATCGGAATGGCTTTATTTAACTGACCATTTCAGAGCCAACAGAGCCTCTTAATGATTTCGACGTACTCTTTTCCCGCACTTAGCTGATTGACTTGCCCAATTTCCATATATTAACTTACTTACAATTCGCATATTTCATCTTAGGCATTGCATTAATAGTTTTTCTTCTGTAGGTGAATCATGCAATGAAACAGAGAGAAGAAAACGGCCTACAGACTTGCCCCATCTCAGCTCTACTAAAGCATACTGTATAAATTTAATTTAATTCAGTCTACTATATTATACACATCATTCAGGAACTATTTTTCTAGAATTAGCGTTTAGTATGAAAATCTTGATTGATTCTTAAGATATCTTAACCACACTGTGTCTTATAAATCCTAATAAAAATCTCCAAGATCTGAGTATATCTGTCAGCGACAGAATCAATCGAAAATTTAATAAAAGAATTAACAATAGTTTCAAATCTAAGGTTCATCAAGAATAATTATTTTATTATGCTTTAAGTATTAAAACTAAAAATTCCGTGATTTTTATTTATTTTTAGCACTCTAGTCCTTAATATACTTGTACCTGTAATTTACTTGCTCGTGAACATATTTTAAAGAGTTTTTTATTTGCAGCACTTTATATGAGCTGGACTTGAATAAAATATACCTTTAATTTAATATAATACCTTTTGCAGTAATCTGAGCAAACATTTAACCAGAACAAAGAAGATTCTGGAATTAGCGAGTGCTCTATATAAAATAATTATCACAATTCTTTGTAAGTTCTACTTAACTTTAAGATGCCTCTGTTCATTGACAATGACTTAAAGTCTAGTTAAAAACCCGCACTAGCACTCATAAACACATGTGGACCATTGTGACTGCTTGAGTGTGTGTGTGTGTGTGTGTTGCTTGTCGCCCTGAGGACGCATAAATTATGAATTAAAACCTCACACTGGCGGGTGGGCGGCTTTTTGGAAAGTTGGCTGCCAAGAAGTGTGCTAAATATTTTAATACGTGAAACCATAAACCTGAGTACGATGAGTATTTATAAATTAGCTTTCACATGCGCACACACACGCACACTCACACGTGCTAACAAAATGGCTGACCCTTAGGTGAAGGACAAAGAGGACAAAGGACATGGCGAGGGTTTCATTAGAAATGCCAACTAATGTGCTTGACTTAATAATAATCAAATTTATATGCATGGTTATGTGCTTTAAGTGATCCTGTTGCCAACATACAAGCATACAAATAAACAAAGGATAAAGGACGAAGGACGAAGGACGTGGGATTGAAGCTGACACTGAAACTAAAACGGAGACTGAGACGCAAATTGAAAGAGGTTTAGAGAATGAAAAGTGCCAATATCCCAGCTCAAATGAGTCCTTAGAATTGTTAGGCTGGGTCTTGAGACAGCCAGACAGATGCGACAGGCTGAACAAGAGAAAGAGAGAGAGAGAGAGTGAGAAAGAGAGAGAGAGGGGTGTGGCTGGACTTCTGCGAAGCCACGCCCACAAATCCAGGTCCACACGATGTGCACGTAGTAGCGTTATGTTATGTTTTATTTGTTGTTGGTTTTTTGTTATTTGTATTTTGTATTTTGTATTTTGTTATTTGCTGTGCTGGACGGCACTAAATGGCCAAAAGGTTGCTCTCCTGGGAGTCGGCAATGTATCCTGCACTTTGGACCACTGCAGTCTAATGATGAGTCTTGAAATTTTCACAAAAATTAATTATGAATACCGTAAGGATATGCCATAGAAATCTAAGCACACAAACACACACACACACACACACACACACACACATAGCTGGAAGTTGTTTATATTATTTTGACAAACAGTTTTTTATTTACGTGTAATTCTACTTGGCCGTCTCCTGGTTGGGTCTCAGCTGAGGCAGGACCAAGACCAGGACCTTCGACTGGAAGTTGCCATCCAGGAGACAATAAACACAAATTACAGTTACAAATAACGCATATGACCAAATTTTTGTCCACACTTGCTCGTAAATTAACATTTTCACGTACATATCGGAGAGTCGAGCGCACTTTAACCCCTTTTTTTGCAGGGATGACAACGCGAAGGACTCGAACGAGGGACAAGGACAGGGACAGGGACAGAACGAGCCGTTGTAATCTATCGCCACGGCAGGGAAAAAAGAAAAAAATTGAAATAAATTACCAAAACTAAAGGCACAACTGTTCGCATAATGAAGTCAAATTACATTTGCCGCTGCAAGGGGCACAAACGAGCTGGGCGTTTACCGTTTGGGTGCGCCCGAGAGACCCGAGAGGACCGAGTACTACTTCAAATTATGCAAATCGCGGACATCACATCCTCAACAATCGAGGCTCGATAGCGGACCAGCTCCGACACGACGACGAGGCATCGATAGCCTCAGTGTCACCCCCACCCCCGACTGTGCAACAGGCCGTAAATAGTGACATTAGCGTCAACAAGCATTTGGGCCGCTATCCATTCCGTGGCCCAAAGTGTGACATGTCACTTGAGGCGTGGGTGTAGAAGGGGAAGGGGAAGGGGAAGGGGATGGGTAGGGGAAATGGGAATGGGAATGGGAATTAGAGTCCAGTCTGGCGGTGATGTTATCATTTAATTCGTTGAAATTAACACGAACATTGTTAACTGTAAATGAGCTAATTAATCTAGTAAATGTGTCGTGCGACTAGAGAGCCAATGTCTCCCCAGTCACTATTTCCACATCATCCGCCCCAAAACATCATCAACAACGTCCTCCTGCCACATTGCATGATACAAGCAGTTCGCGTTTTTGTGGTTCTCCAGAGGATCCTCACACGCACGCATGTTTACACTCTCACTTCCCCCTTGCATGCTCCCTCCTCTCCTATGCCTCCTCCTCCCTCCATATATTTCAGCTGCATTCGTTCGTTCCCAGCGGGTGCCACCAAACCCAAATGAGATGCATGAGGCACATCGTAAACTTGCCCGGAATGTGCTCTAAATAAATTAATAATCGTTTCAAATAAAAATAAAAGTTTTAAATTCAACTCTTCTGCGAGCGGAAAGGAAGCTTTATTATAGTGAACTATGGGAGTACAAAAATTTATGATAATAAATATAATAATGTTAATAAAACGCAATTTCGCTCAAATATATTACATATTACATTATTACATTACGATTAGAGAACTTCTGAAATTGTGATATGACCAGTGAACTAATAATGAAAATACCTTTAAATATTATTTCTAGATACGTTTATAATTTGAAACCAACTTATCATACTGCCACCCACACAAATAATTTACTTAGTATTCATTTATAAACCGGGATTCAATGTAAACTCGTAAAAATGCTTAATAATGGTTTCCTTGAGAGCAAAACTGGAGTGTTTAAATAAAAAAATTATTTTTTAATAGCTGTTAAACTCTGAAAAAATCTTAAAACAATTAATAGCCTGATTGCACATTAAAAACGTAATAATGAATACAAAGAACTAAGTTAATTTAAATAAAATTAACTACAAATATTAATTGAAACCCTTATATAATGTTAAGTTAATGTTACCTAATAACTTATATGTTTATATATTGAAATAATGTTAATGACTATAGTGCATTAATTTAAGAAAATCTTTGCTGTCTTTGGAATAAGAAAATAAATAAATAAGCTAAATTCTTAACTTAGTTCTATCAAACTTACTTGTTTTTATTTAATCGAAATTATCTTTTATTTCCAAAGAAGTTATATTTGGTAAGTTTTAAGTAACTCTTTCATAAGATATTTAACTAAGTTAATAATTAAAATTACACAAGTATGTTATGGTGAATTTTGGCTAACTCAGATCTGTTGGCCAAAAACTATTTGAAACTTCAACTGTCAAGCCAATTTGGGCACTTTTCGGCCTGAAGGTAATGAACTTTGTCCCCAAATTGAATGAATTTTTAGAAACGCATTTTTCATAAGATTTTTCACGATTTGATTTGGATGCGATCGAATACACGTATTTGGCATGCAATTTTGTATTTATGGCATGCTTCAAAGTTGTTTTCCCTTCTTTAACTTATCAGACGCTGAGATCGCTGAGAGTCCAAGCAACTGGTAAATATTTATGAAATGGGCATATTTTTGTTGCTTTTGGTTTTTGTCAAGTTGTCGCCATCGCATGGAGAAGCAGAAGCAGAAGCACAAAGAGACAGAGAAGGAGAAAGAGAAACAGGTCTCTTCTCGTGTGATAAGCAACTGGGGAAGTGCAACTCAGTTGAGATGTGCGAAAAAGTTCAAACACCTTCACTTGAGCTGTGAGAATATTTTGTTAAGAGTTCCGAGCAGAACATGAAGCGGCCAAAGAATAATATTCTTTTTTTTCTCTTATGTAAGCTGAACCTTTTTTTTTCTGTGGCAGAACCCTCCTTCAATCCCCCTTGACGACGTTTAGCAAGCGCTTTGTAAATATTTAAACTGGTCTCAATTGTTTTGCAAAATCGTTGCATTTGGTCAAACACGTGTTTGAGATAATTTAATTAAATTTACTTTTTACTTGGCTTTTGTGTTGGTTCTCATGTAGTTGTTGTTATTTTTTAGAGGCTGTCTAAACTGCCGCCTTCTGCCTTCTGCCTTGCACCCCGTTAAAGGCGTGCCACGTGCCGAGTGCCGAGTAAGCTTAACTGGGCCTGATTCACTCGACATGCTACAACAAGTTGCACTCAAACCCGAACTTGACTCAAGTGGCAAACACTTCTCTCTGCCACGCGGTGGGGGTAATTTCTCGATTGTGGCAAGTGCAATTTGGTCTGGCTAAGGGCGGTTCCATGTGATTGAAAACTGCAACTAAAGAATTTCTCTTTCAGTCGCTGCTCAATCAAAACTTTGGTGGTCTCTTCGCTTTGTTGTGTCGCGTAGACAAAGCAACTGTCATATGTTGTCATTTCCAAAGATACTTTTATTGTCAGGCATCTGGCAACAAATCCGCTGAGAGATCGGCGAGTTAACCAAACAGATTCCATGAATAGATGACGATGACTTGAAGAACTTGAACCAAGTAGATTCTTTGACTCTGCTTTCTTAAAGCGTATCACAGAAAGAGAGAAAGAAAAACACAGAAAGAGAGAGAGAGGGAGACTGAAACTGCAATGATTTATGTGCGACTGCTGCTTCCCTTGGCATTACTCATAGCTAATTTGCATATTGCCAGGATTCCAGTTCCACTTCCACTTCTACTTCCCGCACCAGGACTAGGACTAGGACCAGGACCAGCGGCACACTTGAGAAAAATGCATAAAAGGAAACTAATTAAAATGTTCGCGCCTCAAATTTCCACATTCACTCCATCCCTCTGTTTCCCTCTTGCCGTAAATTTATGGCTTGACTCTGTGAATGTCTTACATATGGAAAGTTAAAATTATCGCCTTTTCCTTTCTTTATGACTGACAAATGGAAACATTTACATGCGCTCTTTAGTTTTCAAGCATTAGGTTTCATTATTCAAATAATTCATGACAATTGGATATATTTGGTATCTGTGTAATTCAAGTGGAACCTCATAAATTCATAATTATTGTAAATGAGGAAAATCAAACTCTGTGAATTCATTTGACAAATCTAATAGATGTTTCTAATGTTTTACTTGTTATTATCTGAATAATACGAGATATCGGTTGCATTTGCTAAAACTCATCGTTTGACCAACGATCGATATGATAGTTATTTAGGTAAAAGTTAGCTGATATTGATAAGAAAAACTTGCTTATCATATTTAATAAAATCTTATCTACTGACTTATTACTAATAACTAAGGGCCTTGTGTCTCAAAATGGTAAGTCGTAAGCTTATTTATTTGTTACGTTAATCTCCAAAAGTATGTGTGTTGAAATTTTCTAGTAGTTACACTTTTCTACTAGCGATACATTCATAAAGTATCGTTCATTTCAAATACCTAACAAGAAGAATAACAACAATATGTTTTATATTTTATCATACGTTAATTTCGTGTCTGTCTCGAATCGGCCTTTTTGTTAATATTGTATCTTAAGATTAAGTGTAGTGTTTGGGCTGTGAAGACCCTGTCTTTAGTAGATACTATAACTGGGGTTCGATAAATTTTATTGAAATACATATACTATATGTTCAAGAATAGAAAAAACGGGTATTCATGTCTGAACGCGTCAAACACAGAAATAATGAGAACTTTGAATTAGGTACGAGAATGCAAGTGTCACGATACAATACGCAGGTCAAATAAAAAGGAATCTAGTCGGAAAGGATATAGTCGAGAACCCGACTTTCTAAATATGTGCTACATACTTTTAGGAGCTTTATATAAAACAGCCTTTATTTCGCTCGGACGGACAGACGAACAAGTCTGTATCGACTCGGCTGTTGATGCTGATCAAGAATATATATACTTCATAGGGTCGCAGGTCTCTCCTTCCCCCTGTTACATACATTCCAACAAACATTTTACTATTTACATTTTTTTAAGAATAAAAAAGTATATCTTCATGAATCTTGGTACAGATCCGCCTGTTTGCTAAATGCTTTGAATATGTGGGAGCTTAAGGGATCGGACCACTATAAATAAAAAATCGTATAACTCGTAAAAGGTTTTTTTTTAATAAAACCTTAAGGTTAAGTACGAAGGTATTTTTTGTTGTTTGATGTATCCCAAGCTATCTCATCAGATAATGCGTGATTTTTGACCTATCATATGGCGGCCATAGACCCCATAGGTCGAAAATTGAGGTGATGTAGGAACATTTTTGTTTTTAATTGGAATATCTTAATCAAATTCGTCTGGTATTTGCATCTGTTCTTTATTCTTACTTGCTTATTAACTACTAATTTACTCCAAAAAGATTTTTTTATAGAATAAAGAAACGCTCAAAGATATCAAAGTCTTTTAATTCTGATATCGGAATTTCTCTAATGAAGTAAACTTTGATTATAACTCAATTAATCACAACATTACTTCTCTTCATAGTTTAACCACTGACTTTTAATCCCAGTTGTCATCTCACTTGTTTTTTTTTTGAATATCTCGTTGTATTATTGTTGGTTTTGGTTAAAAGTCAATCCGAACATTTAACGTAAGCACTTGTAATGATGAGCATTCAGATCCTGATCATTTCGGGGGAAGTCTATACAACTTTGTTAATCTCTTAAGTCGCCGGCAAGAATTTAATTGTCAGGCAAACCGAGTCAGGAGCCGACGAGGTGAGGGGATTACTTTGCTGGCAAATTATTTGGCAATCGGGTAGGGAGACTCTTCCATGTAATTCAATTGAAAACAATTCAAATTTGCGTTTCGAGTGATTTTGAATGGTCGCAACACAGAGTTGACAAAAACAACAAATAAACAAACAACAATGAGCAGGGGTGAGAGAGAATGGGAACGGAGGGGAGGGAGGAAGGGAGGGGAGGGGAACTGAGCCCAGGCAAATGCACAGGGACTGGCACGGGGCGAGGTGTTCTCTGACAGCTGCCAGGCGAGGCACACACACATACACACACACACACAGATCCGCAGTCCCGTTGAGAATAGCGCGTGATAAAAGGGGTTAATCGAACGTCCGCCGAAGTTGGACCGGACCAACGACCCAGCTGACTGACTGGCTGACTTACTGGCTGACTGACTGGCGGTCTGGTGGTCTGATAATCTGACTGGCTGGCTGTGACTATTCGCTCGGGAGCATCGAAGTCGCCTGAAGTCCCTGGCACGGATTTTGTGGTCGACGACGGCGCTAATGAGGGCCGCATACTTCGGCACGGTTCAGCCGCGGAAAATTTAAATTTTTCCTTAACTTTTGCCGAGGAAAATCAAAACATTTTGGGATGTAAACTTTGCTCCAACATTTGGTTAATTAGCGACGCCTGGGGAGATCTTTTGTTGCCCTTTTGATTCGAGCATTAAATATACATGTACTTGGAAATTCCTGCCTTATTCGTTGCCTTATTGACGACGGCGTCTTATGGGAAACGTTTCGACTGTCACTTGGAGTGTTCTAAAATAGGTAACCAATAAACATTTCCCTGCTAGGAAATTCCCAACTGCAGCACTTGCAGTTGATGAAAATGCAAGCATGACAAGCAAATGAGATTAAAACACCCTTCAAATTAATTCACAGAAGCGCAAACAACTCACAGCCTAACATGTGTGTTATCTCCCTCTCTACCTGCCTCTCTCTCTCCCTCTCTCTGTCTGTCCTTCGCTCGACTGGGACCGCATAGTGTGAAACCGCAAATGCGAAAAATGCAAATTGTTTGCCTGCTGATGAGGCGTGACAATATTGTGGGCGGATTCGCTTATTTTGTTTTCAATTCGAAGATGACACGGTTTGATGCTAATCCGGGAACCAGTCACTGCGGGAGTACGAGTACCTACTCGAGTATGTTTGACAACTTGCTCTAAGAATGCGAATGGCAAAGAGAACAGGCCATGCTTCTTTTATCGAGCTACTGCTACTATAAGTGGCTATAAAATTCAGATAACTGATTAATGTACTTCATTCCAATAAACGAGGGAAAATATTACAATTTCTATACATTTTTTATACTTATTTAACGTTTAAATTGAATTGCGCCTTTTACCTCGTTTCAGCATTCCACTCGTTTCACTGCTGTGCACTGCTCAAAGCAGCAGCAGCACAAGCTATTGCACTGCTTTGCCGACACACTTGGGTAAGAGCAGCACTTGCTCTCGCTCTCATGCGCGCGCTCTCTTTGGCAGGCGTACTGCGAGCCATTCAAAAGGCAGCGACCAATCAGCGACGAGCAGACAATGACATTTTGTTCCGATTCCCAAATGGTTTTATGTGTATTGCGTTGGAATGGGGCGTTGACACACTAGTTATCGTTGCTGTTGTTGCTAGCTGAGCACCCAGGGCCCGAAATGCGAGTACTGGCAATTGTTGCTTGGGAATAGCCAAAGATAAGCCAGAGTGCAAGGGGACCTGGACTTGGGGCCAAGCAATGGCTCAAAGGGGCTGTCTGGCCAACACGCCTCTCAGCCAGTCTCCTAAGGGGGCACCCACTTGGTCGATGCCGAAGACGTAGGCACCGTTTCGTGCTGTGTGCCAATTCACAGTGTTCCAAAAGTTTAAAAACAGGTCAGCGTCGGCGTCCTGGTCCCGTACTACTCACACACACACACACACAGACACGTGCTGTCTTTCTCGCTCTTTCTTTTTCAGTGTGTGTGTGTGTGTGTGTGTGTGTGCTCGCTCTGTCTTGGCTCTCTGTCTGACTTACGTCCTTGCCTGCTGCCGTCGCATCGTCGTCGTCGTCGTCATCGTTGGTGGATGGTTGCTGACAGTTCGGCTCTCGACGGACGGCCACATGTTTCCCTTTGGCCTGTGCCTCTGCCTGTGCCTGTGCCTGGCATGAAAAACCACCACTCCCAGCGATAGGTTAGATTTCCATTCGTTCGCTTAGACTCGCAGTCATGTCTTATTGCTGTGCACCCTCTCCCGCCCCCTCTCTCAGTGCTCAACATGAACATCATCGACAACCGCCCGCTGTGCTCCTGCGGCGCACGCTCGTTTCGTTTCCACCGCGACTTCTCAACTCTCGTTGGTCGTTGGGTTGCGTTGCGTTGCGTTGCGGCTTTACTTGCGCTGCTTCTGCTGCTATCGCTGCTGTTGCTGCTGTTGCTGCTGTTGGCGTCGCAGTTTGTTGCTCGTTGCTGCGCAGTTGCCTTGGCCGTTTGGACGTTCGGTTGCAGCAGCATCGCAGCGGACTCGGATTCAGTTGGGGTTTAACAGCCACTCGGGACGGTAGCGCGCGCCGCTTAAACTTGTTGCGAGACCAATTTTCCGAAAATCCCAAATTCTCCGCGGTGCATTGGCATTTACACGTACATAAAGAGGCATACTCCCACACACATATATACAGTGTATACATATTATACTAATACCAGGTTAAAGTCAAATCGAGCCCAAAAGCCCCCCAATTACAATTGCCTTCAGTGTCGATTTGTGCGATTTGTGCGTCGTATTTCCAAATTGAGAGCTCAGCTTTAGATCTGCTTCAACCTCATCCGTGTCGCGTATTATTGATTGCTGTGCCTCTCCAGAGAGATCCCAGACAGACCCCAAGTGTTTAGTGTATTCAAATCACAATAATTGCAACAACAACAATAACAATAACAGCAATCACAACCGCATTCACCACGGCTGCCACAATTGCAACCACGCCCAACGCCCACGTTGCAGCGACCAACTATACAAAGGTGAGCGACTACCCGTACGCTGATCTCCACCAGCATCATCACTTCGCTAGCACAGCGCCCCTGACCAGCGCCGATAGCTTCAAGCTGCGCTCCGAGGAGCCGGTGCCGGGCTTTAGCTCGGCCTCGCCGTGGCCAACGCTCGAGCTGGGCATGGAATGGGGACGCAAGCTGTATCCCTCGGCGGGACCCAGATCCGCAGGCGGACTCATGTTTAGCCTGCCGCCCACGGCGGCGGACATGAATCAGCCGCGGGGACCGATGACATCCCTAAAGGAGGAACCTCTCGGCGGACGCTGGGCGATGCAGCCAGTTGTCGATCAGACCAAGTAAGTGCAAGTGAAACATCCAAATGATGATACCAGATACGGAATTCGATCTGCTAAGTAAAATGAAATAAAAAGAGTATTAAATGTGTTTAAAACAGATCAAATTGATTAAATTCGGAAGATAAACTGAATTCTTCCTAAGTAAATCTTCTGTTTGAGTTGAGATTCGTTGTTTCGCAACATTCGCAGGCTTGGCAACATTTGTGAATGCGTTTGGAAACATTTTGCATGTTGCGGCAACACAAAGTTTGGACAAATAAAAAGTCTCCAAAAAAGCGATTGTTTACTTTTGCCAAAGCCGGCAACGTGTCCGATATGAATACCCCGGGGGGAGCTATTCGCTGGAACGCAGTCAGTCAGTCACTCAGTCAGTCAGTCACTCAGACAGTCAAGCGAGGGGCTTTTTATGGGCTACTCCCCGCGATTCCGCATCCACCGCATCCACCGCATCCAGCAACAGACTCTGTTTTGTTTTGGCGAACATTTCACTCAAAGTTCTACTCAGAAAGTCACTCACACACTTGAGCCGGAGTGTCGCTAGACATCTTCACGCACTTTCCTGGGATGCTAGAGCGGGGATCTGGAGCGGGGGATGTGCGTGCTTTTTTGGGGTCTTTGTGCGCTCCGCTCCGTTCAAAGGGATGTTTTTGTTGTGGCCGCTTCACTTTCACTTTCACTTTTGCTTTTGCTGTTGCTTTTGCTTTCGCCTTGGCGTTCATTTCAATTGAATTACAAGAAGAGCGCCCCCGGCTTTGAGTCTGTGGGGTTGCTTTGGGGTTTGTTAGTGTTTGTGTTTGTGTTTGTGTTCGAAGCGATGTGTTGTGTTGGCTAGAACTTCTCAGGAAAGCTTCTCTCTGCCCGTTTCTCGACTGTTTGTTTAGTTGTATCTGAGATGCTTCTAGCGTGAGATGTTCGCGCCGAGAAGAAGTGCGCGTGTGGCCGAAATCGAAAGTGCGAGTCTCAGTGCCACATTGGTTAAAATGACAGCGGGTTTTCATTCCGTGCATTCAGCGTCGGCAAATCAACAGCAACAACTGCAACACTCACACTCACATTCCCAATCTCAATCGCATTCACATCAGCACTCACACTCACACTCACAGCTAAACACTCACTCTCATAGCAGACAGAATCATCATCAGCATTTGCGGCAAGAGGAGGATTCTCTTAATCAGGATCATAATCACAATCAAACTCTAAGCAATACTACAAACGATAAGATAATGCGCTGTGATGTGAGGTAAAGTTCAATCTGAGAGTAAATATTTTCATTTACAAACACATTATAAATAATAAAAAAAAAGAAAATTTAAAGACAAAGTTGATCCTTAAACGTAATTTCGATTATTTTTGGCATTAATAAGTAGAGTCGTAATCGATTTCAGAAGTTTAGTCTTGTAGTATTTCTGAATTTTTATTTTTTTCTATGACGTATTATCAATTACGTTTTATTCATAAGGATCTAAAGAACATACTTAGAATAATATGTTTAGAAATCGAACCAAATAATTTTGTGTCTTGTCGGCAACTCTAATTAGGAAAATTTTAATCATAAGGTTTTATTTTTCCTTTTTTTGATTTAATTTTTGAAATTTAAATTTGTCTACTTTGTTTGAGTGATGCTAGAAATTTAATGTATATACATAAGTTCAGATCTCGTTTATATTTCCGCTATTCTTGAATAAGATATTTAAAATGATGCAAATTAATTATTATCTTAACAGCCGAGCAGATCAAATAAAAATATGTTTCAAATCAAATCGGAATATATGTTGTGTTAACACTTTAGAAAGCAATAAAAAAGATAACAAACAAAGTTTTTTTGCTTCAAAATAAAATCAAAATGTCGACATTAAACCCAGCATCCTCTTAACGTTTTAGCACTTAAATCGAAGAGTTCCATTCTCCTAAGTAACAACTTTTGATTGCAATTAGCTTGTTTCGTTTAAGCTCCAACTTGAGTTCAATTTATTGCACAAGTTGCGCACAATGCGGTTGAAAAGTTAGAGCATGAAATAAATTTGACAATTATCGGGTCGAGTCAATATATGTTATATGTACTCTGGTCATTTATTTATTTATCTGCAAGTATTGTCATATATTGTACTAAGTACTAGTACATTTGGTATACAAACAACAAGAAACTGCAACAATTTCGGTCATAAATCAGAAATATTTGAAATTTATTTCAACAAAGATTGTGGGCAAATTGCAATCGAGCAGCGCCTGTGTTGTGGCAACAATGCAACAATGGCCATAAATGTGCTCAATGGCAGAAACAACAATAACAACAACACCTACAACAATATTGTAAATAAAGTGTCCCTTTTAAAGGACACTTTCAGCATTCGATGCAGTTCGACTGAATGCAAAGAAAAGAACAACAATAAAATGAAATGAAATGAAATTTCACGTGCGCGGAATTGGAAAAACGTGACCACGACTCCATTGGAGTCCCTGTCCTATTCTCTGCTCCTGCTCCTGCTCCTGTTCCTGTTCCTGTTCCTATTCCATGCACTCCACATGGTCACCTGGGCATCGATTTCTGACAATTAAATGTTGGCATAATAAAATCAACAGCAAAACGGCCACAAAACGTTTTTCGCAAATTGGCGGCAAGTGCAAACAAGCCATAGAATGAAAATGTCCACAATGCGACCGGAGTCGGAAAAGTCAACAATCGACTGGCGTTCTCCTGGCGTGCTTAGCTCCCGAACTCCGACCCTCAGAATCTGTTTTTCAGCTTTTTCTTTTTTTTATCCGCTTCCACTCGCTGCTGGAGCCATAACAATAACCTTCCTTTCGCCCAGAATGTAACATGTCTGGCATTTATGTGTCGTATTTTCCGAACTCGAACATCATTCGGGAGTTGTTTGGCATTTGGCATTTGCCATTTGAAATCGCATTCTCATCCTGTTACCATATTTTGCCACTGTATCCTGTTTCCTGGCATACCTATATCCTATATCCCCATTCATGTTGCAGCACTCAGCCTCAACAGCCGCAAATTGTCTAATTTCATTTTTGTTTTCGCAAATTGTCAAATTGAAATTGCATTTATGCAAATCTTCATTAACACTTTCCATTTCCAGTAATCGAAGAATCTAAAGAACTTTAATTCTTCTCAACAACATTGAAACTAAAGCAGTCGATCAAACTTAGTTGAGCAAAGAAATTGACTTAACTGAAGTGTAATTTAATAAATATAAATAGATGTAAATGGAGTTTTTTAAATCTACCTTGGAACAAGAATAGTACTTTGATAATTTTTCAAAAATAATTTGTCGATCTTTAACTAAAATTTTTTATTGAATTCCCAGCTACGAATTAAAATGATCAAAGTAATCCAATTTTTTTCATAGTCGCAATTACAGAAGTAAAGTCCTTTGAGCCTTTAACATTATACGCGTTGTACAAATAGGGTTCTCTCAATTTTTATTTTTGTTTACATAACTCGAAATATATTCGATACCTTGGTTGCGGGGTTAGATAATGTTCAAGCGATTTATCATCGGAACTATCATTAGCGGGTCCCAGTCCGTCCAACTAGTATTATCCTTTGGCAAATGTGTATATAATTGCAGGCGCCGAGAAGCGCGTCAAGTCGCAGGAAACGTTATATGGGGTAAGGGGTACGGAGTGAGGGGCAGGCATATGCGATACTACTTGACATTTCCAGAATAAATAATAGAAATCTGATAAAATCAGCATTTTCTAAATTAAATTGTTCGTTATGCATACGAAACGAAAGCGCAGCAGGACAAGTCGGCCGTGTCCGAGGGTCGCAACTCAGCGCCGTAGTTAGCATTGTCCGGTAATTGCGCTGACAGCCCCAGACACGGACGGAGATGGAGACGGCGACGGAGACAGCAATACAGACACGAGACAGCTATAAGGTGAGCAGCAGTGAAGCCAACGGAAGAGGGACAGGACAGGACAGGACAGAAGTGGACTGTGGACAGTGGACAGTGGACACTAGTGCTGACATTTGGCATATGGAGTGGACAAGCCTTTGGCCCATGTGTGTTCTAGCTATGGCCTTATAATTACAGTGTTTGCTTGGCCCACATAACATAAATATTTCTTGTTGTTCGCAGACAGAAAAGTAGCTCTTTTCTTTGTCTCTCTCTCTCTCTCTCTCTCTCTCTCTCTCTCTGTCTCTTTGTCGGTTCCTTTGCATCCCCCACAATAGTTGGTGTGTGTGTGTGTTAATTCCTTTATTCATCAGGATTATTGTGTCACGTTGAAGTTGCTTATGCGCTTTTAATGATAGCTGTCACTGACCACTGACCACTGACCACGAGACACTAACTCACTGGCTCACTGGCTGACTGACTCAACAGCTCCGGCTGCTGGTCAAATGTCATAGTCAAGTAATTGAGTTGTCCCAAAACCAGGAGGCACACAAGGCTGACCAGAGCACTGTTAATTGCCCAGAGTAGAGCCTCTGTTTACAGTGCTAATAGCATAATTAGATGTCTCCTTCTTTCAAAACACACACTAATATTTTGTTGTTATTGCTCTAATTGCAGCCTGGGCATTGGCCGTGCCCACTTTGAGAAGCAGCCGCCCAGCAATTTGAGAAAGTCCAATTTCTTTCACTTTGTGATTGCGCTCTACGATCGCGCAGGTCAGCCCATCGAGATCGAGCGTACCGCCTTCATTGGCTTCATTGAGAAGGACTCGGAATCGGATGCCACAAAGACCAACAATGGCATTCAATATCGACTACAGTTACTCTACGCTAATGGTGAGTACCGCACGCTGGTCGCCAAAAAATAAATAAATAAAGTCCGACTAACGATTCGTATTCGTATTTAATTTGTTTTCAGGCGCACGACAGGAGCAAGATATTTTTGTGAGACTCATCGATTCGGTAACCAAAGCGGTAAGTTTGCAAAGTCCACTTAAAGTAAAGAATCCATCCCTTCACCCCCCTTTCCCCTTCCCTTGTTATCCTTTGGCTCTTGCTCATTTTTTAGTCGCCACGCAATCGAAAACTAATTCCTTCCACTTCACTGGCCACATCCTTCGAGCAGTTTGGTTTTGCTGATTCGAGCATAAGTTGCATTCGAAATTGATTGTCACGGCTAATTAAGTGTGTCCCATATCCTTTGTGCAAGTTCTGTAAATAAATTGAGTCGTCAATTGACTCGTCCTGCTCCTTCTGCCTCTTCTGCCCGGCCAAACAGCAGCCAAACGAGCAATTCATTCACACGACACGTCGCCGTCAGTCGCGCCTCTGAAAGGGGTGTAACTGACTCTTATCTGAAACTGAAACTGAGCCGAGTACTACGACCCGGGGCCCAATCCAATTGAACATGCTTAATGCGCTTTGTTGTGGGTGCTAGCTGCAGGCACTACTCAGGACTCAGAACTCAGGACTCAGAACTCAGGACACTACTCGGACCGATGCACCATATGTCAGCATTGTGTGGGCCTAATGCGTGTGCCACGACTTCAGCTCCTGCTCCTGCTCCTGCTCCTGCCCCCTTTCTCCTTCCTCTCCTTTTCAAGGGCAATTAATTTCCCGAGTGACAAATTTTTATAGACGTTTGTTCGCCTCTCGACGTTTTACTATCGTGCTTTCTTCGTATTCCATTACTTTGTCGCCCATTGTGGGCGTTGCTTTCACCCGATCGCAATAAATTTATCCACAAATTATCGATACTCTGTCCGAATCGAACACAACCGAACCCGAGCCGGTCACCAATGTCTACAATCCATTATGTGAGCACTTTTTTTTGCAAATTAAATTTAATCACACAATATTACGAACCCTTAAAGTATTTTCCCATTGATAGAATAAAAGAGCCATTACGTCATAATGCGAATATTGTCGGGTTCGAATACGTTCATTACAATGTATCCGATAAAGCTTTAATAATTTATTTGATACTTTTCAACAAATTTCGCTTGAACTTGCAAAGCAATAAAAACATAATCTAAAAAAAGCCAATAAATAAAAATAAGTAAGCAACCAAAACAAATCGTTATTGCTCAAAACATTTTCAATGCTTATGCCTCAAAAGATTATTAACTATAATTACGGCAAGATTAGGTTATATGAAATATATTATTGTTAAATATACAAAAGTAATGAAGAGATTCTTGGAAATTATTAGTGCTAACTAACGGTAAAGTTTTTTAAAACTGATTATTAATATAAAACTCTCTAGACCATTTTTTCAGTGTTTATCATATAAATTAACGTCAAATTTGATAATATCTCGTGGCCCAAATTTAACTGCACTTTGAACAAACTTTTAGCAACATTTAGTATTTTCTACAATTGTTCGAAAGCATCGATACATTGGATTTTGAAGTGGGAAATGGGAACTTAGAAATTTTATTTTTGAAAATTTCTTAAGATCACTTTAAAGGCTTCCATTAAACCTAAATGGTAATTATAATACATCAATATATTCTTCATATGAATGACAAAGGTTTTTATACAAAACAATCACTCTCATATTTAACGACATTGTAACGTAAACATACCCAAGAATTCGTCTGTTTAGCCACCCTTAAAAAACCAAGAGTAACAGTTGACTGTCTGTCAGTTGTCAGGCGAGTTTAAAATGTTTGGCAATTGGGCGGGAATAAGGGCCGACAAAAGAACAATCATTTGATCGGATTAGTTGGGTTTTAGAACTGAGCTGAATTTGACGGGGTGTCCATAAGTTGAACACGAATAACAACTCGTATGTAGACCCCGACCTGGTCAGATGACGTTTGTTTCGTTTCGTTTCGATTCGTTTCTGTTATATTATTTTTTTCCTTTTGCATACGCGTGGCAGGCGTTGGGTGCATTGTAGTTTATCTGAAGCACAAACAGTGCGTAACAGGTAAACCAGGAGGCGGACGTGGGTCGTGCCCCGGATTGTTGTCCTTATCTGGGGGAGGGCGACTGCAAAGTGAAACTTGAAACTGTAGAAACTAAAGCGGCATTGCGATTAAACAAGACCAGACTTCACATTGTCTTAGGCATTAATGAGAAAGCAATGGAAAAGGGAGCACAATTGTCACGTGCCGCAGCCGCGAGAACCGAACCTGAACCCGAACCCTTGCTTGCAATCCGCGATTTTTATCGGTTAGCCCTCACTTCGCTGAATGTCTGTGTCCTTGCTTGGAGGCTGGCAAATGTAGCAAATCATCGTCATAATCATAATTACATTCGATCAGATAACTGGCGATATAACACAGCCAAGCAACCACCAGCTTCCCGTACCGCCAGCAAGGCGGCGCAATTGCAATTTGAGCTAACGAGCAGCAGGAACCAAAAGCAGGAGCAGGAACCAACAGCAGGACAGGAACAGGACGAGAACGACTCAATTGGTGTGGCACTCGCATCATTTGCGCTCATATTTCACACAGTGTGTTCGCTGTGACTGTCGCTGTTCCTGGTCCTGTCTGTGTGCCCGGCATAAACATAAAACAAAAGCGAGCCAAACTGCGACAACTGCCCAAAATCCTTTTGGCTGCCAATATCGCGCTTATCGCGATTTACACGCATTATGCGGACGGCCAAAAAAGCGCAGCGAAATTCTAAACCGAAATAGCGAAGGGCGATTGCTGATTGCCGATAACAGGCGATTAATGCAGCTAGATAAGCCAATGCTGATGCCGATGCCAATGCCAATGCGAATCTGGATTCGGAAGTGAATGTGGATACATTAGGTCTAAAATTGTAAAGCCTTTTGGTTGGACGAGCTAATTAGTGGTTCCCATAAAAGTTGTAGCTTCAGTTGGGATAGCATTGTTTGCATCAACAAACAGTTGTTAGAGATGTGCAATATACAACTGTTACTCGTCATCACTTTTGAATAATATATGTAAGCATAATTTTAATAAATATTACATATCACAAACGTCATATAGTACATAAGAAGTGTACTTAACAAAAAATCGTGATACTGCCAGTCAATATCACAGAGTTACTCATCTCTAATGAATATTGGCGCATAATAAAAGCACCAAAAACACATTCATCAAGCGCCATTGCAGCTGTCTGTCTGCCTATCTGTCTCGCTCTGCTTTTCGCAACTCTCGCATCTGCATGCATACGAACATGTACATACATATACACGTTTGTTGATTTTCGCCATCTCGCTTTCGCATGGGAAGCTTTCTTTGTCTGCTCGCGCTGTGTTAATTAAGCGATAATATTAATTTGTATGTCAACACTTAAAAATAAAGCGCGAACATTTTCGATTAATAACACATTTCACATTTCATTTTGGCATTTTATCCACTGCACAATTGCTTTTGTTTTTATTGCTGCTGGTAGCTGTTGTTGTTGTCGTTGCAATAAATTCAACAGATTGCACAGAAAATCTCCACATTTGCATCTCTACAGTGAGCGCCATTTGCACTGCTGATTTGTTTTCGTGTTTGTGTGTGTGTGCATGCATACATTTGTATGTATTAAAGGCATGTTTGTGTTGTTGTTATTGTTGTTGGTGCTGTTGCTGTTGTGCGGCAATACGATTAAAAATGCTTTCACGGCAAGTGCATTTCCATTTCTGCGGTTGGCGCCGCTCGGCCGAATGCCAACAAAAAACGAAAAAAAAAAAAATGAAGTACTCTTCATATCGCCCTCATTATGCAAATGCAAATGTCTCTGCGCTAGAGATGGGCGTGGAAAGCACACGCCTCTTTAGTGACACGAAAAAATAAACATTACGATTCGCACTTAAAGACTTAAGACATTAGCAATGTAAATGTTGAAAATATTATAAACTCTTAATTAATTAATTCTAGATATTGATTCAGTAATTTTATCAAATCAAATATCTTGTGCCACTAATTTACATAACAAACTCAAAAATCTAACTTTCCATACCCGTTACCTAATAAGTATATTGTGTTCATTGAAATGTATGTAAGAGGGACAAGAAGGCATCTCCAAGCCCATATTCTTGATCCGAATCAACAGTCGAGTATTTCTGCCTCTCTTCAGGTCAAGTTTGTTTTTCAAATTTTTGCCACGTCCCCTTCGGCCCCAACAAAGTATCTATTATCCTACATCATCGCAGCAACATCGGACAGTAAGAATTGCAGTACTGGCTTATTAAAGTTATTAATAATTAAGGCAGTAGAAACTAATAAAATTTTGTAGTGAAGTAAACGGATATTCCTAAAGTCGGGGTCTCGTCTTTAGCCTCTCCGACTAGTTTTAAAAAAGATATTTAATAGTTTCTTTAAAATTAAATGTTGGGATTATTTAAAGAGAGAACTTAAAAGGAAGTTGCAGCTCGACTGCAGATAGGATCCCATACGACTTCTCGTGTGGTCCTTTGTTAACTTGTTGTGCTTTTTGGGAAGAGGCTGCTGCAATTTATGCGGTACTCAGGATCCCGGACAACGCTGATAAATGGAGCTTTAATAAATTAAGAGTAACCCTCAATGTTCTCTCTTTATTTATATTTTTTGCTTACAAATACTTTTTATGCTCATTTTTTTGCTGCTGTCGCTGCCTGCGATAATTTATCTTGTTTGGCGAGATTTTTATTTTGCACGTTAAATATGCAGCATGCAAGTGCGTGAATAATGCAAAGGCCGCTGTGCTTTTTATTTAAAAAGCGATAATAGCAATTTGCAAAAAACAAAGCATTTAAGCCAGTTGGTTACACTGGACAATTTTATGCAAAGCGTTTAAATTTTAACAGCCCCGTCAATCGACAACTCTTCAGCCTCCAATTTCACGTCGACGTCCAGCTGCAACATTGCTTCCCTTGTTTCTCCACATTTCTGACTCGTCACATCATCACCCGTGTTTTTTTTTTTTTTGTCTGTTGATTTTTTATTTCTCTCTTTTTTCTTTTTTTTTGTTTGTTTGTTTTCCGGACTCTGTCGTTGTTGTCCTGTCGCACTGCTCCAATGGATGTCATCCAGACCGAGTGATAAATTGTAGTTTAAACGCTTTCAGTCCAGTTTTAGTGGCATTCGTTTAGTTTTTTATTAGATGCACCATTTAGCGGCACTTCGCCAGACAGATTTGCTCCAGATTTTGAGCCGCACTAATTGTTTCAGCTTTGGCCACAAAGATGATTGATGGCTTCGTTTTCAATACCTAATCTCAGTATTCTTACTATCCAAATAATTGACAGTTATCTGGGAAAAACACTAAACGTGATTTTGACAATAAAAATGTGGTGATAAAAGTAGTTTTGCTCTTTTTATCTCAACTATCCAAACTTGAAAAATTGAAAGAAAAAAAACGGCGTGTTACGTCACCAGCGTAATCAGATGTTTACAATCTTGATACGACTAAACATAACAAAGCTGGCTAATATTCAAATATTTGTAAATATATATAAAAAATGTTTTTGCCAAACATTGAAAGTCCATTAGGACAAACATTTGGCCCAAATCCTTGACGAAGGATGTGTCGTTGTTGTCCGGGTCCAGTTTTGAACCTGCTCTATAATTAGCTGCACTTATCCCACATACATAAGACGAACTGACACTCGAGAATCACTGGTGAACCAACTGGTACAACTATTGTGTTGTACATTAAGCCGGTTGACGTTGGTAGCATCCTTTACCGCATAGAAGCTGTTATCCCTGGACTTAGAGAGCGAGAGCAGGAGCTTCAATTTGGCAGGACAGAAGGCGGAAGGGCAAGGTTGTTAATGTTTTTTCGACATTATTCCCTTTATTTTTTAGCAAAGGGGGAATTATTAACCTAACAAACGGAATAATAAGGGATGATCATAATTTTACATGTGCCACTGATGCTGTTACCGTTACCTAAGCACACAGCAGGGGGTGGGGAGGGGGAGGGGGAGGACTGGTTGCAGTGAAATTAATTTCTGATTATCTGTTTGGCTTCCGACTGAGCTCGAGGATGAGGCAGAGGATGAGGATGAGGATGAGTCGGAGAAGGTAGATACAAAAACAATGCACATATGCTGATGACGTCAGTCGACGCCGTCACTCGTCCTTGACGTTGTGTGCAGCCAGTGGCAAGTGGCAGCATTCGCCGCTCTGACTCTGTCTGTCTGTCTGTCTGTCTGTCTGACTGTATGTCTGTTGGGTGGATGAAATGGTAATGATTGCCATGTATCTAGTTATTGTTATTACTTTTGCGTGTACTTGCAGTTTTACAGCCCGTGTCCTGCAAGGACGCTGATAGTGATGAATGAGTCCTCAGTCCGCCTGCTTCGACTCCGACTCCGACTCCGACTGGCCACCCCTCTCGTGCTGCGCATATGCCGTGTTTTCCAACTGAGTGTTGGATTACAGGGTGCAGGAGCAACCCGCTTTAATCATTTTTAAATTAGAGAACTATGCGCCTTTTGCTGTTCCTTTTCCTGCGCCCCCTTCGGGCCAATTCATTTTGCAGTGGTTGCATCGTTTGTTTATCTATTTGTTTTTGTTTGCGGAGGCGCAAACACACTCGAGAGCACACCCTCCTCTCCCCCACCTTCCAGTTGGCATCTCAATGTCTCAAAATTGCAACAGATTGTCGGACGAGAGAGTTGCACTTGCGGTTTTCATACCCCTTCCCCTGTTACTACTCCTGCCCCTGCCTCTGCCTCCTCCTCAAGTGGCAAGTGACAGCGTGTGCCTCGCACATGGCATAATTTTGTGTAGTCACTGTAGTCACTGAGACAGTACACTGACACTAAAATGTTTTGCTCTCCTCCCCATTGAGGCAAACAATGTCTACTAAAAGTTCTTTTTTACCGCCTAAGCAAATAAAAATACAAATACAAATACAAATACCAAAAACATACCAAGTTATTATTAGCCAAATTTTGACCAGTCTCGCTTCGAGTGTGTGTAAATATTTGCCTTGGGTGTAAGTCCCATATGTCGCGACCCGCTGAACAATTTGAGACTCTCGAGTAGTTGCACTGTAATTAGCATTTATGTGTGTGCCCTCTGAGTGGGAATTGGGAGTTGGGAGCGATGAGACTTGTCCTGTGGACGGAGATGATAACAGGTTTCCGCTTAAGGGTGCGCCTTTACTAAGTTCTGTGCCACAGAGATAAGTAAACAACAGAGGTAAACACACAAGACACAAATTCAGCTAATCAATCGAAATAGATCAGCAATTAGCTGGTAAAATAATGTTAATATTAAATATACTATATCTACCATCAAATGATTTTTCCATTACATCAGCAGATAATTTTAAGAGATTTGCAATTTTCATAATCATAAATTATTACTGAATTTAGTATTTATTTAGGTAATTAATTATTTTATAAATATGCAACGCAAAATCTCAATATTGCTCATCTCTTACAAAAGCGCCAACAACGCTTTCATCAGACGCCATTGCAGCTGTATGTCTTGCTGTCTCTCTTTCTGGAGTTTGCATTTGCATCTCTACATATGCATGTGTCTTCATTAAGCTGTCTCTCTTGCTCTCTCTATTTCGCAAGACTGCCAATCACAGTTTAATTAATGCACCAGCCAATGAATTGATCTTTTAATTTATAATGAAATCAGAAATTCAAACCGAAACAAATATCAGTTCCAATAAGCCCTGAAATATTCATTAAATTTTAAGCTGTTTTTTAAAAGTAACCAAAGTAATGTACACCCCAAAACCAAATATAATTTTTTAGAATAGTGTATGAAATTCATATCGGTACCAAATTAATATTGGTTCTTAAAAAATAATTTATTTCGGTTACGGTTCCACTTCCGCTTTTCAAAATAAAATGGATAATTTTGGTAAACGGTTTCGGTATTGATTTCAGAATTATTCCCCAAATTAAATTATTTCTGTTCATTATAGATACTAGTTCATCATAAATCGGAAAGATCACAAAATATTGTGAAGTATTTAAGAAAATGAATATAATCGAAGTGAATATCCTTACTTTCATGACATTAAATAATCTTGCTTGTAGAATTCTACTAATTTGTGCATATCTTTTCTTTATTACAGGCCATCATCTATGAGGGCCAGGACAAAAATCCCGAAATGTGCCGTGTCCTGCTGACGCACGAAGTGATGTGCAGGTGAGTTTATCAAACGAATTCCGGATTCCTTTAATAATCTGCAAATGATCTAGATGCATTGACTTTTACTTTGAGTCACACTCGCATTGTAATCCACACCTTTGATTCCCTTGTCTCAAGGGTGTTTAGTTACTTAGCTCCCATGAGCTTTGTCCAAGTATTTCTATTTGGCTTGTTTCCCGCCTGCCCCTCCTGCCCCACAACCCACTTTGCCACCATCTCGTCTTCTCTTAAGCCACTAAAAATGTTGGTCGAATTCTGAGCTGTTGAGCAATTGAGGTTTGGGGTTTGGGGCCGGAAACGGCAGCTACGCTCATTTGTTTTTAAGCGTTTTCCGCGTGATTTTTCCACTACGCAGCTTTCGTTTTCTGTCTTTCCTTTTTTTTATTTTATTTTATTTTTTCTGTTCTTCTTTGTTTGCTTTGTGCTTTTGCGGCTGCTTCACTTGGCGGCTGCTTCACTTGGCGGCTGCTTCACTTGGCGGCTGCTTTAATGTTGTTGATTTTTAAGCTTGCTGTCCTATCCAATCCTCGCCTCTACTGTCCTGTCTCTCCTGTCCTCTGCTGTCCTGTCCTCTTCTGTCTGTCAGCCCATGCGTCCTTCGTTTTATTTTTACGCTCAAACGCACGCGAGCTGAAACGTATAAATGGCAGCCACTCTCCCGCCCACCTCCTCGTCTCTTCCATCTCCCCATCTCCCCTATCTCCATTGCGCTCTCTCTTGCCAGCTCTTTCCTTCTATCGCCATCTAGCATCATCATATCTCTGGGCAGTTCACCCTTCTAGCGCCCAACAGAGTCTGACAGTTGAAGGTTGCCTGGAAATAAAACGAAAAAATTTTTATAAGCGCTTGACCAACTAGCACATATCCTGAGATTTTTAAAAATTCACGCGTATCGATATTATAATCGATAATACTGACAATACCGACAGTTCAATCCTTAAAATAAATTTTTGGTATATATGGTTGATAAAGGTGAATTCAGTTTAGAAGTTTATGAGATATCCCCAAAATTAATTTTATAAAGCTTAAAGGGTGGCAACGCAAGAGGATAATATACCCAAATTACTCCAAAAAAAAGTAATGAGTATGAAAACAGAAAACGCACAAAACAACAACAACAGCAAAAATTACACAGATTCGTCCCCTTTAGCTGCCACCCACCACCACCCAAATGTTACTCGCCCCCTCCTCACACCCACACCACTCCCCGCCCTTGTAAAGGCCAGTGCAGCTTCAGGGTGCGCTGGCCGGCCATCTTTTATTATTTCGGATTGGCACCCAGTTTTTATGTTTGCGTAGCATTATCAAAACAAGGGGACAACGCACCAGCTTCGCACAGGGGTTGACTTTTGGATCTGTCCCTGCTCCTTCTCCTTCTTGTGCCCTTCCCGCATTGTCTTCCACTCTTGCTTTCGGCTTTAGCTTTGGCTTTGGCTAAGAAACCAGCAAAAATCAACAGCTTCGCGTAACACAAAGCAAATACAAACACAATGGCGTCGGCTTCGGCGTTGACGTTGGCGTCGCTGTCGCTGTCGACGCCGACGTTAACGTTGTAGCTAGCTGAGGCAATGGCGTCTTCTTTATCGTTTGGCATTTCGCCCATTTTAGTCATCCATGTTTATGTTGTGCCCAGGACGATGCCAAAGCTCAAGCTTCAGCTAAAGCCACCCAGTTAGTATGACACCCGGTACGACCCAATCCCCTTTCCCTCCCCCTTTCCCTTCCCCTGCTCCTGACCCCATCACATCTCAAAGCTGTGCCCAGAGGCTGTGCGGCCAAAAATTACGCAGCCATTGAACCCAATCCGTGTACATGAGTGTAAAAAAAATGATTTCGAATTGCATAGTCCAAAAACTAGAATATTACGTCGCAATTTTCAGAAAATAATACGTAGGTTCACCTAAATGTTGAAAGGCAATTGAGACAATTATTATTTGTATTTAACATATTTATTTTATGCATGTGCGGTCGATAAAGCGCAAATGAGGAAGAATCAAATTAAATACAAAAAAAACTTTTTTACGAGTTAAAAACCCAAAGACAAAGTCCATGCTCCAAAAAATTGTAACCATTTTGTTAGCCAACTGTAAAATATATTTTTTTTAATTATTAAAAAATTTTGAGACATGGAAAGACTTTCGTTTGTTTATTAAATACAAACTTCCTCATGGTACAACTACTGGAACTCAATAATTAAACAAGAATATAAATACAATTGGCATATTCAAAAATCAAATTTAGAAAATAATTCATAACACATAATTTATATCACATTTGTCTTTCTTAAGTTCTTGCTTGATTTTATTGCTTATTTACTCTCAAATTTCTTTATTTTACAGGTTTAACATTAAAAAAAGATTTCAAGAGTTTCTACTGAAAATTTCTTCATATCATGATGAACTTTTTAATTTTGAATAGTTGTATAATTGGTAAACTAGGACAATATGCTCATAAAACTAAGACAAGTCAGTCAAATATGTCAAAGATATTTGATTCAAGTAAACAAACTATTGAAAGTCCCGATTATATTCCAAATATCTGCTGAGTTGGATATGATAAACCGCATTTGGATCAAGTATTTAGTACTAAATTTAAAAAATTCGTCATTTGGGATAGACTCTATCTTTCTATCCATTACACAAACACACACTCATTTACATATATACATATATATGGCTATCGTTTTAGCTCTGAATTAAAAGCACTTTAATATTTCTAACCAATTGATTTCACTTGTATTTTCCTGCAGCCGCTGCTGTGATAAGAAAAGCTGTGGTAACCGCAACGAGACTCCATCGGACCCCGTCATTATTGATCGGTAAGTAGCCGTAGTCGTAACTGTAACCGTAACCGTAGTCAATAACACTGTGAACTCACTCCAACGTTTACTCCGGCTCCGGCTCCGGCTCTGGCTCGGAGTCGGACTCGATACAAAAGATGACATTTTAAGCTGCTTTTCATCATCGTCGCAACGTCGCATCGTCGTTTTTTATTTTGCCAGACTGTTCTTGCGGCTTGTATGCGTACGAGTATCGTTGATTTATTGGCATTATTATCAACTGCAGTATAAAACATGATGCGGCTAGAGAGGGAAAGGGAGACAGACTGACGAGACACTGGGAGAGCTCGATAGCGATAGCGATAGCTCTGGGAGTCCTTCAATGAACTCGGAGATGGCCAAAATAAAAGTTCATCAAAATGGCAAAAGCAAATTCTATTTTCATAAATTGCGAATTGTAAATTGTAAATTGAGACGAGTGCAGCACTCGCAATCCGACACCCCCGCATCAACCACCAACCCCTAACCCCCACTCTGCCCTGATCCTGTCTGCCATTTCGTCGCCCCGTCGTGCGCGCCTGTCACGTGTCAGGCGAATTATGTTAATTGTATGCACATCCTTGCGGCTGCCACACAGTGCGCCTGAGGCATCACCTCCACTGCGAGAACCGCAGCCACTTCCCAGTCGAGGTGGAGGAAGACGACAAGGACGAAAAGGACGAGGCCGACAGCCGACAGGCAACAGGCAACTGCCGGGAGTGCGTCGGCCTTAATTGGCTTCGGAAATATTATTAGAGAAATACAAATTGTTTGTACAAAAATATAAGTAGCCACAGTGGGCGGGCAAAGAGGGGGCGGGGCTTAGGCAATGGTTCTGAATACTCGCGCCTGATTCACTTCAATTATTTTTCATTATGCGAACAAAAAAGATATTAGTGAACTTTGAATCATCTTACTTAAGAGGTGAATTAATTGTTTTTATGTTCATATCTATAAGAACGCTTTCCTGCTTCGGTTTTCCACGCATTCTCCGCCTTTAGGAGTAGCTTTATTAAATCCTGTAAAAAAATCAATCATACAAATTTGAAATTAAACTTTATTAATTTTAGCACCTTGAGCAATTTACCACCCAAGGGTGTGATTATTCTACTATATGAATTGATATGACTAAATTATAAATTTAAATCAAGTATATATTGAGAAAGTTTTCTACTTCCATTTCCACCTTGGGTATGGAATAAATCACAGTGTATTCAGGCTCATTCACAAGTAATTCAACTCATTTTAGTATCACATGTTTTAAGGACATCTGAATGTTGAATGTCGTTACCTTATGAGTTGTTAGCCACAATCGACTTGTGAAGCGATATCACCTGGCCAATTGAATAGCACCTTATGCAGATAATGACGACAAATCGAAGGGAGGGAATAAGTTCCTTTCCATTGCCCCAACGGGTGTCTAGAACTATTTGCCTATTGTCTCGATTTGTATGAGGGAACTAAAGTATGGCAAGACGATTGCCAACCATGGTGGTATTCCAAGAAAAACCCAACTGGCCACGGCCAAGACTTAATGATTCTATTACAAAATCAAGACTGAGACGGAGTTGGAGACTTAAACTTCGACTGAGACTTGTACTCTGTCTGTGAATTGATTGTAAGGAAGGAGACTCATTTATGCCTTGGCTGGTTGCTGGCAATCAGACCATAATTGGTGTCATAATTAAATTTAATTGATTGCTGTTGTTGTTGTTGGCACATAAATAGAGAGACTTTGCTTCGGTTGCCGTTTGCAAATTAGGAAATAGATTGTAGAACTGCCTCGACTCTCGACTCTGCAACGAGAGGTTCGGCAAGATCAGAGCCCACTTGCATTTATGATCTTGTTAAAATTACTGAACGTGTTTTCAACGCGCTACGTGCTCCACAATGTGGCAAGATACCTACACCAAGCCGTTGCGAGAACAGTTATCTGTGGTTATATGTAGTCGAGTGCATCCGAATCCGAATCAGATTCCGAGTCCAGCTCCATGTCCAGGTCCAACTTCAGCCACGTGCGCAGGCGCGACACTTTGCTCTTGATATTTACGATTATTAATTCATTTTTCGCCTGTTTATTTGCGCAATGCGATCGATCGTCATTGCAAGATGGAAGATCGCCTTGTTAGCCACAGCTGTAGAGCTGGCACTGACCAAATTGGTTAATCCCGTCGCATTCCCAACTACGACTTGCCTGGCATCATTTCTCTCAGCCTCTGTCTCTGCCTCTGCCTCTGCTCCTGCCTCGGCACATGTCGCATTTGTCAGCCAGGCTGTAACTTTTGTCGGCAATGACACAGCCAGCACACAGTCTTGGCCAGGTTGGAAAGACGCATATCAATCACAGCTGCACACTCCGCCCCAATCAGCAGCGGGTCGGCATGGATCAGTCAGACAGCCAAAGGCAACTGCAGCTTTACCTTCAGCATCAGCTTCAGCTTCAGCTCCAACTCCAACTCATTGATATGCCAGTAGATCATGCCGCCACAAACACAAAACAGAGACTAAAACTCAAAGTCGAACTCGTTCGCGTTCTGCTTGGATAATCTATGTGTTCGCAACTAAATTTTACCAAAGCCTACAAGCTAAAGCGCTAACTTGGCTGGGGGTCCAGCACATTTTGCCACTCAAACATCGACTGTTGCCTCCTTCATCGATCCTCCTCTTCGGAAACTTGTCACTGAGCGCGCAACAATTGGAACTGATTGAAAATTCCGACTCTGAACACAGTCAACAGAGAACAGAGATCAGAGAACAGAGAACAGAGAATGGGCCACAGTCAACACAGTCGCTTGCATTTCAAAGTAGTTCGCTAAGTTGGTCAAAAACTGATACATATGACAACAACCAGAAGACAACACCAATCGCCCCCCTTCGTCACAATATCTGTTTCTGTTTCTGTTTCTGTTGTTGTTGCTGTTGCTGTTGTTGTTGCAGTTGCTGTTCATGCCACTTGCATGACGCTCGAACGTGTGCCGTGCGAGCAACAGCAGCAGCAACATCACAAAAGCAACAACAACAGCAGGGGCACCAATAGTGGCAACAACTTGGAGCCGAGACTCTGCTCTCTACATGTTTTATTGATGAATTTCTGTTATTCATGCAACGATCTGCAGTTGCCGACCGATCTGCAGCGGCTTTAGAGATGCCGAAATTGTACAGACAATGCGCGTATTACGCACAGTGGGGCAAACTATAACTAATTCTAAATAAATCGATATAAATCTATATTTTCACATAGATACAGATGCAGATTTATATAGATTTAGAAAGGAAAATATAATTAAGAATAGATTCTATAATTGTTGTCCGTAATTAATCTAATATCTTTTCAGTACTTACATAATCCAAATTGTTGTTATTAAGGATTCTTCAGCATGGATATCACTATATGTATATATGTGTTATCCTTTTCATTTTTGCACTTAATTTTCAGTAATATTTTAGATTAAAAAAGTTGCTTTGATTATAACATATCAGTAAATTATACTCTGAGATGCTTATTGTTTTTATATTGACAGCTTAAGTTCATTTTTACTTCACCATGTGTGTTTCCTTCAGCTTGCTTAGTTAGAGAAAAGTGAGTGACCATATTCATTTTAGATCAAAGTACATAGTTATACAATACTAAATCAAATATAATTAATTATCGATAATTCACATATCGTACACGATCAATCATCATGCATGTTTTTCATATAAGCTGCAATAATATCTAAGATTTAGATTCCCATTGCTAGTTTAATTGTTACCAAATTAAAGCAACTATATTAACTATTAGTCACGGTGGCTAAGGAGGATTTGCAATCATCATCAGCGTAGACTGAAACTTGCTCAATCTCTGACTAAGTCTCCGTCTCTGTCCCCGTCTCTTTCTCTGCCACAGTCTTTGCTACAGCTGCGGCTTCCAGTTTTGAGGGCAGTGTCTCTCGTCTTCCTTTTATTTATGATTTGCGAGAACACTCGAGCATTGTGTGTGGATCGATTGCAATGCTTGCAACGCATTTTTTGTTGTTTTTGTTTTGTTTATGTTGTTTTTTTTTTTTTTTTTTGGTATGCACTTCGTGTGTGTTCCATAATTAAGTGAATTTAAAGCGCACTTCGGCGGTGGTCGGTGATCGGTGGTCGTATTGTCGCCACCATGGGCACAGCGTGTCCAGCACTCCGATGTGATCAGATCCCACAGCGGCATTTCAATTCTTGTTCTCAATTTTGTGGTTGTTGTTGTTGTTGTCTGTGTCGCTTGCGATATGTACCGCGCTTTTTTCACACAATGTTGCTGATCGCATTTGAACTTGAATTTCGGATTTCATTTCAATTATCATTTCATTTTTCAATGGGCCCATCTGGCGTATGCGTAATGAGGCAAATTATGCCCACGCATACATTGACAACAGACACGTACAGACACTATTAACATTTATCGCGTGTCAAATGCCAGCTTCGACTTTTTAATTTGCGTAAATTGAAGGAAGACAACAACAACAAAACATCTGTTAAAAAATCAACTGAAAATTGCCATTTGGAAGAGTGGCCAAACGACAAATGACGAAAAAAGAGCAGAAAGCAACAGCAAAAACAGGAGACAAGAGAATAAAAAGCCAAGCGTACAATCCAAAATTTGCCACTTTTGCATTTATCTACGTCATTGACATTTTCTTCGCTTTATTTCAATTTTCTATATTTTCCCTGGCGTGGCAAATAAACTAAGTGCAAACTCACGGACAAATGTGGGCAACTATGCACCATTCCCTCCTCCTCCTGCCACCCTTCACCCCTGTTCTCCACTGCACCCACTAGACGCCCACAGAAACCCCACAGCCAGGAGGGCGACAAATAGAATTGACATTTTGTGGTGTCCAATAGGCAACAGTGGCGTCGAGAATAATAGGGCAATCGGTTGGGATAGCCAATTGTAGCTGTTAATCATTTGATTTAACAAGAGGCAAGTTTAAGCAATTGAGAGGCCAGTTCAAAGGTATACATTTATGACATCAAGTTTACAAAAGAGTGAACTACAGTATTCAACTATTGGAGGTATGCCCAATATGTGCTGCCACGATTGTGGCTTAGGGCATTGGCTGCGTGTGGCAAGCAAATGTTTTTGGCCGTTGCATGCCTTGATAATCGCGCTAAAAATGATGACAAAACTGCTGCTAGTTGTGGCTACAATTTTTAATTTTCTAAATGCATTCAGGAACACCATTCCCTTTTCCGATCCCATTCCCATTCAGGTATTGCTGTTGCTGTTGGAGTTACAGACGGACTGAATGATTCCCGACTGCTCGCACGCATTTGGATGGTTCAATGGATAAATGGATGAGTGCAAGTGAGCCACTCAAATATTCAGAGAGAGAAAAAAATGAAAGGCATACACAAATTTGACGGCACTTGTGGTCAGCTATCGACAGGCGAACGCAGGCAGATGAAATATTGGGCAGACAGACAGTCGTAGAGTCCATAACAGTTAATTATCGATAAAGATAACCGCCTCGTACATTTGCCTTTTTTATCGCTTGCCCAATGCCAGACATTCCCCATACAATTTCAATCGCAATTTCAGTCCCCATCCAATCTATGTTTCTTCTATATGCTTGCACACATCTTTGAAGTGGTAAGACCCCCAGATACTTCTTAGCCCGGCCTAAACAGCGAGTGCAGCTGATTCGCACCTCATAAATCAATGGTACAACAATTCGAATTGAATTTTGCATTTCAAAGAGCGCACAAATTTGCATATTTGTAGCCTGTCTATTGAAATTGAATTATTAATGCAAATTTTAGCTCTGTTCTCGGTTTCTCTCTCTCTCTCTCTCTCTCTTTCTCTTACTTATCTCTTCTTTGTATAAATGGTAAATAGCATTTATAGCGAATCGTTAGCTCTTGGGAAATGCAGTTTATTAAATCATAAATATCTATTTTCCATTTCAATTTCTGATAAACGCTTTAAGTCTGAATATTTGTGCAAGGTTTTAAAGAGAATTTCAAAACTAAGGATATTTGTGTCACTATCAATAGTGAAATACATACAAAGTATTTTTTTAGTGCATCATCGCTCTTCAAGTACACTTTAATTGCTAATATTTATCACAAACTAAGCTTAACTCTTTTAAGAATTAATGGTATCTTAAAATTCAATATTAGCACTTTAAGTTACAGTATCTCATGTGATGCCAATGAATTAACTATATCTGGAGACAAACTATCCGATGTGTGCATAATTGAAACGACCGCGATGTTATTTAAAATGTACAAATCCTGTCGAAATGCCTTTTAGAAGCTACAGCTAATCTAATCATCATCTTCATCATCATCATCACCATCTTCATCATCGTCATATTTTGCATCTTCCTCATGTGTGCTTCGTGTGATTACGTTGTGGCATTTCCTCAGCCATTTACGCATGGTGCATAATTAATTATATTAAAAGCGTTAACTGACAGTCAACATGCACAACCACACACACACAACCAAACACACACACACACCACACAGTCACTAGTGTAGAGTAAGAGCGAAAATAGTTAGCATAATTTGCGCATTTCAATAAGGTCGATAATTTGATGGCTCAGTAGTTGGGAAAAGGTTAGAAACGGATGCGAACAAGTCTAAGGCTGAGAAGGCGCGAAGGGATAAACGAAAGAGTGACCAAAAGTTAAAGGCAACAACGTTTGAGATACATAGATACAGCTTAGCTACAAAAAGATACTTTTCGTATATGTTGTTTCTTTTTGTTGGTGTATCTTTGTCTGCTTGTAGCTTTTATCGATGTCTGATATTTAACCTCGATATGGTATTTATATGGTCACACACACACACACACAAACACACACAGATGTTCACATGCGTGTGCTTACAAAAATAATCAGTTTAAAGATGAAGAAATCGCAAACAACAAGAAGCTGCCATTGTTGTTGCTGCTCTGCCCGGTAAAAACAACAAGAACAACAACAACAACAATAGCAAGAACAGTTACGAGGTATTTCCCTGGTCCCAGCGGCATGACATTGAATCCCAAAGCAACCCCAAAATACACACACACGCACACACACATTTACGCACTCTCACGCACAACAACACAAAGCAAAAGCAAGACAAATTCACAACAAACGAAATTCTCCCAAAAAAGCAGCAGCCGCCTTTCTCTTTCTCTCTTCCATCTTCCTCCCCCGCACAGGCCGAAATTCATTCACAAAATGAACACAAGGGCAAAGCTTCACTCAAAGAAGTCACTCAAAGGAGTCACTCAAAGAACTTTACTCACTTTCGCTCTCGTTCTTGCTCTCGCTCTCGTGCTCTCTTGATGTTTGTAATTTTACTGTGGAATAAACGAAAGTGTTTTCAACAAGTTCCTTACAACTGTTTTCTCTTCAGACGAAAAGGATGAACCACAACGAAAATGAAAGCGTAACAAAAACACAAACACAACAACAATAACAACAGAACATAGAAAACCGCCCCCAAAGTCTATTATAATACAAAGACCCAAAAGCTATGAACTCTCAACAAGGCGACAACGAAGTCGAAGACGTTCAAGTCCAAGTCCAAGTGCGATTTTGATAAGGATTGTGCCGACATCGCAGCGTGCTAGGAGGCGGGGGTGGGTGAAATCTTTGCAACTGTTCATGAATGCTTTGGGGGTAGTGCGGGGCTAAGGATTTTCTACGTTTTGGGGTCTTGTGCGTGCGCCGCGAAGCGTGCAGCGTTAAGCCGAGAAAGAGCATAAATAAATAAGAGACCAACAACAATAGAAAACGCCACACCAATCCCAATCCCAACCTCAACCTCGATAGCAACAACAACAAAATGGTGACGTCGTCCGCCATGTTGTGTCTCTGTGTTTGTGTGTGTGTTTGTCATGGCGAAATGGCGAAATGGCGCCAAAGTAAGTTTTTGCATTACATTGTACGAGTTTATTTAGGCGGCACTGTCTGTGTGCCTCTGTATTGGTGTCTGCCACAGTCATTGACTTTATGCGGCAATAAAGTTGAAAATTTTGAATATTATCGTTAGTGAAAAATTAGCGCCAAGTTGCCCGCAGCGGCTAAAGCGGAGACAGTGTTGGCGAGGACAGAGGAGGAATCAGAGATGAAGGTGATAAGGTGGAGTTACGCTTCTCACCTGTGCGAACGGCGCAGTTGGCGTGCGCCAGAGTTGCTCCGGGCTATATTCTGTTATCGCCCTTCCACCTCCGCCCACCTCCGCTGGCAGCGAGATAACATCAAGAGTCGACAGCTCCAAAGCCGAAACCCAAAGCGATTTATGTGCGCTCGTATTCATCATTAAATGTTGTGCGAGCGATGCAAAGATAATGCTTTAAAGCTCTCTTCTTCTTCTTCTTATTGTTATTGTTGTTGATTCACAAATTCACAGTTAATCGCTTGCACATTCAAGGAGCCAAGGACGTATACATGGAGAGTGAGTCGAACTTGTTGCCCCCTCACCTCCTAGAGTCATAACAAAATTATTTTTAGTTTCCATAGCAAAAAAACAAGTTTCGAAGTCTCGATCTTTCATTGCCTAAAAAGTAAATCGAATTTTCCAGTAACTATTGTTAGTTCCAAGAACATAGACAGTTTTGTTTTTTCAAAATTTTGAAAACCATGCCTGTAAAATGTAATGTTGAGAGTGCACATAACATTTAAAACAATAATCAGAAGTACCATTTCACTTTACTGATCTGAAAACTGCGCTAAGTCTTATATTCCTTCGTGGTGTCCAATTTAAGTTCGAATTTAAAGACCGTGCTGCAAAGTACTTAAAAGTCTTTTTTTAAAACAAGTATCCACAACAAAGGAGTATATCTAACTCGGGGGAAAATATGAATGGCCAATTATGCACTTCGTTGGCTCTACGTGCTCCAGCTGCCAATGGGCCAAGAGGACGCCATTTTTGGCCATTCTTGGCCACTTTGCTAGCCAGGCCAATGTCATGTGCGGACATTTGATGATGCGTAGCTTTTCATTAAATGAAAATTGTGCGCGGCAGCCAGTAAGAAAACTGCGAGTAAATGGAAAGCTAACTTTGTTGCCGCGCAGCCAGGACGAAAATGGAGACACTTTGATTTATTGGCAGAACGCGCGCTGAATTTTTAATTGCCCAACGAGAGGTGGAGAAATAAAAAAAGCATATAGAAGAAAGGGAAGATTCGCTTCAAAGTCCGAGTGCCAGAAATCCTGTCAGATTAAATTGAATCAGCAAAGATTCTCAACAGAGCCCGAAGAGTTTTGTAGTCAGTCGAGGCATATGCAAATGGGAATCCTAGACAAGGACGATCCCAAAAACAATTTATGTCTGTCGGAGAATTTATGCGTCCTGTCAGGATATTTGAAAACATTGTAATTCAAGCGTGAGACTCCTTCGGTACTTCCGAGAAAGTCAATTAGCTCTCCATAAAGATGCACACAATGGTGAATGGTGAATGGTGACGACGTAAATGATATGATCCGTAAATGAGTTAACCTAGGCGGACAGCTCTCAATATCCACTCGATACGTATTTAAATTTCGACTGCAGTTACTGCATCTGTGAGGGTTCCATGTAACTCGATATTGTATCTGACAGATACACGGCGCTCTGTCCCCTTGGGATCATCGATGGTCGTGTTAATGATGCTGCTCATGCTCTCCTCGAATACTGCTCTTGCCGAAGCATATAAAAAACAACAACAACAACAACGAATACAAACATAAACACACATCTGTTTTCATTCTCATCGACCAACAAGAGTCCAAGTTTGACTTCAACAAGTTCTACAATCAGCTCGACTCTCAGCACACGTGGCCCCATAAACTGTATATACAATTGTTTTTATATATGTATCTGTGTACAAATGTACTCGAATACTATATATATTTCCCATTGTCGAATATGTACAAAAATTCATAATCAATTTTGCCTTTGCGCTCGCTTCAAGTTTCCTGATAAAACGTTTGCGTCTGGCATTTGTAAAACTTGTGTGTTTTATCGAGTGTAGTTGAAAATTTCTCGTTTTGAAAATGTCAATTTCATACGCATATACCCTGCAATCTTAAGAGTGAACAGGCACTATCAATTTACTTAGTTGCACATTTAACTTAAACTCAAAGACTACTTCGATTTGGGCATATTTAAAAACAAAAAAAAAATAATTAATATTGTTATTAAACAAAATTTAAGCGAATTAATTGTTAAAATAGATATACTCAGTACACTATACAGCTAAATATAGAGTAAATCCGAGTCGAACATTTCGCAACTTAAGCCATTTATATATGAAATGGTTAACTGTTTTGACATTTGATAATTATAGTATGGGTGCAATTTTTTGAGTTCACTTGTGATTTATTTTGCTTGTCAAAGACAAATAAAATTTATATGGGCCATATATTTAAGTGTTTCATAGAAATACTACAAAAGTTTTAAGTACATAATAAACTAAGCCAGCTAATGAGTTGATGCATTTCAGGCAAATTTCCTACTAAATTTAATTTACAATACTGCAAATATTGAGTTAAAACTGACCTATGAAATTAAAGCGAGGAGATTTGGAGATTTTAAGAAAAAGCATTTCAAATAAAGAATATTTCAATGTTATTATTCCTAAAAATACACGGTTGTCAAATGTAATAGTATATGTATGTATGATATTCAGGTATCTGAGCGGAGATGAAACACAAGAAGCAGATCTTTCAACATGTCCCCCGCTCAAGAGATACACTTCCTCTTCGAGTACACTTCCCCATGGACAGTAAACAAATTTATGGCACACCAACAGGGTGCACATTCTCGTATGCAGATGTTCCGCATGCGTCGAGCACCGAAAATGCTGTAACAGCGGCTTACGCGGGGGCAGGACACGCCCCCTGGGCTAATTTGTCCAATTTGTCGAGTGAGAAACAACAAAATGACTGAAAAAGAATAATAAACTGAAAAATACTGCCAATTTGTTTGGGACGGGGGTAACCCCCTGCAGTGGAAGCAGCAGGAAAATATTATTTCTGCAAATAAAATCAACGTGTGGCAGAGCGGTGCAGGAGCAAAGGCTGGGAGAAGGGAGAAGGGGGAAAGGGGAAAGGGTGTGAGCTGTGGGGCGATATGTTGCTGCTGTTGTGGGTATATTGGGTATATAGTATTTTACCATTTAAATGCGCGACACACGGGTGTCAATTTCGAATATCCTGCCTGCAGGACATCCCATTCACATAACTGTCACCCCAAGTCCGACTACGACTCCGGCTCTGTGTCCGTGTATCCGTATCCGCTTATCGCACGCTGCGATGTTGCGCCTGAGGCAAGCAGAGGGCATGTGGCAGAAGCGAGGGCAAGTGCTGCTACTCTTGTTGCCCCCGGCCAAACATCTGCTGCAAAATGTGGCACCAGCGGCAAGTGGCAAGTGTGGCGACTGTAAAAGGCGCGCTCGATCATTAGCAGCTCATGAAAATGATTTGACTATTAAGTGTTCCTCTTATCGCAATCCCTGTAGCTAGGATTTCGAACCGAAACGAATATCGGATTCAGTTTCGTAACGGTTACAGGCTCTCCGAATGTTTTGGTTTCGAAATACCGTTGTTTTTTGGTTCTAAACAGAATAGTTATTTAATATGATTTATATTCTTACTGGGACTAAAAATAAAAATAAGATTTCAGAATTACATGAAGCAGTCACTAAACGGTTATTTGTTTTTAAATGTAATTACGGTTACCAATTTTAATCCCTGGTCATCACATACATATATTGTTATATACTCTTACTTTAATGAATAATTAATAATTTTTGCATCTTTATTACCTACAGCTTTTTTCTCAAATTCTTCTTGAAGTGCAATCAGAATTGCTTAAAAAATGCTGGAAACCCGAGGGACATGAGAAGATTTCAGGTGAGAATATTTACATTATATTTTTGCAAAAGTTGCTTTGAACTACAATTATATGAACTTTTTTAATACGAAAATAAAAGTAATGTGATCCGTTTTTAATTTGTAAAATTGTTACAAATTCTATAAAGATGTTACTTATAATACAATTAAAAGTGTCATACCATTCAATCAGTGTATAGTTGCTTATTAAACTGTTTTCTGTATACATCTGTCTTTTATAAAACAAGTCGAAATAACTATTAAACATCCTCTATCCGGAAATCTAGACTATTAGGCCTGTTCCGGTTTTCATTTTCGGCTAGATTTGTCGGAAGTGAAAATCTTTAGCCTGTTCTTATTTCAATTTCGAAATATTTTGGAAATTGATCTCACTTTGAGTTAGTGACATTAAGTCCAATAAAGTGATAAAAAATAAAAAAAATAAAAAATATTTAAGAATAATGGTCACACATGCGTCCGAATAATTATAATAAATATTACAAATCAGTAATTTTAAGAAAAGAAGATTTTTTCCAAATCCTGTGCACTTTCTTTTTTTTGTTCGGCTTGACCTGTTATTCTAGCGAGTAATTGGAACTATATTATAATATTATATTTATTATTATTCGACAGGTCGTCATATCCACCCAGGTGGCCGTCGATGGTCCTCTGCTGGCCATCTCGGACAACATGTTCGTGCACAACAACTCGAAGCACGGACGCCGCGCCAAGCGACTGGACACAACGGAAGGTACAGGCAACACATCCCTGTCCATATCCGGTCACCCCCTAGCGCCCGACAGTACCTATGATGGTCTGTAACAAAATTCCAATTCATTATCGATTACTAGTTATCGATCTCTTGTTTTCATTCGATCGATTAGTTTGTTTATTTTGTGTTCGCTTTTCATTTCAATTCCGTAGCAATTGGCAACTCAATCCCGTTTTTCGTTTACTAGTTTGGTATCTCGTTTCTCTTTGTACTCGTATTTCCCGAAAAAAAGAATGCCTTGTGCAATTGTAACTCACGAACTTACACTAAACAACACATTTGCGTGAAACTTTCAGGTCTGTATCCTCCGCTGCCCGTTGCCACGCCTTGCATTAAGGCGATATCACCCAGCGAGGGCTGGACAACAGGTGGCGCCACCGTGATTATTGTGGGCGACAACTTCTTTGACGGATTGCAGGTGGTCTTTGGCACAATGTTGGTGTGGAGTGAGCTTATCACATCGCACGCGATACGGGTTCAAACGCCGCCACGCCACATACCCGGCGTAGTCGAGGTGACGCTTTCCTACAAGAGCAAACAGTTCTGCAAAGGATCACCCGGACGCTTTGTCTATGTCTGTAAGTGGATGCCATTAATTCGATTCCTCGTGTTAGCATGTCTAAGCTTTCCGTTTCTCCTACCTCCGCCGATCAAGCAGCACTCAACGAACCTACTATCGACTACGGATTTCAGCGTCTGCAGAAGCTCATACCCCGTCATCCCGGGGATCCGGAGAAGCTACAAAAGGAGATCATCCTTAAGCGCGCTGCGGATCTCGTTGAGGCACTCTACTCCATGCCCAGGTAAGCATCTCGCTATCCTCCACACACTCCACTCCTTGCAGCTGTCTCTTACGCTCTCCCCTTTGCTGCAGCAGATCACCCGGCGGCTCCACCAGCTTCAACTCCTATGCCGGCCAGCTGGCGGTGAGCGTGCAGGATGGGACCGGTCAGTGGACGGAGGATGATTACCAGCGCGCCCAATCGAGCAGCGTTAGTCCGCGCGGCGGATACTGCAGCAGCGCCTCGACGCCCCACAGCTCAGGTGGCTCCTATGGTGCCACAGCAGCCACCGCCGCCGTTGCTGCCACGGCAAATGGCTATGGACCTGCTCCAAATATGGGTACACTCTCCTCATCGCCGGGCAGCGTTTTCAACTCCACCTCAAGTAAGTTTTAGATGCACACACATTCCCCACAGCCACTGAACTGCACTCCGACCTTCTCCTGCGTATCCATTTAATTTAAGCAGGACATTTAGCCAAAGGAACCTTTTCTTAGTTAAAACTCTGATAAGCTGGGTGGGAGAATCTCTTGAAGAGATTTGCGTCTCGACTCTCTTGCTTTTGTTATTAATTTTGTAACATTATACCCAAAAGAAACATGTTATACTCCAACTACAGCACACAATCCACATACTCGTACTCCTACTCTTAATCGTAATTGTACTTACTCCAAAACAAAGTGAAACAAAATTGCTCAGCAAGTGCATTTTCGCCATTAATCCTTAACAGTGTCCGTATCGACGCCTTGGCATTCGGCGCTTGTTCAGCATCATCATGCGACCGCCGCCCATCCGCATCATTATCCGCATCCCCATCAGCCCTGGCATAATCCTGCCGTGTCAGCAGCAACAGCGGCGGCTGTTTAAGTGCAAAGCGGACGAAAGGCAATGGCAACATCAGCATGGATCAAGGAGCAAGAAGCATGCAGTATGGAGCATCGATGGCGGACATGACCAGTTACACACACACACACACATACACATACACAGCCAAACACAGCTACACACATACACAACACAAGGTTATCGTCTGCAAAGCTAACGACGCCCCCAAAAGTGACATTGCAACAACAACAACTACAGGAACATCAGAAACTGCGACAACCAACAATCATCGGCTGATAACGATGCGGGCTGCCGTTGTAATTGTCATGAAACACAACCACTACAACAACAACAAGAAAACACAATCAACACACGTTTAACGGTATTTATAATTTCTCTCAACATTTTTTAATGCTATCACACTTATTTTTCCAAGGATCTCAGGATTTTGTTTTAATTTGTTTTCCTCTTTAAAAAAAGTTTCGCGATTTTATTAAAATGTAGACGTAGGCCAAAGGTTAAGTTTAGTGGAGTCCATTGCACTGGTTTTTATTCTTCTTGCATACTTTTAGGGTCTCTTTTAAGAATGGATTGAATAATTCGTATAGCACTGAAAAGTATGCTATGGTCAGCATGGATCATGTATGCGAGGAAGAGTGTAATAAATAAAGCATACTTTAAGGCTAACCAATAAAAAAATTTTCAACAACTGCAATTAGATAAAATAAGGTGCATTTTTTTAACATAAATAAATTTAATCAAGTCCAAAAATGTTAACAAAAATTTTGCAAACATTTTCATAATTCTAACTTTTAAAATATGAAAATTTCTAATATTGACAGTTTTTGGAAATTGATCATATTATAAAAACGGGCAGCTATTTATTCCTTTATGAGATGACAACACTACCTCGAATGCAATTCTTTGTGCTCTAAACAAAAAAAAAAGGATATAATTAATAAAATTTTAAATTTTTTAAATTAGTTTCTAACTCTTGAAGCTGGAAATAAATTTGTTTAAAAAAATAAATCTATGATATTAAAAGAATACCGACCAAGTTTAGAATTTTTGAACACATATTCTATAGATAAATTATTTTATACATACTAAAATTCGAAAAACTTAACGATTCTATTATCATTTTCTATTTTCAGGGGTCAGCAGCTTGAGTTTCAATCCCTTCGCCCTACCCACCTGCAATACCCAGGGATATAGCACTAGCCAGCTGGTGACATCAACCAAATAATATTATTATTAAATTAGGCCATTGGCCGCTGTTGTTCTTGCCACGCCCATACGCTCCGAGACACCCGCCCCCAAAAGTCACCAATGAAAATCAAAGCAGCAAAAGAAGCTCGAAAGTGCAATAAGCGATGGAAATGTTTCCAAAATTTAACAATTACGAATATACGATTACATCAAATATTTATTGCATAAAAAGAAACAGAATGTAAACAAATTTTTGTTGTTTATTTTTGATTGCCCTTGTAAATTTATGAAAATTCACAAACACGTTTACCCATATCAAAATGAACTCAAAACATATGAATAAAACCGCAAACCCATATCATTCGAGGGCTACGACCCACGTTATAATCTAAGATATATTATAATGCTGTATTCATTAATCAAAAGCGGCTGAAGCTATTTTACGAAATTACTTACGTAGAGTTTCAGTAATTTTGGAGGTTCGCTAGATTAATCGATATACATATGCATGTAAATATATATATCAAAAATTTATTGGATGTAATAATCAGAACTGTGAATAGAACAAATTATACCAATTTACATAAAAATTACCTATGATGATCTGAAAGTAATACGAAAATACATATTATACAAAACTAATATAAAAAATTAATTACCTTTTGGATAAATCTAAATGCTTGTATACGAAAATTTAATACCAAAACAAAATTACAATAATTATATCGTGCTGCAAAAGAACTACACACAATTTTGGAAGATCAATCATTCGAATATACCATATCATTTTTCAAAATTATACAAAGACACACTTAATACCGATGCGTTGTCGAACTGACAAAGTAGAAAAACCCATAATCAAAATGATATTTACCTAAAAATATACAAAGATTTACAAAAATAGTTGGGCTATTTACATACGACTAGCTATTTGAGAACCCATTAATATCCAAAAGATCTAAGCTAAAATTGTATTGTATTAGAAACATAATTATCAACTTTTGGCAGTCATATCGTGCACTTAATCGATCCCATCAAAACACGCATATATAGATATAAATAAAGAAATTCACTATCTAATCTAAACTTCATTCAACTCAAAAATCACACGATTTAACACATCCGCTATTTACAAATCATGTCGAAGATTAATCAACTACCAATTTAATGCCCAACATTTGTTGACTAGAGTTTAATATAAATCTATAAAGTACTTAAATACATATAAATTAACAATAATAATAACTGAAATATAGATAAACACGATATTGGGGTGCATATACATAATAAGTTTATTGTTTATTACTTGATCTATAGGGTTTATTTTAATTGGTATTGTATTATAATATATACTTACATATATGTATGTATGTATGTTTCTAGAGACACATACAACTAATTATTGAAAACGTAATAGAAAAAAAACAATAAAAATAATGCATAAATGATACGAACATTTATAGTTTTAAGCATTGCATAAGCCATACAAATTAGCTCCAAAAATCGATTTGTAAATTATAATTCTATTAAAGCTCTCTGTTTTGTAAATCTCAACAAGTTATTTAAATAAAATTTATTTAAAAATATTACTAATAAAAAATAAACAGTAATTCCCAATAAAATTCCGATATTTTATTAAATGCTACTGCCTTACATTGCAATCCTGATAGTTTTGAAAACCCGATATATTTAATATTTAATCGGCTCACTGTTCTTTAGATTTTTGGGAAAAATAATTTTTCAGCGGTCTCAAAAAAACAATCAGTATCCGGTGGTAGGACACTATTTGTTCGAAACATTATTTGTGATATCGATACCAAAATTTGAGTTTTTTGATCGAAATTAAATAAAAAATGGGCAAAAAAGGGTATAATGTGTTTGGTCGAATGTATGTAACAGGCAGAAGGAGGCGTGGCAGAACCCAAAAAGTATATATATTCTTGATCAGGATCAAAAGCCGAGTCGATTGAGCCATGTCCGTCTGTCTGTCCGTCTGTTTAAACGCGTCAAGCTCAGATACTATAAAAGCTAGATACCATACGCAGATCAAATTTTATTTTTGGATCGGACCACTATATCATATAGCTGCCATAGAAACGATGCATCGAAAATTAAGTTTTAGTATGAAAAAGCTTTTTGTTTTTTGAGATATCTTAACAAAACTGATGGAATATGCATTAATGTTGGTTTTATACATTCTGACCAGATTTGGTTTAAATCTGCTTCATATATCATATAGCTATGTTATATGTTAATATTAAGATTTGTGATCAAAGTTACCTGAACATCAAGTAATAAACCGATTTCAACCAACTTACCTTGCTCATGAGATAAGGGGCTGAAATTGAATTTTAAATGATTGCAGCGGATTGACCATTTTTTTTTTTTTTTTTTTTTTCTCAAAAAAGTAATTTTTATTAAATTTTTATAAATGTAACATTTTAACTATTATACTGCTACCATATGGCAGCTTAAGCTAGTTTTATATCAGAGACAAAAAATAGTGACTACAATTACATAATAACAATTACAGTGAAATATACGATTCGGATATTACATTAAACTCGTTTGAGCATATCATATTTACATTTTTACAACAGTTGTCTACGACAGGACTCTGGTGGGCAGATCCTGTGGGTGATGTCTTTTGAGTCTCCTCTTCCCTTTGTATCGCGTAAGACGTCGAGCGAGTGCATTTGGGTGCGAAGCCAGCCTGTCATTATATTTTTCGGCCTGAAGTTGGACCACATCACCAACCTTTGAAACTCCTAGATCCCTTTCAATGTCCCTAGTGCGCATGTACCAGGGAGCGCACAGTGGGACATTCTCTCATTTTGCTGTATTAAAATCATATCTTTTGAACCAATAAAGATATTTCAAAAATTTAAAAAGCATTTGATAAAAAACTTCTTAAGCTTTAAAATGAGGGTTTGTACGGCTTGATAGGCCTTCTGGTTAATTCTGGGCCTTCGGTCAAAGTTGAAAAATATTTTCAGTGCATATTTTACATGTTAAATTAAAAAAAAATCAATTTGTGTTTGCCCAAAATATACATTTCAATCTTTTTTCATATTTTTAACAACATTAATAAGTATTTAAAATAGTTTTGTTATGATAGTTAAAAAAAAAAAAATTTTTTTTTGAAAAAATCTTGTATGATGCCTGGCATAGCGAAAGCGTATGTAATTGTACTGCGCTCTTCCTCTTCTAACACCATTTTTTTGCGAGGTTGCATCAGTTTTTGGCCTATAACTCTCTTAGACGCAGCTGGACGCAAGAAAGACCGGGGTTGATTGGATAGAGAATTGATTACCGAAGACTGCTGTTATAGTGGGGTGGAGTCCTTCGGAGTCCAATTTTTGTTCTATTCCATCAAAGTCAAAAAATAGCCTAATTTTAGTGCTTTTTTTAAACATCGCTGGGATAAAAAGCCAACACGTGAAGAAACAAAATTCTACGGCATTTAATTAAAAATGAATGTACATTTCATATAAAACCAAAAACATAAAGATCGGACGTATAACTTGACAACAAACCCGTTTTAAAGTTAGCATTTTTAGTAAAATTTGCACATTTGTGCGCGCACTGAAAAATTTTTCAACTTTGAGAGGCTGTCACGCCCACAATTTTTACCTGATTTCAAAAATCTTTTGGATTTGTAATCTTTGGAGATTTCTCTATCGAATGCATTTTTTTTTTTTGAAATCGCATTCATCGAAAAAATTATTTAAATCCCACCCCCCACCCTTTCTGTCCCACTGTGGAGCGTTGCACATCTTTCGGAGGATTTTGCTCTGAGCCACGCGAATCTTGTTGAGATGGGTTTTGGCAGTGATCCCATAGACTTGTAGTCCATACTTCCATATCGGACTCAATATGGTCTTGTAAATGGCTACCTTGTTATACAAAGAGAGCTTATTTCTAGGGGACAACAACTACGCCATTCTTGCAGCCTTTGTCAATACGGTTCGTTGAATCATAGTTGCATGTCGACCAAAGTTAAGGTATCTGTCCAAGATGATGCCTAGGTGGATTGACCATTGGAGCCTTTTGGTTAAATTTAAAAATAAATATTATTTTTCTTAGTTAGACCTAACTGTGAGCTTTCTAAAACCATATCAACTGTAAAGATCGGTGTTGCGCTAGGAAAATTAAATTAATAAGTAAATAAATAAATTAATTTAATTTAAACGAACGCACCTAACAAATCCGATTTTAAATAAAGGTGGATTTTCCATCGATTATCCCCATGGAAGCTAAATGTGATATATGATTTCAACAAAATTTGTTAGTTAGCCCCAACTGTTTGCATTCTAAAACCACATCAACTGTTAAGATCGGTGAAAAAACATTGAACTTACAGCTGTTTTAAGAATACCAAAATTAGTTAAAAAACCGTTACTTTTGAGGTGGATACGTTCTTTTGGGATGTGTGCAATGTATGAAGAAGGCATGTTATTTTAACAAATGTTTGTTTTATAATAGCCCACAAAAAAAAACCTCTACACGATGTAAAAGTCTAGTGACGAAAGCAATTTCCAGCCCCAAAATTTCTGATATCCAATTTTGTGACGAACAAAATTGAGTTTAATATAAAAATTGTAAATAAAAATATAAATTAATAAAAAAAAAATTGGCATTGTGCACTGTGCGCAAAAAGGGTGAGCTTCTTTGTACTTAAAAATAACTTTTTGCGCAGTGCCGAATGCCAATTTTTTTTTTTATTAATTTATATTTTTATTTAAAATTTATATACCAAAAAACTCAATTTAATAAAAATCGTTAGAGCCGTTTTGTCAGAAATCGACAAAATGTAAGCTAAAACTCTTTATTTCACCTGTAAAATGTTACCTGAGTTCTTTAGAAAAAAAGTTTAAGGGTATGCTTAAAAGCCCTCAACCACACCTTTATAATGTTATATAAAACATATCTATAGCTTCTATGGCTTGGAATCTGTTGAGGTTTTAATTTTTCCGAGATTTAGCGTTTTCCCGCTAAACTAGCGGTTTTTTCAAAAAGTCGTAGAACAAACATTTCTAGATTTTTGAAAAGGAGTAAATCCCCATCATTACATTTAAGCTTCTTTAGCGCTTTGATTTCATTTTGAGAAGTCCACTCAAATTTTCAAATTTATTTATCTTTTGAACCAGCTATCGGATTTGGGTGATTGAGGTATCAATCGACGCGTATTTTTAAGTAAAATTAAAAAAAAAAAATTTACCAAAAGGCCCTAACAGCCCCATTCAATGCAATCATTTAAATTTTTGCCCTCCCACTTACACCCTCATATCTCATGTCCCAGGTTGCTTAGAAAAAGTTTTAGTATGCCATTTTGTAAGTTAGGACTAAACCTTTCGATCGGTATATAACTCGATCTGATCGGCCAGTCGTAGCAAATTTTCCAACTTAGCTGTACATATAGTTAGTCGCCTTTCGCACCCTTCGTGCTGTTTTCGTCACTAACGCGAACTGCCGTCCGCAGTGATGGTTGTGAAATTGTTGTGAAATCCTATCAAAAAATATAGGGAAGCCCATTAAACTATATTGATCAGCGCGAAACCATAGATTTACGATCGCAGCCTCTAACACATTACGAATGAGCTTCACAAAATCTTATGACAGGCAACTGTTTACCAAGCTAATGTTGCTAAGGTCTTAAATCAAGCAGAATTTTTTATGTCTGATTTTTTAACTGATTCCTTAAAATTGATCGTCGATGCGCCACCTCAGAATGACCTCCTAAAAATTGATTTTTTTTTACAGATATTGCTTTTATATCGTTTCTTCCATTGATGATACAGCGTTTTCGAAAATAAAAGAAAACGTGAAATTCACTTCAACCTACTGGACAAGTCCCTTAGTTTCAAGACTTAAACCAAGACTCTTAGATGCACTCTCCAAGTGCGTGCACAAAAGTTTCCCTGGCTCTTTAAGTATTCCTCCAAGCTACCACTGAGGTCTAAGAGCTTGTTATCCAAATCTATGATACTGCCCAAAAGTATAAATATTCTTGATCAGGATCAACAGCCGTGTCGATTGTGCCATGTCCGTCTGTCTGTCCGTCTGTTTGAACGCGTCGATCTCAGAAACCATAAAAGCTAGAGACATCAAACTTGATATGTAGGTTCCTGGATACCATACGCAGATCAAGTTTGTTTTTATTTTTGGATTGGACCACTATATCATATAGCTGCAATAGGAACGATACATCGAAAATGAAGTTTTTGTATGAAAAAGTTTTGTGTTTGTTGAGATATCAGAACCAAACTGACAGAATATGCATCGGAGCTGGTGTTATACATCCTGACCAAATTTGGTTAAAATCAGTTTACTATATCACAAAGCAGGTAAAACAGATATATTCTTTACATGTTCAGACATGTTCCCTTAAGTGTTTTAAATAGATTGGACAAATTCAATATAATTTTTAGTCCGATAGAAATTGATTGGATTGGCATGATTAAAACCTTAAAGTTTTAAAGGTTTCTATTGTGAAGGTCTTAGATAACTTTATTAGCGGTTTGTAAATGGTTTGCATTAAATATTTGTATACATGTATATATGATACATAGAAATGTAACTTTACATACATGTGCGCTTAATAATAAAATGTTCCAACTAAATATTGCGAATTATCCGTAAGCAAACAAACAAACATGTTTACTTTTAAACCTACATGAATATTTGTTGTTAAAATATATTTTAATTTCTTTTATAAATTTTAATAATAGGGTAAATATTCAGAGATTTAACTTATCCGTATTATACCCTTGATCTATTATTCAGTTTTAGGTGAAGTTTCCTCACTCTCTTTGTACAATATTTCATGAATTTTCGAGCGCACGTAAAGCTTGCGGCTTACGGACAATTCTCGCATAATGGGCACAAGACTTAATGCAAAATAATAGTCGTCATCCTTGGTATGCTGCTCATGTTGCTGCTGAATGACATAGCTCAACTGCTCGCTCACCGTAGTCAGACGTTCAATGGATGTTTCCAAATTGTTTTTTAATGTTTTTGCCGCGCTTGTGGGAGCTGAGACCACGGTGGCAACGACAGGAGCAGTAGTTGTCCGGCTGCTGGTCATCATTGTGACTTTATCGCCTGTGTCTAACATCTCATCTTCAACCACTTGTATGGGACTGTAACAGAGCGGATCTTCACTATATATAATGTCCTTAATGTCCTCACTAATTTCCTCGTTGTGCTCGTACTCCTCCCACTTTTGCGGCAGTGCTCCCGATATTGATATAGTTGAATGCGCTTCGACTTTCGGTTTTGCAATACGCAATGGTTCCCTCACAACCTTCGCCTTGGCGATGCGAGATGTTTTTTCTGCAATGTTAATACTCTTGTTAATCTATATGAATAAAAGCAATTCTAGATTAGCTCTGCAATAAATGTAATCGAATGTCAATAAATTGCCGGCACCCAGCTGTAATGCAGGGCTGGGCATAATCGTTTTGCGATAGTTTGCAATTGGGGACAGTCGCGCGGGATCGATAGGTACGTCAATAGGTCATTGTATGTTGTGATAAGGACAGCAGCATACCTTTCTTTATTGTAACAACCCCAGGTCGGCTAATGGACCGCTGTTGTACCGGATTAATCAGCACCTCGTCTGCGTGCTTGTGCCTTAAGTGGGTCCACAGATTGGTGGTATTATTGCCCTTAAGATTGCTGGCCATGCCACCACGCGATATATTATTGCCGCAATAGCGACAAACCGCAAAGTTTTCGCACTCTTCATTGATGTCGTAGTGCTGCCAGACAGTGCTTACTCGGCCTTTAGGCATTTAAAAATTTGTTTTTCACCAAATAACTGTACTCAATTATATTTTTTTCATAAAAACGCAATAGCGATGTTAGCGTTGCTGGCGCGTGAGTGTTGAAAAGTGCATGATTAAAAAAAGTGTTGTGAAATGCTTGTTTTAATATAACAAAACAAAGAATTAAATAATTTACGAGCAAGACAATTTAAATCGCGTTTGCTATTTTTTTAACACACTACATAGCAACAATTTTACATTTTTTATATTTTTTTATAATATTCAAGCGTTCCGGACATTCTTGATTTTAAGCTTACACTCAGCATTTATGTTTTGCTTACGCTCAGCTGATTAGTGTATTTTGATTGGAGGAGTACATCCAAAATTAGGCAAAATTTTGACCGATTTGTTTTCAATAGACACAATTGACACTTTTATATACCGCGTAAATCTCCAGTATATATAACAACCCTAGGACAGCTTAAGTTGTGGCGATGACAACAACAAGGCAAACGCTTCCCGCTCTGAACACGCGTGGCAGTGTGAGGGGACGTGCGTGAATATCAGATCCAAAACTTACCGTTAGTCGTGTGTAAGCATCTATGTCGCAACAAGCTGCCAGTTCCAGTTTTCCCACTATATGATAAAAGATCGCCACAGGTTTTGCAGCAAGCATATGGTTCTATTCGATCATCACAAGACACCAAGTTGAAGAAACGCCAAACACAACTCTTTGCATTTCGGGGCTCTACTAATTTACACCGCTTGTCACCTGATTTGAGAAGGCTCCGCAATTCTGATTTCTTTTCGACGTGCATTATAGACGTCCTATTCAAACCGTATCATCAAAAAATAGGTAAAACTCAAAATGTAAAATTTACTATACGACACGCATGTCACGGTTTCTAGTCACGCACAGAACCGTGTTGCAAAGCACGACAATCAACACTTAATGTAATGTTTGGCAACACTGGCATGGTCCCCAAAATATAGTGGTCGTCACAAATGAGCAGTAGTCTGATAGATAATTAACAACTCGATTGAGTCAATTTTAAATATAACATGTATAACAATATAAACCCATTAAAAAATGTAATTTTTAATTAAACAATCTATAAGGTAAAATATGAAATCTGACATAAGTTCATATGTAGATTTTATTTATTTGTACTCGTATTCAGTGAATTAGTATATTTTATTACAACTAAATATCAAATTAAGTGCCACAAAAACACACTAGGCAAAATAATCATACTTCGATTCAAAGATCCAATCGAACATTGTGTATTTTCGTAATGATTCACATGATTCCCAACGTCAGAGTATTTTAGCGCCGACAGCTTATTATCTTATATTGTGGCGGCCAACCGATAGACAGTCGATAAGTGCTAAAAACATATTTGGACAATCTTTTGCTAATTGTTGAAATAAAATTTAGTATTTTTTTGAACAGCTGTGTTAGTTTTTCTTAATGTTTTCAAAGCTTAATTTGTAGATACTTTTTGCTGCAAAACAACAATCAGCTTCGGAGGAAAACGGGTCACTGATTTTGTAGTGCAATCCTCACAAATCCTGTCGAAACAAGGTAATGATTCATCACATTCATATTTACTTTTAAACTTCTTAATAACAATATTTGCTACAGTACCCATGAAATTATTAAATTATTATTTTTTCTTTAATTAGAATCTTCAAATTAAAAAGGCTAGTAAATCGGTCTACTACAATCATGCAGTTGTAAGATGCAAAAATGAAAGCGGAGAGTTTAGGGTAATAAACAAGAGAAGCCAAAGCAAAGTTTGGAACATATTTTCCGGAGTTGATGATCAGGATGGAACTGAAATCAACAGTGTCATGTGCCGGACTTGCCCAATTATGCTTAGGTTTAATGGAAATACATCCAATTTGGTTCGACACAATGTTACCAAATCGCCAATACAGAATACAGTTTCAAAGTGTGAGCACCGAAGATCAAGATATAGACCTTATGGAAGAGCAAAGAGTTTTGGAAACCTAACTCGATGATGTAACCAAGAGAAAAGTAGAGCATGTATATCAGATTGGGCAGTCGAAAACTCTCGAGGCTTGAACATTGCTGAAGGCATTGGACTCAAAAAATTGGCTGCGATACTTATTGAAATTTGAGCCTGTCTTAGCAGTCACATCAACGTGAAATAACTCTTTCGGATGCAAATACAATGTCCTCCAATGTTGAGAACTGTTTCCAGGATAGGCTGCAAAAGGTGCGGATGGATGTGTGTAAAGCTAAAGTAAATGAAAATAGCATAAGCTACATAAGAGTACACATCTCTGCCTGACCATACATTACGTGACAGATGTCGGATGATGTTGTTAACCAACTGCTCCCTATCAGCAGCTTAGCTTTATTAGGTTCGCATCAAAATCCCACGTTGATGGCATATTACGGGATTTCGATTGTAGGATAGACAAGGACCAGCCGATCTTTATAACACCTGTTGATTCAAGCATCTCCGCTGACTTCGGAGATGCTCAAATTAACTGCATTAATGATTTGCTGAACAATGGCATCGATACAATATTTAATGCTACCGAACTTGTCCAATATTTGCGAAAGTCTGGAGCTTATTTAAGCCTAAAGAACCACCAGGATTTTAGCTACTCCCCAAAGAATAGGAATAGAATATTTTATACGTTAAAGTCAATAGAAGCTAATTGGATAAACATTTTGACCCTGTATAAAGGAAACCGAGGTCTTCATCCGACGTGTAGTTTTAAAATTCAGGAAATCTCTTCAGTTGTAAAAATTTTGAGCTATGTTAAAAAATGCTGCAAGACTTTGGAGAATGGCACTTTCCCCTTATTGCATTTGGTAATACCTCACTTGCACCGACTGAAAAAACTATGTTTTCGTTCTTGTAAGATCAAAATCTGATGCTTAGATTAATCGATTCGAATAGGATGTCCATGTACTTTACTCCACCAACAAACCAGCTATTGCAATGCACACAGTCGGAAAAGGACGAGACGGTCGGGGAATGTAAATTACTAGTAAAACAATTGAAGAAATCTTTTTCAGGCGCAGCGCAATTCAGAGCAAAACTAACTACACATCTTAGAAACTAAACCAAATAATAAAATAATATATAATTAATTTAACTAAATAAAAGTATAGGTAAATAAAACTAGGCAACGAAATTGACCCTCGAGCTACTCGGCTGAAACACTTTTTTTTAAGATATAGGGCCTTATATGACAAAAACAATTTTTTAATTATAAATTAAACTTTTTATTTTTTAGCTGTATTTAGTGGTCTGCCTACATTAGTTATCATTACTGAGAATGCATAAGCCGATTTTAAAATTTGGGGACTGGGTTTTTCTGGGTTTTCCACAATCCTTGCAACAAATGTTGGATAATTTATAATTTTTGCATACCCAAGATCTAATTCTAATTTAAATCTTTTCTTTATATTTAATTTAATCTTTATTTTTCAATCTTCAATTTAATTTTTATATATGAATTTTTTTTTGTTTCTTGCCGACTGCTTTTAGTCAGCGCATAAATAAATAAATAAAAAAAAATTCAGTACGTTATCTGAAAGCTTACGAATATCTCTGTAATTCATATATACACAGTTTTTAAATTCAAATCAATAGTTTTAGACATATCAATTTTTGAATATAGAAAATTATATATATAAAATTATTATATTTTTTGACTGTTAAAGTCAAGGAAAACTAGAAAAAAATACCATAATGCTTAAAAATGTACAGAATGTACAAAACCAACAATAATGCATATTCTATCAGTTTGGTTAACATATCTCAAAAAACAACCCAGCAAGCCAAGTTCAGAGGGCTCGAAATTATGTGTCCGAAAAGAGCCGAGTTTAAAAGCGTTTTTGGAGTAAACACATAATTTGAGGGTTTTCGGAGCACATTCAGGGCTTTTAAGCAAGGGCTCATAAAAAGCACTTCTGTCTGAGTATTTTCGGAGTGTCAGTAGGCAGGTAATCGAAAACAACGGTGCTGAACATAACGGAGTGCAGAATCATGCGATATGCAAGATCACAGTCAATTCACGCATTCATTCAGTTGTGCAATTAATTGTGAAAGACAAAGACGTGTTTGCGTAAAACAAAAAAAAAGTAAAACAATAACATTTAAGAATGTAAATATTCATATATAAGTTTAAATTTAAGAATATAAATTTATAATGCTGACTTTTTCCTTAATGAAGGTGTTTATGTTTAAGTTTCTACTTATTTCTCATTTTGTTTATTTTTAAGTCAAATATAATATTAAAAAAAATACATTAATTAATTTGAACTTTTTTTAATTAATCTGCACTCCAATATGCGTCTGAAAAGAACCTTTCAAGTAGACTATTCAAGTGCCTGGAAAAGTAACTTTTATGTGTCTTTTCTGAGGTTTTTATTCCTTTATTGGGAGGGTGAAAGCACTTATATCTGTGTCAGAAAAGAGTCAGATTAGACTCCGAAATCTTCCACATTAAGTGCGACCGTTTTCATAGAAAAAAACGCTCATTCCGGACTCTTTTTTGGGCACATTATGACGGTGAATGCTCATAAAAAGTGTCCGAAAAGTGTCAGAAAACGCACATATTGCTTGCTGGGAAGAACTTTTTCATACTAAAACTTTATTTTCGATGTATCGTTCCTATGGCAGCTATGTGATATAGTTAACCGATTTAAACCAAATTTGGTAAGGACGTTCGGCCTAGGAGCATATTCTATTAGTTTGGTTCTAGTATCTTAACAATCAAAAAACTTTTTGATACTAAAACTTTGTTTTTATACCCTGATCCCATTAAAAATGGGCAAAAAAGGGTATAATGTGTTTGGCAGGATGTAATGTGTTTGGCAGCTGCCATAGGAACGATACATTGAAAATGAAGTTTTAGTATGAAAATTGTGTTTGTTGAGATATCAAAACCAAACTGATAAATTATGTATCGGAGCTGGTAATATACATCCTGACCAAATTTGGTTAAAATCGGGTAACTGTATCATATAGCTGCCATAGGAACGATACATCGAAAATGAAGTTTTAGTATGAAAAAGTTTTGTGTTTGTTGAGATATCAAAACCAAACTGATAGATTATGTATCGGAGCTGGTATTAAACATCCTGACCAAATTTGGTTAAAATTGGTTAACTATATCATAGCTGCATAGCAGCCATAGGAACGATACATCGAAAATGAAGTTTTAGTATGAAAAAGTTTTTTGTTTTTTGAGAGATCTTAACCAAACTGTTAGAATATGCATTAATGTTGGTATTGTACATTCTGACCAGATTTGGTTCAAATCGGCTTCATATATCATATAGCTGCCATAGGAACAATTGGTCGAAAATAAACTTTTATTGAAGAGGACCTGGGCTCAGGGTAGCCTACTGTCGAGCGTGCTCGACTGTAACCGCTGACTTGTTAATGTATCGTTACTATGACAGCTATATGATATAGTTAATCTATTTAAACCAAATTTGGTCAGGACGTTAAGTACCGGCCTAGGTGCATAAATTATTAGTTTGGTTCTAATATCTTAACAAAAAAGAACTTTTTGATACTAAAACTAAGTTTTTAATGTATCGTTCTTGTGCCAGCTATATGATATAGTTAACCGATTTTAACCAAATTTGGTCAGGTTGTATAATACCAGCTCCGATGCTTATTCTTGTTTGATTCTGATATCTCCACAAACACTACATACCAAGTTTGATGTCTCTAGCTTTTATGGCTTCTGAGATCGACGCGTTCAAACAGACGGACAGACAGACGAACATGGCTCAATCGACTCGGCTGTTGATCCTGATCAAGAATATATATACTTTTGCGGGTCTGCCACGCCACCTTCTGCCTGTTACATACATTCTGCCAAACACATTATACCCTTTTTTGCCCATTTTTAATGGGCTCAGGGTATAAAAAACAAAAAAATTAATAAAAATAAATTTTAAATTTAATATATTTAATACTCAATATTTTTACTAACATAAAAAAATACAATGATATAAATAATTATAATTCAATGTTAACCTAAATTATCAATTTCAGTCTGACATGTAATTTTTAAACTTTAATATAAGTGACTAGCGCCTAAATTTATAAGTAAATAAATAAATAAAATAAGGATATTAAGGGTCATTTTGATGACGATCTATTTTCTGACTTTGTTACCTTGCAAACGCCAGAGGACAATATTCACAAGAAAATTCGTAGATATTCCTATATGCAAGTAAAACTAAGCGAAGGCCGCGAGCTTATTAAAATGGTAGCACTTAAACAAGGATAATTTTCCACTTTAATACAAATCAGTTGTCGAATTTTATGTATTCCTGCAATAAGTGCTGCCTCGGTAAAGACATTTGCAAAAGCGCGAAACTTAATAACTTCCAAAAACCATAGTTTGAATTCTTATGATGATGTTGTTAATAAAATAATGTTTTCACATTGTAACTCGATTAACAGGACCCACTATTTTCATTTAATTTTAAGCGTTATACTTATTACTAAGACTGGCATTGCTTATCTGTTATAGCCGAGAGTACAAAAATAAATAAAACAAATTTAAAATATCAAGGCGTTATTTGCAATAATTAATTTCGATAACAAGCAATATTCACAATCACAGTGAATATATAAATGATTCAATAGATTCGATAGTCGCAGTTTGGATCTGATTAATTGTGGTGGATGGCCGACAACTGCTAGAAAATTTTAGTGTTGATATGTGCAAGTACTTGGGTGTTGTACAACACGCGCATTCAGAGAAAATTTTGGAAGAGAAGAAGCAAGTTGTTATTCGATTCGTTTATTTGAAATAAAAAGAAAGTGCAAAATTATTTAGAAATCGAACGCGGAGCGTATAAAATGCACTTGTATGAATCCCAGCGGTAAAGCAATGATAATTACAAGAACGGAGTGTGTGTACCACTCACACACAATCAGCTTTTTCGGTCATCATTCAGTCGTTGCTCACAAACTGACGTCAACGTTGGCGTCGCTGCCGTAGTCGACGTCGTCATAATACGCCTTGCCCTCAATGAGAGCGAAGAGCATAACAGTGTCTACCAGTTTGGCAGAGTATCGCGCATAAAAGAGAGAGAAAACAACGGCAAGCGCAACAGCAACAACAACACAAGGCAAAAGAAAAATGTTTTCATTTATTACTGCCTGCCATCGCGGAAAAGTTGAAAATTGCAAAAAACCGCAACTGCCACTCTAATAATTGTGCACTAATTAGCCGAAAATTGACGTGAACTAAGCAAAAAGTGCGTTTTTGTGTCAACGGTGGCCCCAAATTGCAACAGCTGATGCTGTAGACACCACTAAAAATCATTGCCACCTCTGTCGCTGCCCCTCTGCCGCTGCATCAACTACTGCTGCACTGCGCTGCTCTGCTTCTGTTCTGTTATTGTGACAAGCACAGCTCCACGGCAAAGCAACCCCCCGTCGCCGCCCACTGTAAAGTTCGCCCGTTGAATGAATCACATTTTTCCTTTGCTACTTATTTTTCTCCTCTTTCTATGTTTTGTGTTACTGTTTTGCTTCTTCTTCGTTTCTGGGTGCTGTTGTTGCTGCGCTGCGCGAATTGTTGGCAATGCGTGCGCGCAAATAATTTGCAAAAATTCAAAAATATTGTAGTTGTAAAAGTGCTCATAAATATTTATTTATGTACATATACATATGTATTTGTAAGTACTAATTTATCGCTGTGTGTGTATGTGCGTTAGTGATTTTAGGCTGCTTTACGGCTAAAGTGAAAATTCCAAGCCAGAGAGAGCAAGAGAGAGAGAGAGAGAAAGAGGCCTCACAAAAACATAATAAGGAAAGTGAGGAAAATACGACGACGTCAACAACAAGAGGAAAACCGCTTGGACAGTGAAAAAAGAAAAGTAAACTGCAAGTGCAGCGGAGACTGGGCGTCGGACAGCCAGTGACATCCGTCATTTGTTGCTGCCATCGACGTCGCCGTCGCCGCCATTGTTGCAACAGCAACAACAAGAATAATAATTTCATCGAAAGAATTTTGTTAAACTCTCCGACTCGGTAAAGTGCGGTGTCATCTGCAACATGGATGCCGAGACACAGGAAATACGACAGGTAAATATATATTTTTAGCCATTACATATGTTACTCCCAATTCCCATACTCACTTGCACCCTCGTCCGACCCACTGTCCAGCAACTAGTACGTATACTCCCACATACATATGCATAAATACATTAGTAAATATGTGTGTACATTTGTATGTATTTGCGCTCGCTAACTAAATATCGCGTTCATTAAAATTCCTGCACTGACTGCGACGTCTCTGTCGTCGTCGTCATCGTCAAAGTTACTCCCCAAAGAGTTCGACGCCGGCGTCGTTGTCTTTGCCGTGAGTTTGCTTAACGCCTTTACAATGCGCTCATCAAACGCTGCCTGCGCCTCTGCCGTAGGCCATAAGCGTAACGGCTGACGCTGACGCCGACGTCGCCGTCGCCGCTCAGCCACCTACTCTCTTTGCCAAAATGGTGCGCTGAGGTAACCACACGCCACACCGCCGCGCCGCTCCCACTCCCACTGTGGCCGGCCACTTGAGCGTTTTAATATGCGACCGACACCTACTTACCGTTTGACTGGTTTTAAATTTGAAAAAAACAATGCATACAACAATACCAACAACAATAGCAACAACAGCAGCAGCAGAATTAGAAGCAGCAATGCCAACAATTCGAAGAGCAATCGTCAGTGTGGACAGCTGCTCAGTATTTGTTGGCATTGGAAACTTGCTGCTGTTCAATCAACTTCAAAACTCCATTCATAAAATGTGCACAATTTAATTCCATTGCCGGAAAATGATTTTTCCATGCTGTTGTTGTTATTGCCACTTTACGTACATTTTTGTTTGTTGCTTTAACTCTTGTTGCATGATCTAATCGCTATATAAAGGCCAGTTACATATACATACATGCTTACTATTTAAATATATACACATACGTATACATATATGTACATGCTAACCTTTACGAAAGAGACACAAAAATGTGACTGATTAACCGACTGTTAAGACATTTAATAGTTTGACAACCTTCAGAAATCGTAGGTTCTTGGGTCGAAACAAGTATTGCTTGGGTGTGTGCTTGCGTGCTTACGGTTTATTTCTGCCCGTCTAATTCCATGACTTAAACAACTCCCTAGAAAGTTAAATTAAACGCCTCACATACTATCGACTATTTCTGTATTTGCTGCTGCTGTTGTTTATGCTGCTAAGCTCTTTAAGCAATTAGCGCATTATGGGCTTTTAAAACTTAAAAAGAAAAAAAAATATAACGAATATCGAAAACCATTCAAAATTTGAAGCTGACGCTCGGCAGTTTCAAGCATCCGTCGAAAATGTCTAGTTCGTACGCTCTCTGTATCTTATTCTCTTCGCTCTCTCCACTCGCCGCTCTTTGGAGCATAAGCTCCAAGCAAAAACAAAATACATTTTGCTGCTAATTGTCAAAGGGAAAGAGTTTTGGTGTGTTCCTTTTGCATTTATATTTAGCCTATCGCCGCAGTTCACTATGTCATAGCTAGAGCCAAACTGCTGTGAGATAAAGACTAAACAAAAAAAAACATAAAGCCGCAAGTTGAATTGTGAGCATTTTCATATGAACACACATAAACACATGTGTACTTAAAAATACATGCATATATGGATGTGTGTTCTATGAGTGTGTATGAGCTTATTAATGTGCATGCAATGAAGACAAAACTAAATTATGCCATCCATGTGGGCGTTTAATCCAAAAGCAACTTATTGTTTTACTCCGAAATGTTTACATTATGAAATTTGAGTTTTTTGGCGTATGTATTATACGATTATGTATCCACAAGCAAGTGAAAAGACAGACAACAAAAATGTGCGGCTGTTGCGTTGTTGTTGGTTTCGAATTGGTGAAAAACATAAGAAGACAAACTGGTTGCGCAGGAAGTGTGTCCACCTGTCCGCCAGTTAGGCAGTCAGTCTGTTGGCCAATTCGCATAGTTCGACGGTCTACGACCTACGCCAACATATTTGACACTCGTTAACCTGTTGCTCGAAAGCTCCACTCGATTTCACAGTTTTCATGTTAATTACGAGTACTCTGTAACAATTGATCTTTTATCTAATTTTTCGGATAATAGCGACTAGTAGCAAGTCCGGCTCTCTTAATAATCGAAATCTGTTAATATTTTTGAATAAAGAATCAAATAATGTTGATTATTTCACATTTTTCCTTAACTATGTAACATTTTACCCATTAAAATTGTTGTATTCTAACTATAGCAATTATATTTTCTTATGGTATCTAGCGACTTATTTATTTGGTTAAGATTATTCAAAGTTGTCTTTATATAAGAGTCTCATTCCGGATCTTATCTATTCCCTGTATTGACTGATTCAGTCGTTTATTCACTGATCAAACTCAAGTTAAAGTTCAAACAGATTTTCTCTTTAAACATAATCCTAAGTTATTTACAGTGTTTGTAAATAGTTGAAAAACAAAATCCCTCTCCTTATCAGTCACATTCCTTAAAAAAACGAAAGTAGACACATACAAGCGATAAGAAAAGTTTATATTATAGTTACACGTAGAAGAGAATTATTGGTGGTATCTGGTGTGGAGTGTTGGTCTTAAGACTTAATCGATCGATCTCTTGCCAGTTGGTTTCAATTGAAACAAAAACTAATGAGAGGCATTTTTCAAGAAAAGTCTGAGAAAATGGTCAGAAATTATGGCCAGCCGGAGACTGCAGCGAATTGATGAGTATGAAGTGCAGTTGCAAATGGAAAATGGCTTTGCTGACGAAGCAAAAGGCAGCACTTGAGATTTTATAATTCAGAATAACACAACGTCGCTCTGGGCATGAATCTGGGGACTTTTGATTCCCTCTTCTTCATGCTGAGTGACCATCGGCGAGAGCTAAGCACAAACACAATGAAACAACGGCGCACGCCAAGCCAAATCCAACACAACACAGCACAGCGAGTTTATCGAACTCATATTGAAGATTGAACGCATGGCTTCACACAGATGCAGCGACGACTACTTCCACCGACACATACAAATTCAGATCCGAATACATACGCACATGTACAGACACACTCATACAATTATTAAGACTAAACTGAAGAGTGCGCTACTTAATTGCTTCAATATTAAAATGCAACGCTAAATTCACTGAACGGTTTTAAGTATTCTTCACTCCGCTATCCCCAGTATCTCCGAGTAAGATACAAATGTATCTGTTAAATTCAACCTTCTCTTTTAACCGGAAATTGGGAATTGTAACGAGTAAAAAATCTTTGTCTATTTATATTAAAACACAATGTTTTCTTTTCTTTAATGAACAACACTTTTTATGTGCAGTTTATAAAACCTTTCCTATCCTTTCTTCTGGTATAATAACTTTATCAGGTTTCCATTAAAGGCAGATTTATATTGAATGAGACATAAGCCGGGCCTATGCTAATGTCCGCCAGTATGCATGTCTGTTAGTGAGAAAATTTGTCTTTCAGTTTTGAATGCCTTGTAAATGAAACTTGAAACACGAGGCTTTTTAGCTAATGCACTGGGTGTTAAAAGACTTTGCGGTGCGGAAAAGCTCGAATTCATATAAAAATTATATTGGACGGAAAATTAAAAACTTATTGAACTTGATCGATTGGTTTTATTATTATTAGTATGGATTTTCCACATGTTAAAGATTCCAAGAACACCATCAAGAGAGCCAAATAGTGACTCAACGTCGAAAGTAAACATTTTAAGTTTTTAAGGAATATAAGCGCCCAAAATTATGTAACGGGTATCTTAAAATCATGGTCTTGACATAAGCCTTTACCGGTTGCTTTAAGTTTTATTGGTTTACCGTAACTGACAGCGAAATACTCTTTCAGAACTTACCGAATCCAATACCCTGACATTTTTCCTTATAAATCCCAAATAGATAATATTTTTATCATCTTCTGCATTATTTATGTAAAAACTGAATAATACTTTAATTACAATTAACTTATATACTTTTAATATATATATATATATATATATATATATATATATATATATATATATATATATATACTTATAATTATTGTTTACTTGTCATTGGATTTCAGGCTCGTCAACGTGCTTCCGTCAAATGGCTTCTTTCAAAGGCGTTTAACAATCGGGTGCCAGACAATTTAAAGGAGCCCTTTTATCGCGATCACGAGAACCAGGAACGCCTCAAGCCGCAGATCGTTGTTGAGTTGGGCAATGCGACGCTTTATTGCCAGACATTGTCTAATCTGTACTCCGATCCCAACTACCAAAGCTTAAATCACTGGTCAATATTACAGACGCTAGCTCGCAAGGGTGTCCCTGTGGCCGAGTCCTCGGACATGCCCATTACAGAAACGGTATTAATTCAGACAAATCCTTTGCGAATTGTAAGTAAAAATAACGTTTAAAGTATATATTTATATATTATAAATTATGTTTGAGCTAAATTATTTGAAATACGAACTAACTCGTTGACTCTTGAAATCTTTCAGAACGCTCACATGTCTGTGATAGAATCGCTGATGATTCTGTATGCGAAGGAAATATCATCGGGAGACCGCATCACGTCTGCCTTACGAAGGTAAAGAGATAATGAATTCTTTATAGATTAGCAAAGCTAACTCTTGAATCAATTATAGAATATCTGGCAGCAGCTATCAGGCTCCTCCTGTCCAATCGTATGAGCAAGCGTTACTCGCTTGGATATCGCATGCGTGTGCGGCGCTGAAGAAGCGAATCGCCAAGGAGCTGGAGTCAAGCGTGTCGGATGAAATCGTAAGAGTACCAAAACAAAACCGTACACGGCCTTGCCAATTTTTTTAATCTAATTTATGCTGTTTCTTGTAGGGCACTCGTCTTCAAACGCCAGATATACCGCCAGTACGTGATTTTCAGGATCTGTGTGATGGAATCTGCCTGGCGCTGCTCATTTCCTATTATTGCCCCAAGGTGGTACCGTGGACGAGTGTACGGATTAATTACTTGCCCGCCGTAGAGGACTCGATTCACAATATACTGTTGGTGAGCAATTTTTCACAAAAGCATTTGCCATACGGTGTCTTCCACATGACGCCCGAGGACATTACATATATGCGAGGGTAAGTGCATAAATCTCTTATTCTAATGACTACCTTATCATTCTATAACTGTAATATGTTTGACAGTTCGATGAAACTGAATCTAGTCTTGCTGCTGACGGATTTGTTCAATCTATTTGAGATACACCCGGCCAAATGTGTATGTTATCCAGGCATGGATGGACAGGGTAAGTGACAGCTTCTACATACTCCATCCAACTATGCACCGCATCGCATTCCAACCTACCAAATAGCTAAGCAACCTACCAAGTACCATTCCAATCTATCGGCCGTTTTGCGTGTTTCCAACAAAAGGCATGTTTTGCGTCTTCTTCTTCGTCGTTGTCCTGTGAAATTATTATTGTTTTGCAATGCGTTTTATGTTTACTTTTCCTTTAATTTTGCTCCATTTGATTTTGGCTGTCTTTTAAAAAGGAAATCAATTAACACGTTAAACAACTCTTTTTAGGGGATATGATCCTTGGGACAATTTAGCAAAATATTAATTATTATGTTCACTAACCGATTCTAAAATTATTACCACAAGTGTGCATTTAAAAGCACTTTCGCAACCTTGTAGAAAGCAGTGTAAAATTTGATTTGAATAGATTCACTACAAATTGGAGTTACTTTTGTAATCAGCAGTTTCCTTCTCCTAATCGGATAGTTTACATTAAAGTCAAGGAAATGCAATTTAATTCTGCGGTTACCCCTCCATCAATAAACGATATTAGTCAAAATCCAAATTAAAATGACACCCCATTCATCTCAGTCATTCATTCATTCAATTTTTTCATTTATCCGGCTGCCGTTATCCCGCACCTCAACCATTATATGGAAAGCAATACCAAGTAGATAAATTAATGATTAATTCAATTTCAATCACTTTTATACTTGATTCTCTTTCTTTGTTTATGTGCAAAACGCTTCTGCAACCCACAAATCACCAACTAAATGGGTGTTAACACTATGCTCTTTTTCTTCTCTCTACATTCAACACACTTATGCAACAACAACGATATCAACAATTCAAAATAATTTGCAATATTTGTGATCGATTCACGTAGATGTCATCGCCAGGCGCACTATGGGCGCCAATGAGCACGGAATCTGCCATCGACGGGGCCTCACAATGCAACCCGTAACGCCCATACCCGATTTACGCAGCGATCTTGACCAGCCGCCTATTGGCTCGCCATCGAATCGGCCACCATTTCAAGGTTTACTTCACTTCTTTAATTGTCCAATTACTCTAAACAACCCAATTCAGAGATATCTGTGCTTATTTTGTTTTTGTGTGTGATCCACCCCTAAATTTCCATCTGTTGTCTAGTTTCTTAACGTGAATGTTTTGCATTGTTTCATTCATTTATATATGTTCGTTTATTTGCTTGTTCAATTGCTTGTTTCGTTTCTTTCCATTTTTGTCGCCGCTTTGTTTATGTCATTATGTACTTAACCTGTTAATTAATATAGTTATTAGTTAACTAACAAGAAAAATATGCTGATCGACACCCATCTCTGTCATTGTTTACAATTTGAAAAAATTTCGATTTTCTATGCCCCCGACAATCGTTGCACTCGTGAATGTTACACCTGCTCATGATACACACATATGTCTCCACTTCTTGCACTGGAACCCTTGTTTTCAAACTAATAAACTAAGACGACAATTTTATAACTATTAATGATGATGATACATGATCATTAAATGTGTTTGAAGGAGCCACAAATCAATGATCATAAAGATTAAAGATATTCGAAGAATGAAAGAAGACAATTTTCCCCATATCTGGAATCTTTTTATTCAAATCTTTCATGTTGTCTTCTTATTATCGCTTTATGAAATTCTGAATAGGCCTTGGTTTTGCTTGGAAATGCTGACGATTTTAAACCTATTGTTAAACTTATTATTTCACGTTAATTTTTTTGTGGGGCTGAACACATTTTGTAATTTAATTGTTTTATATTTTTGTATTCGTTTTTTAGTTCCAAACACAAATTCATTTAGCGGCGGCTTAAATCGGAGATCAACTCCGCCCACCGAATATCAAACGATGCAATCAAATCATTTTGATGGCAATCAAGCTGAAGGTAATTGTTGATAATTTAATAATTTTATTTCTTATTTGCTTATTGTGTATTGTTGTGTCCTTGTAATTTAATTTTAAATAAACTTAAACATTTGATTAGTAAGTCATTTGCCTACTGCAATTCCAAAACTATACTTCCAATTTATTTATAATTATATAATTTTTATTTTTTCTTTTCTCTCAACCACCGAACCACATACACATGCTTTAACATTGCCACCAACTGCGCCTTTCCGTCTCCAACTCCTAAAATCCATATCGCCCATCTCAACGCCTTTCGATTCGCATCTGGCAGCATTCGTCGTGCACAAGTCGCGTGGCATTACCACACTCTCATCCATGCACTCACAGCAGCAGCAACAACAGCATCAGCAGCAGTTTCAGCTACAGCACCAACATCAGCAGCAGCAGCAACAACAACAGTCCCAGCAGGAGCCTTTGGTTCCAGCCCGCTTGCGACAGGCTAAAGAAAAGAACAATGTCGAGTCGAAGGCAGACGAGAGAGGTTTGGCTGTCTTTTAACTCGTATCTCTTATACTCTTCCTTCACCTTTCATCTCTTGTCCCATCAAAATTCTTTTATTTTTAATTCATTGTTTCACAATCAATCTCTGTTTAAATGAAGTGTAATGATCTCAAGTCTGTTGTTTGGGTATTAAACCCTAGTTGTAGTCTGGATTTTTCCGCTATTAATTATAAGTCTATGCTATATGCATAACTTTGTGAAAGATTATAATGGATTAAAAAGAGTGTGTTGTTATGTATTCCGTCTGTTTATCCCTTTTTATTATATAAATAATAATATAATTCCTAGACGATCATTATTTAAATGCTTTGCCTGAACATAATTTCACTATTATTTATGCTTTATTTAATTTTCTTTTCTGTTTATTTTAATTAACTACAGTTTAATTTGCAAAATTTCTTAACTTTTAATTTTTTTTTATTAATTTTGTTCTCGTATCAACAATTGAAACAGGCGATTTTGTCGCTGCGGGTCGACCAAGTAACTGGGAACAGAGCCGACGTCCAAGCTTTGCAGGTATGCCAAAAGAATCTCTACAGGTGATGTTTGATTCCCTGTGCAAGTGTGTGATGAATGTGCTTAAGATTCTGTTATTGTTTTCGAACTAGTTTCCCAATTCCCTCTGTAATGATCCATTTTGTGCTTTGATGTTTTAATTATGATTTATATTGTTTTAGGGCGCCGCTCACGACGCAATTCCTCTAGCGAGGATTCACAGTTGACAATTGAGAACTTTGGAGGCTCACAGGATCAGCTGAATACGCTGGGGCGCTTCGAACGTGAACGGGACAGAGATCGGGAACGTAAACTATCGAACACTAGTGTGGGTAAGTAGTGATTTTAGGGATAATCTTTCACCTTAATATAAACTTGTTTAAATTGCAGAACCTGCTGTTGCAGTGCGCTCGTCGGTTGCCGATGCCCGTGGCACGCTTCAGCTGGGTTACGATACGGATTCGGGGTCTGAAAAGCAGGATCGCGAAACAGAGAAGTATTCAATGCGCAGACAAGCAAGGTACGTCTTCTTATACACACACACACACACAATACTCACAACACATTGAATAACGGATTCTCTCTTCAATGTTTCGACAGTGTCGACAATGTGCCCACGGTCTCGTCCCACAATCTGTCGAATACGGGCAGTCCGTTGCCGATGGCGCGCAATAAACAACATTCCTCCGACAAGGATTATACGAATGCCGAGCTATATAACGACGCCAGATCGACTGGATACGATCCGGAAAGCACGCCCGTGCGTAAATCGTCAACCAGCAGCATGCCTGCAAGTCCAGCGGCCTGGCAACTGGAGATCTGCGACGATGACTTGCGCTCCCTGGAGAATGCGAATAAGTTATCCACGATGCGTATGAAACTGGAGGAGAGGCGCCGTCGTATCGAGCAGGACAAGCGTAAAATCGAAATGGCGGTGCTGCGGCACCAGGAAAAGGTAGGATCCTAATTACAATTATGAGTTTGATGTCATGTGTACTTATTGTGGTATCGATTTTAGGAGGACTTGGAATCGTGTCCAGACGTCTTGAAGTGGGAGACTATGAGCAATGATTCAAAGCGTACACCGGATATAGATCCCGCTGATATGGACAAGTACCAGGTAAGTGATTTCTTAATGCATCTCTGCTTCTCACAACGCGCTTGTCCTAACCCCGGATAAATGTTAATTCGCTTGTGTCTCTTTTTATACTCTCCCCGTACCCCATGTCCCATTATCCGCAATGCTCAATTTTCGTGTCTGTGGTTGTTCCTCTTACATAAATAAATAACTCCTCTACACGATACACACATATAAACATTAAAACACACACACATTAACACACACTTAACACCGGTCTCATGGATGTGACGAAAAACGATAAACAGCAAAGCATCGCCATTATGAACATGAATCTGCAGGATATCCAACAGGATATCCACAGACTGGCCACACAGCAAAGTCAAATGCAGGCGCAGCATCTGCAAGCGCAGCAGCTGATGCAGGCACAGCAAATAGCCAACATGCTGAACCAGGTAAGCATCAGGATCTCCTCCTCGCACCGTGCATCTCACCAAAATTACAAAATTAACTCAATAATTGCTTTTATCGGTTATATTCAAAATCGTTTTCGTCTGTTGTTTGTCTGCATTCGTTTATTTTGTTATCTGTATCCATGCTCGATCGCTCGTTCGTCCGACTAACTGTATTGGCGTTTCCTTTCCATCTAACCGCAACCACAGCAACAAACGTACGGCTCGCAGCAGCATTTAGCTGATCACCATTACCAGCAAAGGCCCATGCAGCAAAGCTTCGGCTCATCACCGCATCTTCCACAGGCCTTCAATGCTCCCGTCAGCGCCTTCAGCTCCCGTCCACCTAGCCGCGATCCCTACCAGCAACATCAGCAGCAGCAGCAGCATCATCCACACCAGCAGCCCATGCAAATGCCCCCGATGCAGTATGTCAACGAGCATGGACAGTACATGTCGCCGCCAACTCATTACATGCAACCCCAAAGCCTCTACAGCGAAAATGGCGCGCCCTACAACAACCACTCCCCCTATGGAGGGCCCCCGCCCCCACAATACCAGCAGCGGAATAGCGTCTACGATGACTACGGCCAGCCGACGAATCATTACTACCTGCACGAGTCTCCACCTCAACCGCATGCGCATCCACAACGTCGCACCTGGGCACACTCGGCGGCGGCTGCCGCCTATGAGCAACAGCAGCAACAACAGCAGCAGCAACCCTTGTTGGATGTGAATGCCTGGCAAACACAGAAGAAGATGCAACAGCAGCAACAACAACAACAACATCAACAGCAGCAAAATTGGCCCAATCGGCCGCCCTCCAGCGCTGGCGCATCTCAGGGCTTTGTGCTGCATCAGAACGGGGGAGGGGGCGGTGGGGAGTTGCAGCATTTGTTTCAGATGCAATCATCGCCTCAACATGTTCAGCGTATGCATGGCGGCGGTAACAATGCCAATTCCAATGGCGTGCAACGCCAGCAGTCGTTGACGAATCTTCGCGACAACCGATCACCCAAGGGCAACATGGGTCAGCCAATGACGCTGGGACAGCACGAGGATATGATGGCGCCTCAAAGTATTTGCTTTATTGGCGACGAGGAGGACGTCGATGAGCTGGAGCGCAACATCATCGAGTCGATGCAGTCAACTCGCATCTCCGATTTTGTGGTGCAGCAACAGCAACGTCTTCATCATCAACAGCAACAACAACAGCACCTGCCGTCGGCGCACAGCGGACGCGGTAGCAGCTCTGAGGATTATGACAGTGGCGAGCTGATTTCCAATAAACTAAACATCACCAGTGGCAATCTCACTTACCGCATACCTTCGCCTTCGCGCCCCTCCATACAGGCCAATAGTTTTCAGGATCCGCGGGGAAACGGTGGTGGTGGTGGTAGTGGTGGCAGTGGAGGTGGAGGGAGTGGCAGCGGGGAGGAGCAGAGACCCGAAAAGGGCTTTTACATATCCTTCGACAACGACCAACCAAAGCGACCAAAGCCGCCGCTGCGCGTTAAGCGGTCGCCAAAGAAGGAGCCCAGCAGAGATAGTGTGGACAACCAAGTTGTCCTTAAACGTGAATCGCTAAGTCAACTGCACAACATTAATAACAATGCGAGCGATGAGATCAAAAATGCTTCCGTTGCCAGACACAGCATCCATGGTCTTGCCGGGGTCACATCCAATGCCAATGCCAATGTCAATACCGGCAACGCGACATACAACAAGTACACAGACGAGCCGCCCATTCAGCTGCGCCAGATGTCCACTTCAACGGCCGAGCCCTTGGGCTTGGAGCGTCGCCATCTGGAGGACCTTACCAATCAGCCGCTGCAACAACCACTTTCACCCACACGGCTTAGGTCCGAGCAAAGCATCAGCAGTGCCGAAGCGGCCAAGAACAAAGCGCTTGTTGTCGGCGTGGATGCGACCAACCTTGATCCGGTAAGAAAAATTTTCAAAGGGCAATTATATCTATATAACCATTTAACTTTTCTTTCAGGAATCTGTGGACGAAATGGAGCGTCGCAAAGAGAAGATAATGTTGCTGTCCCTGCAGCGTCGACAGCAACAAGAGGAGGCAAAAGCGCGCAAGGAGATCGAAGCATCGCAGAAACGGGAAAAAGATCGGGAAAAGGAAGAGGAGCGTGCGCGCAAAAAGGAAGAGCAAATGGCGCGACGAGCAGCCATATTGGAACAACATAGACTAAAAAAAGCCATCGAGGAGGCTGAGCGTGAAGTAAGTTATTCCCACCAACTTGAGGTTCTCTGGTTTTGTAATTCAATTCTCTTTAGGGTAAAACCCTGGACCGGCCCGATCTACATGTTAAACTACAGCCTCAGAGCTCGAGCGCATCTACGCCACGTCTTAGACAGCAGCGGGTAACTCGGCCACGCCCCAAAACAATCCACGTTGATGACGCCAGTGTGGACATCAGTGAGGCTTCAAGCCTATCCAGTCGGGGAAAGAAAGGGTCCAGTTCAAATCTAACCGGTGAGCTCATCGCTAGATTCTAAATCTCTTGCCTCCTTGATTTTATACACACAACTGCAGAATATTAATATGTGTCTCGCCTTTGGATACCAATTTCCGTTAACTCTTGTCTGTCTGTAAGATAGTTGAAAGAGACTCCGATTAAAAAATGACAAGTCGATCTCACATGCGACTTTTCAGTTTGTTACTTTCCAAGTTGAATCCAGTTGCATGGAAGCAATTGCCTAATAGATCTGTTAAGTATGTGTATGTTAAGAATGTGACCATTAATGTTTGTTAGTGTGAATATTTCGGTATATCGAAAGTGTAAAACTTCATTCTGTTTATTTTGTTTTATTTTGTGCGTCTTAATTTAGTACTTGTATTAAATTTGTTAAAATTATGTTTTTGTTTTAAACCCGATTGCCCCTAATTGGACAGGCTACGGTCAGCTAAGCTCAAATTCAATGAAAAGAGATTTTTACAGGGGATCCCAAGACTCCCTCACTGTTAAAGGTAAATTAAAGTTTTATTTTGTTTTATTTTTATGCATATTTTTTTAATTTTTTAAATCATTTACTAAGTTTAGTTTACGTTAAGCATGCATTTTTTAATAATTTGATTGGTATTTTAATTATTTATTTTATGTTATCCCCTTTTAAAATGATTTCTGGTAAAGGGGCAACTCTAGATTTTAGTAGTTCTTTATTTTTAATTCGATTCTATTTATATTTAGATGCACTTTGTATCTTGCCTAATTTTTAGACTAAGTGACATTGAATCATAAGTCATAACCACTAATCTTGTTCAACAGAGTCCCCCGACGATTATCCCAGCACAAGTTCAACTCCGATTGGACGACGGGGATCTTACAAAACTTCCAGAGGTTGGTGCTGGGTAAAAAGTACTAAGTCATTTTTTGTTTTCTACTATTGGTTTTTGCTGGTTGGTTTGTTTTGTGTTAATAACAGCAGTGGAGATGAAATTAAATTAAAAAAAAAAGAATAACGCTGATTGAGTTTATAGCTCTGATTAACACAAAACTTTCTTCGTTTTATCCTTATATTTTTGGTTTATTTCAATAAAGGCGTAATTCGCGCTACAAAGTTCATGCCTAATCACCCAAACTACTTTAAGTTTAGTTTAATAAACGCATACATAACATACTGTAAGAGATATAATAACAACACTAACTGCTAGCGCACCTCCCATTTTTAAATTACGCACCTGGGGAAGTTGATTAAGACACCCCACATGGACAGGACATGAAATTGGAATTGGCTCTCTATACAAGCTATTACACACGATTTTATAATATAATATTTAATTATATCTAAATCTTCTTGTGGTTTGGGTCAATGGTCAAATGTCAATATGACATGTTTAAGTTAAGCTTTAGTTTAGTTTTCATATTTTGTGTTTTATTTCTATCATCAAACTTGAAAAGAACTATACTTGATCCAATATATACGTATTCCATACGCCCTGGCGCCACTTCTTACAGAGCCAACCGTCGAAAGGGGCCGCACCCTGTCGCGTATATCAGTTGCTAAGGGGAGCACACTTAATTTCCGTGGCCGAAAGTCCAATTCGCTAATGAATTTGTGCGGTAAGAAGAGTTTCACAGCTAAAAAAAAAAAAAAAAAAAAAAAAACAGCTGCTTGCCTTTTACTTAATTTTATCTATCAAACTATATCTCCTGCTTCATGTTTTTATTTGTGATAGATGATATTGTTGTTTTCTATACTTTTAACTGGTTCGGGTTTTAGTCTAATTTGTATTTTTCATTTCCCATATTGGTGACAGCTCTTTTTCTTTATATTATTTTTATATATGTTTTTACTTTGAATACTTGGTGGATTTCCTATACTTCTATATATAATTATAATTTACTTTGATATAATATTAATATGTTTAACGTAATGTTCGATTGTAGCTCGAGAATAATGCATTTATGACTTTTGAATTATGCTACTTATTCCTAAAACGAATATTGCTTTCATGATATGGCGAAGATATGCTGATACTTATTTTTGTAAATCTGTTTCATTCTTAAAATCAAATTAAATTTTTTCATTAAGAACTCTTCCAAATGCATTACTATCGAGTATAACTCATTGAACAGAATTAATGGAATTTTCGATTTTCCAGCTAAATGTTCAGTATAATATGTGGGTAATAAGGAACCTTTCTGGAATTCACTATATACTTTCATTAATTACTTTCATAATTTGTGTATGAGTTATATTTCTCCGTTCTATTATCTAATATCTTTTATCTTTAAAATTTGATTTTTAAATTTATTGAATTATTATCATTTGCTGAAAGATAAGTTATTCAATGACTATTGAAAAGACGGCGGTGGCGGTGTTTTTAGCATTATTTGTGGATCTGTCTGTTGATTACTGTCAGTTGTCAACTTTCAAAGTGCCTATTTAATTTGCTACTGGTTCTGGGTTGATTTCGTCTACTTTGTGTATATTGTCCGCATTTTGGGGAAATGGGAGTGTCTCATTTTTGACTACGCACACAAATATGACTGCACACCAATCATAACCAAAAACACACACATACACGCACACACATTTAATGCACAATTTCAGGCCAATCATTTTTAGATTTAAGCTACATTGAACATACTTCGAAACTGCTTAACTAAATTCAATGCACAAATTCTCTTCTTTTATTTCTCGTTTCCTTTCAATTCAAAACTCTTGTGTACAAAAAACCGAAAATCCAAACTATTGAAATTAACATCAAATGTTACAAATGTATTAACTAAATCGAAATAATGCCTTATAACATTCATCGCTCGATCGCTCCCATCGACATTATCCTGTGGCGACTAACAAAAATCTGAATAAAACGCATCAATCGAATGAATTACTGCATGGATGGCAACTCTGACACTGTTGCTCTGCTCTTTCTCTCTCCACTCTCTCACATACACTGTGTCTGGGGTTCTTTTGTGGCTGTGGTATCCGGCAATGCATGCTTTGGCTGATGATGCTTTATGATTGATGATTCATGATTGATAAACTCGCTCGATCTCACTTAATGGTTAGACACAGATTCGGGACTGGGACGGGCCACTCCGCCGCGGCGAGCACCGTCACCAGGAATGGCGGCATCAGGTAGGCATATGCCATCTCCCTCTGGACCAGGCTCTTTGCCGCCAGGTTTGATATCGAAACGTCGCGGATTTGATGATGGATCAAGCGATATCATGGAATACTCGGGTTTGTACCTAGTCTCAAACAATCCTCAGTTATATCACATCCACCACAATCAGCATATTCGTACATACACAATACATACATATTGGTTATTCATACATCATTTGTTCATCTCTCCCTTTTTCTTGCATACAATTTGAATTTTATTTGTCATTTATGTTTTTGAGTTCCATTTATTATTTAGCTGAGTTCAGTGTCAATTGGCATTATCAACTATATATTATATCATAAATATGATTTATAACTACATATATTTGCATTTACATAAATACAATGCGATGTACATATGTATGCATTTACATACATACATATACCTTCCTATATTCGTACGTATATGTAGGGACTACGACAATTTGTGTGTGCGCGCGATTTTTCCCCACTCCTAAATGACTAGATAACTGATCTGTAATCCATTCGTTCGTTCTTCCGTTGCGTCGTCAAATCCACGACATCGATAGTCAAACCGAGATGTGTTTATTTTCTACATTAAAACAAATAATTAAGTCTAATTAATAAAAAATCCCGATTGGATCTTTATTTAACTGCTTCACATTTGCAAACGTTAATAAAAACAACAATATTTTTTATATTAAATGCAAAATTGCAAGCATTATTACTACATTTTTGATTTTGTTTGAGTTTGTTTTAAATGTATTGTTTTATTTTAATTTTTGTGTTGGAATGATTTACTTTTAGTAACAATTATCCTAAAAGTTAGTTGAAATTGTAAGTATCAAAGTCATGCTTAGTTAACAAGGGTCTTTCATCATGTAATGTATTTATTAATAATCATAAGAATTTAATTTGCAATCTTAAGAGAACATTAAAAATTGTTTGTAAAATTATCTCCAAATTTTCATTCATGCTTAATGCGATTTTCTTTTTTTAATAACAAAATGTGATAGGCTGTGGCATTATTTTGTAAAGAAGCCCAATATGCTCCAGGTCCTCAACTGTAATCATCACAGTTCAGAATTGTGACCTGTAGATTTAACTTTATAGTTTTGTATGCTCACTGTGCACGTAAAGAAAGCAGAGCAAAAAATGAAAAGCATTTATTATTTTAAATATATAATTAGGAAGCTTGCCATTAACACTGAGTAAAAATACACATTAAAATAAAGAATAATTTTTGTAATACGGTTATAACCAAAGTTTTGTTTATCAACAGGTCCAAAACTTTATAAACAACCAGCGGCCAAGTCAAATCGCGGCATTATACTGAATGCCGTTGAGTACTGCGTTTTTCCAGGCGCCGTGAATCGCGAGGCCAAGCAGAAGGTGCTCGAGAAAATCGCACGATCGGAGGCAAAACACTTCCTTGTACTCTTCCGTGATGCCGGCTGCCAATTTCGTGCCCTCTACAGCTACGTACCCGAAACGGACCAAGTGACGAAGCTGTACGGCACGGGACCTAGTCAAGTCGACGAAGTCATGTTCGATAAGTTCTTTAAGTGAGTTGAAATTCGAATAACCACAATGTACTTGTAATGATACATATTCATTTTGCTATTCAGATACAACTCAGGTGGCAAATGCTTCTCTCAGGTGCACACGAAGCATCTGACAGTCACGATAGACGCCTTCACAATACACAATTCTCTGTGGCAGGGCAAGCGGGTGCAGTTACCCAGCAAGAAAGACATGGCGCTTGTGATCTAAAACGATCGATTGCTAACTAAACTGCAACCTTAAACAACAACTGAAACTAAAAGTGAACTGCGAAAGCAAAGACAATTAAAAGTTTTATTGTGGCACCGAGTCATTGGCAGTGCGCTTGGGTTTTGGGCTTGGACTCTGGGAACAGGGTCCGGCATAATATGGCTTAATAACTAATTGCACACGTTTGCGCAGCAGCAGAAAAACATTGGAATTTACATAAAATATTGTATTCAATTGATAAACTATGCGATAAAATATTTATTTGAAATATTTCGCATAAACAAAACGAGAACAAACAAAAATTTTATAGGAATAAAACTCCTCCCCACACAAAAGCCAAAATAATATCCAATGGATAACTTGATAACTTTGTCATATACACCTACACAAAAACACACACAATTCAAAGGGGAAACGAACAACATAGAAAATCTTTATCTTATTAATTTGTTTTAAATTGTTATGAAATTTTTTTATGCAAATATTGTTGCCCTTCTTTCTTTGTATCATGCATCAGGCGAAGCGATGTGGAAGGGCAACAGTTTCGCCAGTCGACACTAATTTTAATGCCACTAGCTATTTATTTTAACACTAATTAATAGTTACTTTTATGCAAGTTTAAAAGAGAATAATACAACTAATTTAAAAAGGATACACATACACATACCTATGAACAATGAAAAAAAAAAGACTTAACTGACTGAAATCGAGGAGAGCAAAAGCTTTTTCTTTGATTTGTACAAACTCAGTGGGGAAAGCGATTCTTGGTTGACATAAATTCATACATGAACATTGATAACAAAGTCAGATGCTATGATTAAGATGCAGTCGGACTCTAAAATTCGTTAATCCATAACTATTTCCTGAACTTCTCTTAAGTAATTTTTCGATATGTATGTTCATTATTATTAAAAAATATTTTTATTGGATTTGGGTTCGAGTAGGGCACTTGGATATAGACACTACTTTAAAATGTACTTGCATCTAACTGCCATCGATATAATCATTGAAATTGTTGCCTTTGTTTTCTGTTTTCAAAACCTGTACACTCTTTGAAATCCGCTCAACATTTCCCCTTATCCTCTTCTTTTTTATATTACACGGATATTACAAATAAAAAGCAGGTTTCTTCTTTTCTATTGTTTTGCTAATTTCGTAAATTTATTGGCTGTTTTCTATAATGATATTAATCTTGAACATGCCTTTTAACATATGTTTTCTCGGTATCTATACGTTATTGTAATATTGTGAGAGAGCTAAGTAACATAGTAAGTGACAAACTAATAAACTATCAACTGTGTACGGACATTATCAAGAAATTATGTGCGAATTTGGCATTATCTAAATGAAAATAGTACAAGGGAGAGTTGATTGATTAACAATGTATGCATGTACCATATATATAAAAGTATATGTGTGTCGGCCTAGCTACGCCCTTGGCGTCATAGGCTCCAACATAAATGAATAACATTAATGCGATCTAAACATTATATATGAAATGTAATAAAGTTATTAAAGATTATAATTTAACAAATTGCAATTCAGTTGTTTTTCTCAAACGTATCAAATGCTTTGGTTTACTCTAGGACTAGAATCGAGCTGCCCAGGAGAGACCAAAGAAATATCAATGAAAAATGACTTTGGCAGACGGTATTATAGCCATATGCGGTATAATATTTTACCATCAAATAGGGGATTTAAAAAAAAAATAAACATACTTTCGCATTAAGTGTTCGATACTATGATGACTGTTGGTCCTAAAGGATAATTTCTATTTCGTAAAATTTAAAGGACAACTTTATGTCACAATGAATAAGATTAAAACTTAACGGAATGATAAGTTAGAGTACTTGTACATTCATTTATCACCGTGCATGACATTTATTCAAGAAGACGAGAAAAACGAAATCTTTTACAACTTCAGTCGGTCAAAGTACTTTCTTAATTTGGATGGGGAAGTTAAAATAACTGCCTAAAATTTTAATAATTCAATAATTACTGACATTTGCTTGAAAACGTCGTATGCCATTTTGGTTTTCTTAAAAGCATATGGGCAATTCCACAGAAATGTCAACCGCAGCCAAAAATGTAAAATTAATCATAAACTCACATCATGTGAAATTTTCATCCAGAAACATTTTCATGCTACTTGTTTCAACATTTTACACATGAATTAGATCATTAGTTTAAGCATACCGACTGCATCTGTGGATAAATTAAGTTTTTCTATATTTTTGCCTGCTAAAATCAGTGTTTGAACTGTACGCCGCGAGAACTACTTCTGTATTGTGTCGCATGCGAATGCGTTGCTTTTTTGTAATACATATCTTTAAAAACAAACCATTTTCACTTTGAATGCGTACGAATGCCGCATTCGACATTAGAGAATTGCCCATATATAATAAATTTAATAATTTATACGATGAGTAATTTATTTAATTATGTAAGTAAAGGAGTAACACAAAAACGCAGTAAAAGTCTAGTGACGAATTTCTTTCCATGCCCCAAAAATAACATATAACATATGGTAACTTCACTTCATTAGACTAATTTTAATATGATTTCTAAAGGAAATTGTTGTCTCTAACTAATAAATAGTTGATTGAAACTATCTCTTGAAGCTAGCTAATCAAAAAAATGCGTTTTAAGTTGCTCACTATATTCTGCAGTGAAAATAAATAGATTGAATTTATCAATCCTGAAGGTTTTATGAAGGAACTCGAAAAATAGTTGCTCAGGACAACTCGGGTTAATATAAAAAATTTAAAACAAAATATATATATATTACATATATAAATTACGTTCTGCACCATGCGCAAAAAGGTTAGGCTTCTTATAACATAAAAATTAGTTTTTTTGCAGTGGCGAATAATATATATTTTTTTAATTAATATGTAATTAAGGTATCAATCGACGCGTATTTTTTTTTTTTTTTTAGTGTAGTTGCAATCAATAAAATTGTTCCCCTCTCATTTACACCCCCCTCTTATGAACCAGGTGAGTTAGAAAAAGTTTTAGAATGCCATTTGGTACGCTAGGACTAAACCTCTTTATCAGTATATAGCTCGATCTGATCGGATAATCGTAGCAAATCTTTCATATTAGCTGTATAGTCGCCTTTCGCACCCTTCGAGCTGTTTTAGTCACTAACGCGAACTGCCGTCCGCAGTGACAAATGTTGGCGCGCCTGTAAAAACAGCTAAAGCAAAATTGGGGTCAAATTAGAAAAACAAAAACAAAATATAAATTATACCATACAAAAATTTCTAGTTTTTTTTGCCAGCTGTTTTTTTGGGGCCCCATTTGTATAAAACAAGTTGGTTTCATGCAAATACCCATATAGCAGTAAAAATATCCTCGAAATAGAGATTCGTGTTTAACAAAGTCTTACATAATATTGTAAGTCCGTGCATCAAAATCGTAAACCTAATTTACGAAAAGTTAGAGTAAATATTTTCACAGTTGGTGTACCGGATTGGTAGATTTTACCACTTTGTTTCGGCTTGGTTCATATACGATACATTAAAGGTTGCTTCGATATTTTATTGTACTTATTTAAGTGAAGTTAAATTTAGATTTTACATTTGGAAATCATCGCGCAAGTCATTATATCGCAGTACATGCTCCTTTATCTTGGATCCATCGACCCAGGTCACGAAATCTTCCAAGTTGCGGGAGACAAGAAAGGCGGGATCTTTAACCATTTCAGGGCCCACGCGGACATGACCCTGTTCAATAAGGTCTGTGGCATGTTTTAAAGTTTCGGACATTCTCACTAAAATCATAATCATTCATATTAAGACTTATCAGACGTGTTAGGCCCAATTACTACTCACGTTTGACCATTACCACGGGTAAACGACGGCGACAAAAGTGACTGGCCGATGTCCTGCTGGCGCTTTCCAGGGTGAGATGATCGTTGGCAACTCCCATCGCATGCAGTTTGTGCATTAGCATATCGGTTGCCTCCGCTTTGAATGGATCTGACGCATCGAGTCTGGCTATTTTCTCAGTAAGCTCTCTAATTTCTCGCGATAGTTTATTATATCTGCCACAGAGAAGAATAATTTAACGTTTATGTACATACATACAAACATAAATATGTGTGTTATTTTTGGCCAACCTACTTTGTGTAATCCTCACGCTTTTGTATGTGATAGCGACGTAAGATTTTATTCTCCTTTCCGCTGTTGTCGACTTTCCAAGTTATGAAATCGACCTTTTTAAGCAATTTTTGCTCATGAAATTTAAGTTTACGCACCATTTTTGTGTTTGTTTTGTACCGCTGCTTGCACGTGTGCTTTGTTATGTGAGTGTTGGAAAGCGCTCTCGAGCTGATGGTTGAATGCGCTCACAGCTGTTTTTACAGCGTTGAACAGTACTTGAAAGTAAAACGAAACGAACTAGCTCTGGAAACGACAAGCTCAATTGAACAACTTCATTGTTTCATTTGTTTACGTTTGCCGATTTCGTTGTGTTGTTTATTACAATGGCAGCTACTCTAGACGAAGAGTCGCCACCAAAGCCGGCTTTCTCGAATGAGGAGGACCCTCTTGCTGAAGAGCGGCTGGGCTATGTCCGCGAAGTTGGCGCTCAGGCGGTTTGGAGCTTGTCATCGTGCAAGCCAGGTAAGATTCCATAAATTAATTAACGAAAAATGGATGCATAAAGCTCCCTTGAAACTTTTAAGGATTCGGCGTTGAGCGATTGCGTGACAACATAATGGACACCTACTGGCAATCAGACGGACAGTTGCCGCATTTGGTGAACATCCAATTCCACAAGCGCACCAACATCAGCCAAATCTATATATACACCGATTACAAGCTGGACGAGAGTTACACACCTTCGCGAATTTCCATACGCTCCGGCACAAACTTCAATGATTTGCAGGAGCTGCAAGTGATCGACTTGACGGAGCCGAATGGTTGGGTGCAGATTCCCATTAAGGATGGTAACGTGAAAAGTCTGCGCACGTTTATGCTCCAGATTGCAGTGATCTCCAATCATCAGAATGGTCGCGATACTCACATGCGCCAAATCCGGGTTCATGCTCCCTGTGGTGGTGAAGGAAAACATTATCCTCTGGAACTGTTTGGCAAATTCGGCACTGTCGACTTTCAAAAGTTTGCAACCATACGTTAATTTCGGATAACTATTAAAACACACATTAGCGTTGGCAATAGTTAAATAAAAGTATCTCTCTAGTATTAAATCCCAAATCGGTGTATATATTTGATTATATTCTTCTTATGTCTTAAGTACAAATTAACGAATACGAATACGATTGCGATTATTACGATTTATGCGTTAAAATTATTATCGTTATTGCGATGCAAATCTAAACATGGAAGTGTCAACAAAAGAATGTCTACAAACTAAAAAAGTTTGTGCGAGGATCAATGCGGAATCCGCATAGAATTGTCGTTTCGGTTATTTAGGTGCTTTAAGAGTTTTGTAATGATCCTTCTCCTCAGGGCCATCCGGCGGCTCGCATTCATAGGAGGCTTTTATTAAAAGGTTCTCAGTAAAAGCTTCTACCTTCTGCAAATAGGCAACCACATTTGGTATCTGTTCGTATGGACAATCCAGTTGTTGCCACTTGTAGAATATACGCAGGTGTGCACCAAAGAGTTTGCACTTCTCGAAGTTAAAAAATCCATTGGCCAGTCTGAAAAGGACAATACTTTGTCAGATAAATTAATTAAACTATAATTGAAGTTACATGCCGGGTTTTGTGGTTCTCGTTAATGAGGTTAAAATCCTTGAGAAACAGCGAGCAGAATGGAATAATGGCACGCTCAATTTTGTTGGCCGATTCACGCTCAGATCGCCAAACAGCAGCTTTCATGGTTGAGCGGTAAGTATGATAATCGCAGTTGGAATTCATTTGAAGCTCTAAACCATCAAGTTTCGACCTCTCCACCTTTGACCACTGCGAGCAGAATTGTTTAGGACCTTTATGATAACATATTTATGAGGAAAGCTTACGGTTTTCTTAAGTCGCGTCACGGCTTTCATATTTAGAGCCGTTAATATTGCCATCAGGCTGTTGAAATTGCCCGTGTTGAAACATTCCAATGCAGTCTCAATCCAAAATTCAACCATCTGCACTCGCTGCGATTTCTTGCCAAGCTAATCATGTGAACAAGTCAGAATTAGGGAATGCATTTGATTTGGCCCTGAGAAACTCACCTTGACGATCTCCGTGGCAGTCAGATGGAAGAGTTGATTAAACCACTGCACATATGCGGCAATATTTACCTCGGGAAGCTTTGTTGAGCTGCAGATGGACCCCAAAGTGCTGGCTTTGGTTTGCGACATGCAAGACTTAAACTCGTCCGCCTTTATCATTTCAACAAACTCTTCTAAACGTATTTGAGAGAGGTAGGCATATTCGATGGCGTACAGCTGATGCGCCAGCTCAAAGGCGCTGCTGCACTTGCTCTGCACATTATCCGATTTATAGACATTTGTGGCGAATCGTTTCAGTGATTTAATACTGCTCTGTCGCCCCAACGAGCTGGCCGAAGGCTGTTTGCTTACCAGATATTGCAACTGCGAGCGTCGTCTTGCATCCACCTGTGCGAGTTTATCGGCAATTCCGTCGAGAAAAGCACATATGGCTTTACTTTGGTTTTGCTTGCGTAATTCTTGCAGCAATGTTTCATTGCGAAAATCATTGGGACATAAACGTAGCCAACGGGTAAGTAGACGTAGGAGCGCCTTTTCCTGTCCATGACACTCTTGAATGATTCTCATCAGCAACTCTTGATTTTGAACAAACAAACGTGCACAGAGCAGAAAGTCAAACTCCCTGTCTTCGTTGCTGGACTTGACCAGGAGCTTAACTAGCGTGTCGAGGTCACCAGTGGTTGGCAAGTCTTTGGCATAATCAGGAGTCGATCGGCAATCATTAGCTGCATTATTGGGCTCTTTAATTTGAAGGTGCGTGCTCTGTAAAGCAATGTGATTACAATTGATGACTATTTATTTAGTTTGATTTGTCTTCTTACCAGCAGAGCAACTGAAACTACATCAGACTCATCTGCTGAGCTGGGAATGTCACAGTACATGGAATCTGTCTGAGTGTCCCGGCCATCACAATGGTTGTAGGGAGCGCTCATTGAGACGCTGTGGAATAGGCCATCGTGTCCCGAGTCACAGCTGCTGATGTTTGAACTCTTGTCGCCCAAAGTTGTGGCTGTCGATATATTGGAAGTGGAGTCGACGAAGACGAGTTGATCCGAGCCGGTTATGGCTGAGCTGCTGGACATGAGAGAGGCATTCGAGAATGTTTGATTTAACTGACGACCAAGACGGCCTGCAGCTTGGTCTGTTTCCGTATCGGTTGTTACTTGGGAAGCACACGTTGAATTCGAATTCGTTCGATATTTGAGTGCGTTCTCCGGCGTTGTCCGGGCTAGTGCATTCTGTTGTTTTAATGGTTGCCATATTTCCTTCTGATGCGACTGATGATTAAATTGCTCTTTGGTTTCGACGGTTCGTTCGTCAAGCACCTGGCCATTGCGTGAGACGAGAACCTCTTCGGTGGTAGTCAGCGAAGACTTAACTGTAAGCGATGTTTCCACCTCAATGGGCTGCTGGGCGAGGCCGGCCCGGAACAGCAGCTGGTTCAGATGCTCCACTGCCGGCATCTGTCCATCGAGAAGCGCACTCTTGATGGCACTTGCGTCATCGGCGGGCAGACCATCCAGTTTGACTGGCACACCGTTGATTAACAACACCTCTTCCTGCTGAACCGATGACGACGTCTGGCAGTCCACAATCTTAACATCTTTGCCAAAAAGAGATTCTACAGCGTTCATAATGCCTTCGTCCATTTTCGATTGAAGAGTTAGTCAAAATGTTATGACAATTAGATGGTGGTAAGGTTTACTTTTTATTGGTAAAATGCATATGATCCTGTGTGGTTCTTTGGATTTGGATTTGGATTAATATCAATGCACAACATCAAGTACATTTCTGTAAAAAGGAGTTGGAATTATGGCATTAAGATGCATGAACACAAATAAAAAACTACTTATGATAAACAACGCACATTGGGATTGTTAGCAATGAGAACGAGAGCAGCCTTGTGGAGAGGTGACAACGCCCACCACTTTCCCAATTTGTGGACTGGGCCTTGTCTCTATCTTATTACAATTATAATTTTAAGCACACACCTGCAGGAACAACTTTTGGTATTTGCGTTCCAATCGACGCGCAGCCGCAGTCATTATGGCTTCCTTATTTTACTTGACATTAATTGCTTGATTCCGTTGACAAAGAACTGTTTTTTTTTGTTTGCCGAATATTTATTTTTATTATTTATTTATTTGTTGCCCACACAAGCAGTGTTGGGTTGCTCAGAAGGTTGTGAACATAAAACATGAGTAAAACGCGAGCTGGTTCGCAGAATGAATCAATATTACAACACTGCACGATATAGTTCTTTCAATGCATGTTCTATGGTTGCCATTAGCTAAGAAAGTATTTAAGTGTGACAGCCCTGAATTCAACATAAATGTTTTATTGTTGGCGCTCAATTCAAACCTCTCTTTCATTACGGATAATACATACTCAGTTAATTATATATATAAAATTAATATATATGTATAAAATAAATTATTCCTATAATCAGGAAGAACGGTTCGTATTGTTTAGGTCAGCAATGAACTAAATTTTTGGCTTTTTGTCCAGACACTTTCAGTTGTATGGGATGACTTCTCAATAGGTTATCTGCTTAGTGGTTAAATGTAATTGAGAAATTCAAATTGAAGGAAAACTAAATTTATTCTTTAGTGTAACTTCTTCTGGGTTTAATACATTTTTTTCCAGAGATTTTCCAATTCGTTAACACCCCCTCTGAAGGGTTCATCTGGCAGGCCCTCAAAATACTTATTTACTGCAGCTATCACTTCAACATTTGTTGAAAAACGGGTTCCATGTAGAATTTTTTTGTTGCGTGAGAAGAAATGGAGGTCAGAGGGCGGCAGATCTGGTGAATATGGTGAATGTGCCAACAAGTAGTCAATCAACAATTTTCCCGTCGAATCCCAGAAAACTGTAGCCATAACCTTTTTCGATGATTTTAACCACCTTCATTGCTTCGGAGCCAAAACACCGGCTTCAGTCCACTTTACTTTTAAATTAAAATTTTATTTTTTTTTTTTGAGAAAATATGACAAACTTTATATTTTAAAAATGTATTATTCGGCTTATTAGAAAACTTTAGACGATTTTTCTGGGTTTTTCACATCAACAGGTTTAACAGCTGCAGACTGCTGCATATTCCATATTTTTAGATAAACTCAAATTAACTGTAGTCTACGATAGTTCCACTAAGTTTTACTCCACCAAAGTTAAGACTTACTCACAAAAAGGTTGTTACAAAGGTTACTATTTTAAGACACAAATTTAAAATATTAAACCTATGCACAGGTCACAAAACAATTTTTTTTCTTTAATTACACACCTCCAACTTTTATTAAAACCAAAACATCTTGCATATAATCACTAAGCAAATAATATTTGTTTAGTGGTATAATGAAATTTAAAAATTTTTTCACGACAATTTGTGCAGCTATAAAAAAGGCGGGAAATGCTTTTCACAGCTGTGTTTACATGTTGACTTTGAAAGCTTACAGCTGATCAAAAATATTTTTCATTTTATTTCGGGTCAAATCGACCAATGAGTGCTGTTGCGATAATTGCATTCGATTGCGTTGTTGATCCGAATTTAGGAAATGCGTCACCAATCTAACCATTAGCTTTCTCAACGCTTTTTCGTTCTTCAAGACACTTGTACGACCTCGTTTAAACTCTAACTTCCATCTATGAACAGTCGGAAAAGAAGGAGCGAAGTCCTTTAATACTTTTAACAACTTGGTATAAATCTCGTTTCCGGATAAACTATACAAAACAAAGACCTTTATCACTGCACGAATTTTAGATTTATCCATGATTGACATATTAACATAACATGTGCTTTTTAAACAGTTGCACTTATGCGTATTTTAGCAAAACTTTGAATGTGAGAGAATTGAGAATTGGTTATAGTAATTTAAGCAGAAAGTTTTTTATTTTTGGTAAAATTCTTGTGGCGTGTGGAAAATTTCAAAGATGGAGTAATTTCCGAAAAAGTGCAACTTTTAATTAGAATATCTTTAAATCGAGGTGAGGTTTGGTAGCAAATTAATTTTTTTCTTTAAGCGGACTCATATTTAAAAGTAAGTTGATAAAATAAAAACAAAAAAATTATTTATTTTAAATTTTTGACCAATAATTTCCACTTAATTTCCTGAAATACGCCATAGTGAAGTGATTAAAAAAAGCTTTTTGGCAGATCGAATTCAAAGCTCTGGCATATTTACTGTATGAATGGAGCTATTAAATGAGAAATACAATTTTTTTCTAAAAGTGCTAGAAACATGTCGCTCTCAAAACTTTTCAAGTAACCTAGTATAATAAAAAAATGCTGCCTACGATAAAATAATTTATAAATTTAAGCCATAATGTATAATTTCACTTACAATTGCTAATACTAAAATGGATCTTCATATTAGGCACATTATTCACTTGAAGTCGATCATAATTATTTATTGATATTAAATGTTTGAATTGGATGGATTGCATATTCGTTAACTTATTTTGGGGGCCTAAACTACGGGATAACTGCATTCGCTGGCAATACCGCAAAAGTTCTGGCCGCGTGGCAGTCGGAAGTAACCTTCCTCACCCCAGTTCTTGCCCCACGAGTTCTTGACAATCCAGTAATCCTTTCCTTTTTCGGTGCCATAACCAACGACAAGTATGGAGTGGTTCACTTCGCCCTTGTTGCATTCTTCATCCGCATAGATTCCGCTCTTGTAAAGCAGCAAGCTCTCTAGGCCATTTACAGAGCAAGCCAGTGGACCCTGAGTGGCAATTACGGTTTTCATAGATTTTTCGTCCTTTGGTGGAATTGCGGCGAATCCGGTGATTTGGGCACCAGATAAGCCCTTTGCGTATTTGCATGTATCCTTCTTATCCACATAGGGATACTTATCTCCAACAGCAATACCGTTCTGCTGAGCTATAAAATTAAATGCGTACTCCTGGAAGCCGCCATCGCAGCCTGCAAGACCCAGATCCTCCTGGCCACAATCGACTAAATTCTGCTCCGACAGGTTTGGCAATTTACCAGTTTTACGGAATACATGACCTTCAATAGCGCCCGTTGCGGCAAACGACCAGCAGGAGCCACACTCCCCTTGGAACTTGATAGGTGTAACTCCGCCCTTTTGACGCCAATCAAAGGTGTCCGGAAGATCCACATTTGTTGCCAACTTAGCTAATACACGATGCTCCTTTGCACTTTGGCTGCAAGCCAAAAGCTTCATTAGAGCAAATGATAAAGTAAGTACATATAGTCTACTTACTCGCCCGATGATGACTTCCTCAATCCGGTAAGCTGCTTAAGGAACTCCGCATTCGTGAGGTCCGCAAAGGCATTCACGGCCAGCTCATAGGTAGAAGCACCGTTCTTGAACGCCGAGTTCTTGGCGTCTACTAAGCTTTTACGAGCACTGAAGATTCCCTCACGCAATTGGCGGTCTGCCGCCGAGATATAGGACTTGCCCGATTGTGCCTACAAAGTAGTTGGTCATAGATGGCACAGGTGATATTAGATCATATTTATAGTTTACCACAAAGTCGCCAAAGTTTTGCACATTCGTAAGAACGGGGGGTGAGGGAAGTCTACTGGCAATGTCCGAAACCCTTTGCCTAAAATTGTTAGCGACATTTCCCAAGCCTCCGCCGAATCCAAACTGAGCAGAGGCCAGTGCCACAAATGGAAGAAGAACGAGCACCAGTTTCATTATGATCTATAAGAAAATATACGAATAATAATTTATGAATAATATAAATATTTTTGTCAAAATTGCAACCGGTTGTGAACCGAACTTTCCAAAATAGACTGCATTTACTGAACCGGTCCATGAACTGAAAAATTGGTTGGTTTTAAAGACTTTATCGTTATTGTATAATATTTTTTCATATCCGTCTTACGATTGATTTTAAGGTTATCCAAAGGGCAATGAAAGTAGCGCGACATTGAAACAATATCAAATTTATTAACAATTTTTAAAAATTATGTATTCAAGTTTAGTCGGTCCCTTGAATGGCCCCAAGCAGGAAAGAAATAAATTGAAAATTTATTAACAAATGAACATAAATATTTACACAAGTATTCAATTTTATGTGCAAGAATTCTCTTAATTAATATATTCTCACGACACTAATTCCATAAGTTGTTACTTGGCAAAAATTTGATAGCTCTGTGGAAACTAGAATACCTTGCACTTTATATGTACCCTATATTTAAGGCGATTAAATTCATATAGGTATGTATTCAATAGTGCATTGTTGACTATTAATAGTAACAAACTTGCATTAACATCAGAAAATAAGCAAATAAGCCATGAATAATATTAAATACAGGTATTATATAAGATGAATCTTTTATTAATCGCACTTGTTCAGAGTATCTCACAGTCACTTCACATATTCATTGATCACATAAACTCTTCTCTAGTGGCACGATTAAAAGTTGTTTCTTGTAGTCATTAGATGATGACTTTTACCTTTATAGAGTAACCTTTCTCGTCAGATCGTTCAATATTAATGCGAGACCCGCTGACTGAGTCTGTGTTTTTATAGATGCGATCGTCGCATCTGTGTTATCACGCAAATTAAGCCTGTCTCACATTGTATATTGATATATGCATGCGTATATACATACTCACAAATATATATATATATAAATATATATATATATATATAAATATATATATATATATATATATATATATAAATATATATATATATATGTGTGTATGTAAGTCACTTATACCTTGATCAAGATTGTATATACACAACTGACTGTATACAAGCTTTCGATTTGATTACTTGTATCATTTAAAATGTCGACAGGTTTGGCGATTTAAAGCCGTTAATTAGCGCTATGTTTAGCATCATTGCTGTGTAGATATATGTATAAGGCGCTTCTATTTTATGTATTTTGTATAAACCTAACTTTCTGAGCATAGTTAAATAAAGGGTTTCATATACTTCTTTGAAACGCTTGTAACAGAACTAAATTTCTTCACTGTAAACAACATATTAAAGAAACAAATATTCCCGGAACACATTTCAGGAAAATTTCAGGAAAAAATCCGTCCCAATCGGTGTTCAAAGTTCGGTAATACTGGATTGTTTTTAATTTACTAATAATCTGTAGCTCTATTCCTAAATATGTATCATTTCCTGTGTAGATCAAGTTGGAATTAATTTTTTTTCAATTAAATGTATTTCCAGATATAAATTGAAAATTTGGTCTACGCAATAGAGTATTTTACTGTCGAGCACTACGCTGCCGATTTCCTATTGGTTTTTTTTTCAGAAGTAATCCATTGGAACCAGTTTATTAAGATCAAAATATGTTTTTCAATTAAAAGAACAAGAGTGTTAATTTTATTTCTTTATTAAATTGTTAAAACATTTATCATTGTAAGCCACTGTTTATATTTAAATGGTGATTCCCATTTTATTATGTCAGTGTAAATTATGGATAAAACTAGATAATAATTTGTTTTTTTTACACGTCAAAGACCAAATTCGCTTTACTGTACACCCGATTTAAAGTCAAATTAAAAAAATAAGTGGGAAAGGTTACAGTCAAGACTCCGACTATGAGATACCCGATGTCTAATGTAAGCCTACATATGTATAATATATATATATATATATATATATATATATATATAATATAAATTTTATATTTTTTTATATTTAAATTTTAAACACCTATGGCATAGAAAACACTGCATATTTTAAAAAAGTGTCAAAATTATTGCTTTGACAATACAAAATGATGTGAACTTGGATGTTACTTTTTTGATTGCATTCAGTTGGAAACTTTACAAATTGTTGAGTTCAGGCACAATGTTACATGCTGTAACTTATCTGTATTTGTATACAAGTTGTTAATTATACTAATGAGTTGTCAGATAGCTGTTTCCCCAGCATTTCATTATTACAAATTACAGTTGTAAATGTAACTTTCCTGATTTTGTCGCTTAATCAATCTTAACATTTAATTAGGACCAAGACTTATCAAAAACTTGTATCTTGTATTGGGAATATGCATATACTAATAACACCGTCAAAACTCGTTCGGTTGTCAAATGAATGTAATTATTTGCATTTGTATCTTATCAATAAAAATCTTATCTGAGCTTAACAATAAACAAGTTCAGACTGAATTGGAATTATTTTATACCTAACATTTTTGATTTATGAATGAATATAATATGATATTTTTTAAATATTCATGTCGAGTTATTTTTGACTGTTTTGCGACTCGGTGTGAGTTTTGGTTCCTGTGGCGCTTCAGTAATCGGTGTTGCCTCAGGCAATAATACTACGGTTTGGCTTAAGTCCACAGGTGGAGATGCCCAGTTTTCAGTCATAGCAAAGCGCTGCAGATAGTAAAAGTGATAATAAATACAAATCTGATTTAATTAGACTCATATAGATATTTACTCCACTGGGGGCCAAAACGGAGCCTCGTTCAAGCTGAGGTAGAGCCGATCCGAATGCCAGAAAGGCAGATGCAATAAGAACCAAGGTGGTAGTTACTTTCATTTTAAGTATGAGTATTGTGAGTATTAAAGATAAAGATGTTCTTTCAATTCGGATGTTTCCTTTGCAATGATTCTGTTTTCTCGAGGATTCTGTTTATATACCTGCACCTTTCTCTTTAAAAACGGATGCGAAGTGCATGCATATAATGAATATTGTATTAAGTACTTGTACTTATAATACTAAGCTTCCGTGCTGTGAATCATCCGATTTATAATGGAATTACCTCACATTATTAATTTTGCAATTGCAGTACTCGTAATCGTGAATCTCACACAAAGCGGGCTTTAAAGTTATAAATACATCTACACCTTTGAGAGGCTCGTCACTTTAAGCCAAGCTAACTCGGGCTGTTAATTGTTACCAGCTGCATTTCATTTCCATTTAAGTTAACCATAACTGGAAAACACAGATTTCAGTCAGATTTCGGTTTTCTTTCTTTACTATCTTTAGTTTTTGCCTTAATTCGATGGCATTTCCAGAAAAATTAAAGTCGCGACCAAAAACTTAAGATGTACAAAAACCAATTTTTTGTGAAACTATTATACCACTTTATTATATTGAACAATTACACACATGGGATTAACAAACAAAACAAAACATTTTAATTTTTGGGTAATTAAATAGATTTGCATGCCTAATAGAAATCATAGAATTTGCGTTTTCATAAATAAACATATTTTTCAAATTTTTTTTGGCAAAAAAAGGCATATGGTGTTTTTTAAAAAATGTATGTAACAGGCATAAGTAGGCGTGGCACACGCAATCAACTATATATTGTTCTTGATCAAAATCAATAGCCGAGACCATTTAGCTATTTGTGTCTGTCTGTCTGTTTGGACTCGTCGATCTCAAAAACCAAAAGAGCTAGAGTCTCCAAACTTGATATGAAGGTTCCTGGATACCGTACGCAGATTAAGTTTGTTTTTATTTTTTGATCGCACCTCTATATCTCATAAAGCCAGCGATGTTGCGTCAAAAAGTTGCGCCCGGGGCAAAGATTTTGACCTCCCCCCCCACAAATTAAATTCAGTGACATATTTTTTTTAGTAAATAAACAAATCGAAGATAATGCCTTTTAAAAACATATTAAAATTGACAACTCCAGTGTCAAAAATGTTATTAAAATAACCTAAATGTTACAACAATAAAAACTTATAGTGTGACAAATAGCTCGTTACCCAAAAATGGGTACTATTAGATTCCCGACAGATTATTGTACACCATTTTGAACATTTTTATCCCCGAGACTATAACAGTTAGAGAAACCAAATTGGGTGACAGTACCCTTAGATTAAATTCTAGATCTAAGATCAAATATTTTAGACTTCTTTGACTTTTTAAATGCTAAGTCGTTGCCATTTTATCCGCATATTGCCTGAATTTAACAATAACATCCTGATACATTCATTACAAATATGTTACATGCTACAATTAAAAATTGTAAACTTTAATTTTATAATGGTTTGCTATTTGGAAAATTGTAAAACTGATTTAAGGTCCCCCATATTTCTTGTCCAATAGATGATCGTAAGTGGCTTTAAATTTATTGAAAACAAAAATCGTTGTGAAATTCATTGTATGATTTCAAGTTCACTTTCCAATTTGGATTTAGTTTAATAATTCAAATCCTCAGAAACATTAAAAAGTGCCTCAAATCTCAAATTTAGTTCGCAAATGATGGGGTCCATAGATTCTAAAAATGGAATTAGAAATGTTAAAGTTTCTGGTATGTTTTTTGCTAACATCTGCAGCCACATATTAAAATTGTTTTCGCACTTTTCGTTGTCTGATTAATTTAACTTCAGACTCAATCCCTCAACTTATTTTCAAGTTTAAAAGAGTTTAAATATTTCAAAATTTCATATTTTTGGCGCCCCTAATATCTTAGCGCCCGGGCGGTTGCCCCCCCCTCGAAACGGCGCTGCATATAGCTGTCACATAAAGTTTTAGTATGAGGAACTTCTTGATTTTTTAGATATCTCAATCAATCCGACACATTATGCATCTGGGCTGGTACACATTCTGTCCAAAATTCATTGAAATCATAAATCTGTCATAGAAAGAACCGGTTGAAAAGCCAACTTTAAGTACAGAGCACCTGATCACAGGGTATCCTACTGTCGAGAGTGCTTGACTGTAGCTTTAGATGCAAGTCGAATACCACTTCTATTTCTATCGAAGTTTTTTTTTGCTAATATATTGGAAACCCCAAAACAACAGAACCTACCTTTTTGGACTTCAAATAGTGCTATGGTATTGTTATCAAAAAATATAAATAAAACAAATTTGTTGTATAAATGTTCCTATATATTGATATCGCAAATATCACTAAAAGGCATTTTTTTTTGACAGAGCTATATTTACTATCTTCCTAGTGAATGTTTAAAAGTGAAAAAGATTACCCAAAGATCGTAAACTAGAGAGCTTAGGCCCACAAATTGGAACTATTATCTGGTGAGAAATGTACGGAGCAAGTTACTTACTCTATTTTAAAAATTACTTTTGTTAAGATAAACTTATTGGTTAAGTGTTTAACTAAAAAACAAATATAATTGCTCTAGCTAAAATTTTTTTTTTGTATTTATTAGTTTATTAAATTTTTATTAATAACATCTGCAGCTAGTTATTCATAAATATATTAATATCACATAATTCAAGGAAAACGGGAGAACAACACCATGAAAATGGACAAGAACAATGATTTTAAATTTGCAAACCCAATTCTCCCTTTTGTTACCTGTTTCTGTATTCGTTGATCTTGTTATTGGCGTTGTTTTTGTTCTTCGTTTTTGTTGGTGTTGAGGTTGCTGTTGCTGCTGCATTTCAAACATGTACGTGAAGAATGTTTACCTTTTTGTTAGTCTGAGATTGCCGTTTCAGCAAAAGAGAAACTTTTTATATTCGTTCGTTGGACCCTGCTGTTCTTTTCAAGGTTGTCTTCAGAACTCTGGCCGTCTCTCTCTCTCTCTCTCTCTCTCTCTCTGTTTCTCTGTCTGCCTGTGTGTGTTTATGAGTGTGTGGTTCTGTCGATTGGCAGGTGTATGCACAGTATATGAAAGAAGTCTTTCATTAACCACTATCCGTCAGTACCAGCATCAGTCAGCACAACTTCAAACGAAGTCAGACTTAAAGTTAAAGTCAAAGTCAACCATCTCCGTCTTTCTCTTTCCCATCTTTTTTCATTGCGTCTTTATCATCTTCTGTTGCTGTGTCAGCATCTAAAGTCAAGGAGAGGTTCAAGATGATGAGTTGAGCTGAGATGGCGGGTGGCAATGCCTTCCTGAAGTCTTCTGTTTAATATCTGCTGTCCATTGCCCAGTGTCAAACAGACATGCTAATGAGATGCGTCTCCACAAATCCTCTTTAAATTAAGAAAAATGATTTGCAAATTCGACTGCAGACTTATTATACACAGGCTGACCAAGCGTAATAAAGATATGGTAACTCTAGAATCTGGTATTTGATAAATTACAAGCGGAACAGCAACAGTCAGAGAAAAATATTGTCATCATGAGCAGCATAAGGATGTAAGAAAGCGAATCTTATTTTACATTTACCAAATTCGTTTTTATTAATGAAGAGTTTTGTCATACAATTAAAGCATGTAATAGTAGGTATGTAGTAAATAATTAAGTTTGTCTTAACTCATATAAGTTCTCTCTAGTCGATACCTAACCGATAATGCTAATGAAAATTCATCGTTAGCTTCTACAGATTGTATAATCTGTTGCGGGTCCGCAGAGAGAAGTGTCATTTATCGTTCATATAAGGTCAAAATGTGCATTCCTCAGTGGAACCCAGAACTGTGCCCCAACACCTGGAGGAGCACACCATATCGAAAAATTAGGGAGTACAAGAACGAGTGGAATTAAAAGCTATGCGGCTCCGGCAGCACCTTGAATTTACGTGAATCCTCGTTGTTGACTACGGCCGAAGTCTTTCCGAGCACACGCATGGCATTGGAGTAATCGGAGTCGATCTGGGGAATGATCTGCTGCTCGTTGGGACGCAACGTGCGTATAAGATCGCTCAGGGAAAGCGATGATTGGGGCGAGATCTCATCCTTGCTGACAGCAGCAGCACGCTGGAGCTCCTGCGAGCTGGTCATCTTCTCAAAGTCCTGCGCAATCTGCTTGAGACGCACCTCAATGGCCGGTGACTCCGTGGAAATGGGCAATGCAACTGGGGCTGGTATATCGCTGACCCTGGCCAACGACTCGAAATGTGAGTCTGTCTCAGTATCAGTTTCGGTTTCAGTTTCAGGTTCAGCTTCAGATTCAGCTTCTGCTCCATGCTCAACACTGCCGTGCTCATCCGCCTCTGGGACATCCTCCTCGTGCTCCTGATGCTCGTCGGTGTCATGAGATTGCAACTGCAGTTGCAACTCCTCAATCGAGTGCATTTCGTTGTGCAACTCGTTGTCGTTCAGCGGGAAAACGTGCTCCTTAACGTCATCACCATCGCTAAGCTCACGAGCGTGCTCATTGGAGGCCTCGCCAGAGTCGTGCTCGTGCTCGTGCTCGTGCTCCTGCCCGTGCTCCTGCTCGTGCTCATCGAAGTCACTCTCGCCGTCAGCATCGTCGTGCTCTTCAACGTCCGCCTCGAGGTCAGCGTCCACATCGGGTGCACCCGAATCGGTCAAAGACCGATCGTGATTCAGCTTGAACCATACAGTCGAAGGCTGCTGGGAGGCATCGACGGCATTGTCAGCCACCGAAGACTTTGGCTTGGCAAACAAAGTGTTGCCGCTGGCGATGGTGGACATGATAAGCGGAAGGGGAGTTGTGGTGGCCAGATTGAGATTCAGGAGTGCGGCGGGCGGGCGTGGTGTCGTCGAAGTTATGGGGCGTCTGCAGAAGGCGGAAGAAGATGGAATATGCTAAATGAACCAATTGAATTACACAGTTATTATTTAGCACACATACACACTATCAAGAAGTACATATGTATGTATGTATGTAAGTGCTTATGTATGTCGATTGACTGGCAGCGAGCTTGGCATTGGGTTAGTGCGAAAGTGCGAGATTGAATCTAAAGTTAGTTAGTTGAACACAAATCTTGATGGCAACGACAACAACAACAACATCAACATCAACAACAAGAACAAGCTAAGCCCCAAACCACCAATTAATTGTGGCCTCCAATAGAGCCTACCTCTCTGAAAGTTGTGCAAAGGAAACTAAGGAAGATCTCAGGACAGTTCACATTTAAATGGGAGTCTTGAAATGATCAATATTAGAAAGTATCTTTGATGAAATCTTCCTCGTCCATTGCACAACATTCTCTGGAGGGGGAAGGGGCAACTACAGTGGCCTCTCAGACAGCAAAAAGGAAGTTATCGTGTTTTGTTCGATATCATGATATCAGTTTTAGTGATCTGTAAGTTAGTAATAGGCTGATAGCTTCGCATTAGTCTTCTATATTAGATATAAGACAGAGTATACATATATGCAGATCCTGAAACAGATCCAGTCACTGCACATTCGTGTATACTCGTATGAGTGTGTATAGTGTATATTTGTGTTTGTAACGATTTGGGGTTTAGCTCACCTATTTGATTATGTTTTGTATTACTTTTTGAACAGAACGTTCCATTGTATTTTGAATTTCTTATTGTTTTTTTTTTTGTTTTTTTTTTGTGGTCAACTAAATTAACTTTTATTAATCACGATATGTTTTATCAATTGTTTATGTTTATTTGTCTGTGTATTTGTAGTACTTTTTTGTTTATATCTTAATTAAGAACATTCGCTTAAGCATTCTCGTATATCGATTCATTATATTTATGTGTTTATACTTATGAATTATTAGGTTATATTTATTTATTGTTTGATTGCTTGATTGATTGATTTATTTTATCGTTTAGTGGCGCCCATGCTCTCTAGTTGTCCTTACCCCTGCGCAGACGACACCGGAATGCTGCCATAGTTATAATAATAGCAACGGGTCTGCTCGCAAATAAAGTCCTTGACGTCCGAGCAGTCCTCGGGCATCCACTTAAGCGTCGGCTGCTTGAGGATGACGCATCCCTTTTCGGCACCACTGCTGCTATAAAGAGCAAACATATTGCGGGTCGTTTAAATGCAGCCTCAGTCAGCTCCAAAATGAGAACCGAATCCTGTCTTACCTGTCGCGGGCCGTACGCTGGGGAGAGGTGTTGCTGTTGTGATCGACGGGATCAAGCAGACCGGCTTGGATTGCGTCGGCCGAGTTCTCGAAAAAGTCGAACGTGGCGTTGAACGGCAAGCCGGTGCTCATCCATAGGAACATGCCCGTGCCCAAGCGATTTCCGGATGTCCAGAAATCATAATTACCATAGCCGGCATTCTTTAAATACGTTGTCATCGACTCGGCCTTTTCCTTCGTCTCGAACGAGGCCAGCTGCAAGCCCAAGGATCGGCAGTACTGATAGGCCAGGAAGTAGTTCAACTCTGGCGAATACGGATTCATCCGACTGATGAAGTACTGCACACCATCTAAATGAATGGTCGTGATGCGTTGACCTAATCAAAAATTATAAAAAAGTTAGAGTTTTTGTCGTAATTGATTGACTATAAGATACCCTGACCCGCTACAACAAGCTTTGTAATAAGTTATATTTTCGATGGAATAGAGTTATCCAAATTTTGAATAAAACTTGAGTTGCCTGTACACATGAGGAGACCTCATCACAAATTTGGTACTTCTACCTGTTCCCATCACTGATTTCTATTTGCCCATACAGACAAACGGACAAACTTCAAAATATTATTTTGGATATTGTTGTTGATCAAAAATAAATATATGTACATTGTACGTACATACTATATAGGGTATAAAACTAATTATTCTTCCTGTTACATATTTTATTCAACCTTATTATTCACTCGGCATTGGGTATTATTACAGAAACTGAATGGCTCAAAGACCAAAGCCGGAGGCCACTGAACTCTCCAGACCGTGGTCCGCTCTGAATATTGAGTAATCGCCATGCGTAACCGTAACGGTTTCGTTTCTATTCGAATCGGCTTCGAATGCGTAATCAAAAGATATCCAAAGAAAATATCATTGAATAGGATTACCAAAACGAGCAATCCGAATGACAAAACACATTTTTTAGCGTAAGTCTTGGATTGCTATAAAAAGAAGCCAGTCCCTTGTTGGACTTGTACTGAAAATCGAAGTTGTTGGGCCCAACTCGATGATTCATTGCAGAGCTTTAATGATGATGATAACCAGGACCATTTATCGGTCTATGACCCGCAGAATAAGCAGGCAAAGATACAGACAAAAGTTACAGATACAAAGCTAATTACACAAAATCCGATGAGGAAATAATGACACTGATGACATTAATTAGCTCAATAGCCAGAAAGAAGAATGTAGCTGAGAAGAACGCCAAGAACAAAAGTCGTTGCTTGTCTCTGCTTTAGGTGTCTCTCATCATATACTCGTATAATCTTCCATTAAAACAAACCAAAAGAAAAACATCTTCAACGCTAAAAATGACTTGACGGCTTTCGTTTCGGACATGGGTTAACAGGTAGCTGGCCGGCCACATTCGGACCTTGATGTTTCCCTTAGTTTTTACTGTACTCTTGGTGAGACACTCGGAGCGTGCTAAACAAATACTACGACAACACATAAGTGTGTGTGTGTGTGTGTGTGTGTTTTAGTGGTGTTGGTGTTGGCCTAACTCAGCCCATTTTCGTTTTCAATTCTGATTCGGAGTCTTAACGCAAACGGAAGGCTGCCCTCAGCGGACAGTTGACTATTTATGGAACTTGTCGTGGATAGAGGTACGAGTATGCCTTATGTTCATATATCTATCATATATATGTGTGTGTGAGTGTTTGTATATTAAATTATTTCCGGCGATTTAAATGCAAGACACACACGAAGCTGAATCCAAAGTCTTCTGATGCAAGCAAACGAAGGACTAACAAAGACGAACATGATATGTATGAAATCTTCAAATTAAATTGAAACAGGATAGGCTATAAAAACATTCTCAATCGATATTATACTTATACTTTATTATACTATATTATCTCGTAGTTTGAGCCCAAATTAGTTTCAATTTTCCGACTTAAATTGGAACTGGGAAAATCGCGATAGATTTTTATCAATCATCAGAGATTGCTTTAACACAAATGTAGTCCAAATCTTCATGAAAGTGGGCATCCACTTAAAACTGCAGACAATTTGACTTGGACTGGCTAAACTTCCCATCGTATAACCCAACAATTGAACTGCATTTTACCCAGCTTCCCGTCTCCAAATCTACTTGAGCACTATAATTTGTAGGTAATTACGTTCGACTGGATCCCCTTATACTTGTTACGATAGTACACGAATCTAGCACGTCTCTAATGATGCATTCAGAGTCAGCTCTGGTGTTTGGTATGGTCAGATCTCCGACTCGCGATGCTCGAGGCGCAAATGTAATCAAATGATGGTAAGCCTTGTTATTTGTTGGCACCTAACTTCCCTCCGGTTAGCATCGAAATGATTATTAAGCACGACCAGCTGCAGATGCAGTTGCTGATGTCGGGAATTAGAACGAAATTGATAAAACAAAGAAGCAGCCTGAAGCTACAAGTGAATCAGGAAACGGGAACAACCGAATCTAATTTAACAACTAGCAACTCCGCCAGTCCCTCTCTTTCTATTTCCAACCGCAAAACTCAAACATGCAAAAAATTAAACTGTTTTCCCTAAACATATCGCATCAAGACGGTGATTTAAAAAAAAAAAAACGATTATTGAAATAATAATGCAGAAATACTCGTTATGTCATGTTTTGCATTGTGTACAAAATTTTATTGCAAGATAATACTGAATTGAATATTTAAATTGCAAATTCGATAAAATTGTTTTTTTCTTTTAGTTATGACTGTCTTAAATTTTATAAGTTATTATTGTAATCTTAGTTGTAATCTGATGAAAGTGTATAACTTTTCTAAAAATTATTATATTATAAAAATTCTTTTTTTACGACATTTCATTCTTTATATTTACTCATATTAGTACAGTTTACTAAAACTAAATTTATAATCTTTGCTTATTCGTAATTATTCTTAATAAAATTAATAGGAATTATTTTTATTCACATTCTACAAACATTTTTATTCATTTTTTTTGCTCATTCCTAATTCTTCATCACAAAATTCACTACAAAATAATTATACTGTTTCCTAAGATACTTCATTCGTATAAGTTCAGTTTATAAAAATTAACATTGATATCTGTGCTCACTCATAACTTTATAACTTCGATCCCTGCAAATATTCTAATTATAAGTATATACTAGAGTTTTTACTAACCTGCAGCGCAAGCCAAAAGGCTTAGCATACAAAACAAAATGATTTTGGCCATATTCTCTTTAAGAGTATGTGATTATAACTCTCAAGGGTCTTTGAGCAAAAGCGATTTGTGTAACGAACGCGATGCTGATGACTGATGAGATCGAGGAACCGTGGGCACTTTTCGTCGCGTTCACTGTAAGCCTTCGACTGAACTGACTGATATCCAAGCTATATCACGCAACCGAGAACCGTCAAGAAACTAAAGAAAAAACTCGCTGCTGCTGCTGCTGCTGCTGCTGCTACTTGCAGAACGCCAACACTTCCAGTTCCAATTTTATTTCCAGTTTCTGTAAGAACTTCCTCTTCCAAGGCGCGCAGAATGGAATGAAGCGAAACGTTTCAAGGCGATGCCGAAGACGAATACGATAAGTCGCACCTAGCACACACACACACACACACAAAGACACAGACACAAATACACCCTCAAAGACTGACACACGCACACGCTGAGGCGTCTTTAATCCTTTTGACCAATTGGACACACAATTAGAACTTAAAGATGAGGACTATTTTTTCTGTATCTTGAATGATCTCCTCGTCTTAGTTCGATTCGGAGCTGTCTGTGTTGCTTGGCCGAGTACACAAAGGTAAATGTCGTGTAGAGGGCCAGATTGTTAGTTTTAAAAGGAAATTGACGGAGAGGCTTAAAGTCTGATTCTATAAGTACACTATACAGTGCGCATGTATGTATGTGTGCATGTATGATCATGAATGAGTGAGCCAGCAATGGAATAAGCCATAAAACAAGAAAGAAAGAAGCAAGCCTAAGAATATGAAATGTGACAGTGGCTATTACGATTGTGGCACCAAAGAAAAGACAAAAACCGACCCGAACTCGAATCCAAGCCCGAGCCCGAACCCGATCCCATACCAGCGCTTATTCCCATTCCCAATCCCAAACTTCAACCCGAACCCGAACAGCAATTTGCGCATTTCGTGGATGTGATTGGAACGCGTTGTAGGTGAGTACGTGTATGTGTGTATGAGTGAGTAAGTTTGTATGTGTTTCTTTGTGTGCGTGCTGTCATCGTGCAGCACTGGGACCTGATGACTTCTTGGCCATGGTCTTGGCCCGAACTCAGTGCTAGACAAAGAGCACAATAAAGCCGCGACGGTTTCGTCGGCGCAAAGGTACAGACAAGCGGGCCAAAACCGAAATACAAAAACATACACACACACATACACATATACACACACATACACACACACAGACTTATTCTCATACATGCATACTTTCCTGGATTGCAAGTCGACGATCGTTGCTGCCATCATTCCAATGGGAGTCGCAGTCCGCTTTTCATTGTTAGTTTTATTCTTTCTCCCACAACGTCGCATTGCTTTTTGGTTCTTCTGCTGGTCCCACTTACCTGGCTTGTGGCTTAAGTTAGGGCCCCATTCCCGTTCCGTCTCGTTTCGACCTGTCCCGTCCCTTCACGGCCTCATCTCCACCGTCGCCTCTAGCCAAAGACACAGCTCAAGCCCTGCGCGATCGTTCCATTAATTTGGTACGCTATCGCAGTCACCGTCGGCGTCGACGTCGACGTTTCGACTGGTTTGTGGTTTTGATTTTACGATCCCTGCCTGGAAGCGTGAAATGTAATAATGATCTTCTCTTTTGCATTTTGACAATACATAAGTCTGCGGGTGCCCCCACCAAGTGAAAAAAGCTAATCAAAAGATCCGCTATAAAAAATGGTAATATTCTTTAAATATTCGTATGCTATATTTGTAGTTTCATATACTTTTCTCACAAGTCTCCCTAACTACTCATAAGAGTAGGTATTTACGTATCTTTTTTTTATGACTATGGTAAGTGGCGTCGCATACACCTACACAAAAATGCCATATACTGTCTATTACATTTAATTCATATCTAATTAACTTAATTAGATGATCATGCTAATGAATTGCCAAATGTTGGTTGACACCTTTTGTATTTCAATATCTCATTGGTTTCTTCCCAAATGTGGCTATCCCAAATGTTGCTTCAATTGTTTGTCAGTTTTGGTTTGAATTTTATCTTCGCTATGTTTGATTTTCGACTGATTCTTTCTATGATAGCTATATGATATAGTGATCCGCCTGCCTGTAGCAATAGTACGGTTGTGTACCAAGTTTCACCAAGATGGCTTTAAAACTCAGAGACTAGCTTGCATATATAAACTCAGTTCGTTGCCCTGATCAGAAATATATACGCTTAATGGGAGCTGCCACGCCTCGTTAACACACTTCGTGACAAAATTTGACGACCATCTGATTAGAAACATTTTCATACGCTCAGTCTATTGCAACTTTGACTGACAGAGTTGTAGTTTTCTTCCAGCGTTTGTTAGCCCTCTACCGCATATAGTGTCAAATATGGCTTTTCAATTTTAACGAAATTTATCGACCATTATATTTGCACTATTTTCTATTAAAAAAAATGTAAAAATTATTTACATGTTGCTTTATTTCGCGTTTTTTTTTAACTTTGTCTCTCGTAAACGAAAGTGAATTTTCAAATGAAGTTTTCAGCACAAAAAACAATTTAATTTGTTGAAGAATAATTTTTTTCCATTAGAAAATAAAGGTTTCTTTCCTAAAAACTAATAGTTTTACTGTGAGTAAACCTCATTTGTATTATTTTTTGGGAAAACTGCCAATCAAAATTTATTTTTTGTCCTAAACTAATTGCTCAAAAAAACAAAAATGTTTTGAAATATATCTTAATTTAATCCCAATAAATTCATATCTGCATAGAAAGAATGTTTTTCCTTAATGGTTCTATGGTCAAGCCGTACATTGTTAAGATTGTCGGATATTGCTAGTGACACTTCATTAGTTTAAGCTGGCACTTCAGAAAGTCTGTTTAAGGATCACTTGTTAGTTAGAAGCCAAACTAACTTAGTGTCATTGGCATTGGCTGTGCATTTTTGTTATTAATCTCTTGTGCATTTTTCGTGGTTGGATCTTATTCGTAGAGGAGTTTAATCAGTATTTAATCCAATTCGACATATGGATGCGTAAATAGCTAGAAAGGTGGGTGTGGGCCATAATTATATACAAGTCGAAATACTAGTAAATACGAATATAATAATGGCCAGGTGATTAAGAGTCATGGGAAAGGGAATGCGATCATTTTCCCAGTTGGGCTCTGGGCCTTGTTTCCTTCCATCGGTTAGCATTGGCACTGACACTGGCAATGGGACTGGGTCTGGGACTGGTACCTAAGTAGTGTCTTGAAGCTCAGCTTCGGTCTAGGCGACTGTTGACTGGTGGTGGCCATCAGCAAAAAGTTGGCATTGCGACTGCCACCAGGTCGGGGGATAGGGTTTTGGGGTTGGGGATGGGGATGGGGCTGGGTTTAAGGTTGCGCCTGTGTCTGTGCGTGCGTATTGCAATCAAAATTCTATCGAGAAACGCACCAAGATTTTGGGCCGCCCTACGTGCATCGTTTATTGAGTTTGTTGTTGTTAATGTTGTGGTTACTGTGCTGTTGTAGAGGATGAAGCTGCCGCCGGGCCGACGCCGACGCCGACGTCGACGCCAACGTTGCTGCTGATGCCAGTCGACGCATTCAGTTTAATGTGACCGCCGAGTTGCGTCGCGTCGCGTCGCATCGCGTCGGGCTGGATTCTCGCTATCTGGATTTAGGGTGCCTTGTGCTGGGGTATGGAGTTTAGAGTCTGAAGGTAGCTATTTGGATGGCCTTCGTCTTAACAGCATTCATCCATATCCATCTATACATATTGCTGCTCTGCACTGGGCTCTTTTACGGCTGCTGATGGTGCTGCTTCTAGTTGATCTTGTGATCTTCACCATTTGTGTGCTCTGTTCTTACTTTGTTGGTTCCTGTTCATCTTCGTTTTTTGTTGTTTTGTTTTTGTTTTTGTTGCTGCTGCTGCTGCTGTTGTTGTTGTTTCCTTTTCTCTGCTTTATTTCATTGCTAGTTTTCACAGTGACTTGTTCGGGGACCGTGTTGTTGCTCTGCTGTTCTAAAAATAAACTTGGCACAAGATTGAGGAATTTAATTCGCCTTTTGGTAGAAATCCTCGACTTTGCAAGCGGACTTTGGCAACACGCAGACAAACTGCTAGCTAGCGTCAATTTATTTTTACCTCTTCCTATGCACACACACACACACACACACACATCTACACATACACATTACACTCAGATACGTTCGCATAAGTATTTGAATCTGTATCTCAGGTGCGTGAGGCAGAGTATTGCTTCTGTATCCAGAATATTTAGAATCCACTTTGGCGTCAACTTTAGGAATGATGATGATGACATGGTCATGGTATGCTGTTCATGCGCAAACCAGCGGGAAGGCTGCCACGAGTATATATTAACATTTTCCGCATGAGATCAAAGGATTAAGAATTCTGTGTACACAGATATCACGGTTTTAACTCCGGATCTCAGCTGCCAGCGAAAATGACACGCCTGATGCTGCAGCTGAAGATGAATATGAATATGAATATGAATATGAAGTTGAAGCTGATCTGATGCAGACATCACATTTTCACTTGCCTGATTTCAAATTAGAAGTGATCTTTCAAACGTGATGATTTGGGAAGTAGAATTCGAGAATTGCATAGCCAAGAACCATCTCAGCCTGTTTACTCTGATCTGTTCGTCTGTTTGTGTCCTTGATCCACGAAGGTCATCAGCATTTGCATCTTGGCCAGCATTTACCAATGCTGTCACGTGAGTATCGTGAGTGCCGAGCCCAGAAAATCACATAAACAATCCAGAACTATACCCTCCGGAGTTCCAGGTTCATTCATACATAAATTTATATGCGCAGCTTCATCGAAATTTCCAATAAGTTATTAAAATATGCGGAATTGCAGGAAGGATTCGCAAATAAATGCGAAGCATAACAAACGAATTATCAACTTGAACAAAATTGCAAGCATGGAGATTCTTTTCACATTAGTCTTTAGTCGACGACGACATACCCTATCAAATTGTTACGGGCCAACACCGATAATAAACGGCAAAAATTTAAAACTTGATCAGCGGAGGGTTTATAGAAGTCTGTGTGCCATTTGGTTGCTCTATCTCTAATAGTCTCTGAGATCTAGGCACACATAGGCGAGTTTAAACATGAAATTACTTGTCTTTTAAGTAACAGATATAAAAATTTAAAAAAAAATATTTATTTTTTTTAATAAAAAAATCACTCGATAATTATTATCAAGAGTATCAAGAAAAATAATTATTTTTGATCAAAAATACTAAATCTCGAAAATAAATCTCTTATATTTTTCGCTCAAAATAAAACTCAACAATAGTTTATGGCTTCTGTGTTAAACTTTTCGCCGATATGATTTCACATTCTTGATCCATGATTTAAAACCCTTCATATGATACATCACATGTCGAAAAGAAGCCATAAACTATTGTTGAGTTTTATTTTGAGCGAAAAAAATAAGAATCATTTATAATCTATATTTTTAAGTTTTATTTTTTTTAATAAAAAATAATGACTTTAGGTAAAAAAAAATCTTTAAAATCTTTATATAATCATTAAAGAGTGATTTTTAAAATAAAACTCGTAATGATTACGATCCCTGGTTATAATCCATTTCATACTATCTATTTTCGAAGTCAACTTTTAAGAAAACGGTAAAAAATTTGGAAAATCTAAATTTATTCATTCATTTATGTACTTGATATGCCTCTGTTAGTGAGTTTCTTAATGTGTATATTTTTCAATTATGTTTCTGATAGAAACAGTTTCTTGAAACAACATTTTTCATCAAACATTCGACAGACCACTAAGAATCTAGAATTTTCAATTATTTAGAATAAGATGTCTAATTGGGATGATTGAGGTATCATTCTACTATATTATTCGACTAAAGTCTTTCCGACCATTTAATTCTTTTTTTCTGATTGTATTATTGCATAAATTTTGTTATTTTTGTGCTTAATTTAAAAATATTTTGATTTTGAAAAATTAAAAACAATTGAGCGATTAAAGTATTATAATTGTATAAAATTTTGCCATGTTTCCATAGCTTTCGACTATTTAACTATTTTACCTGATCAAAAAACTACATTAGCCTCATTTTTAAATGTCAAAATTCTTATGGCGTCTAAGCTCTTTGAAAGATGGAACAGAGTGCTTTAAGTGTATATCTTTTGGGTTGATAAATGCATTCATTCATGCGTTACTAAATTCGTGACATAGTTGTTATATCTTTATGCCTGAGTATAATATCTCAGATCAGGCTTATTGCATTGACCGTGGTCATATCAACGGTAAATAATTTCGATCACAAAGCAATGCCAGTTAAAAGACATAAGCAAACGAGGCAAATGAGCATTTGGCATGTCCAATGCCCAATGCCCAATGCCCGGATCTGATTCCAGAGTCCCGATGCTTTGCCTATGGTGCCTAATGGACAATGGCTGCATAGCGTTAGCTGGAAAACCAAGAGAATGAGGACGAGGCAAATTTGGCCCAAACCGATGATGTCTATGGAAGAGCAACCGAACCACCAACAAAAACAGAAACGACAACAACAACAACAACAATTTGAAGTCTTCTTTGTGTGATTCACGTCATTTGGAATTCCATGTCAAAAGGTGAAGCCAATTCAGCGATTCTGGCGAACTGGGCACAAAAATCACGACCAAAGGCAAAGCGTAACAATGCCAAGACTGAAACAAAATGAGCAACTGCAACAACACGAAATTCGCGTTGAATGAAGATTGTTTCAACTAATTTGTGAGTCTGACTTTTGGTCTAGATACAAGTACCCCAACATGATGTTAGACTCTTTGCGCATTGGCCACACGAAGCAGTTAATGTCACTAATATGGCCATTACGAGTCCACAAGACGAATAAAGTATTTTTAGCAAAAAAAAAAATCAAAATAGAAAAAAAAATAGATATAAGACGGAAGTTGTCTTTTATATTCACATTTACCGTTTAAATGGGAAAAACAGTTCGAGAAGTTTATACATACTTATGCTCATACGAAGTGGTGCTAAGTGGTGCCAGCCAGACGGATGGCTCAGGCATATTTTCCCGGCCAGGGTCAACACACATACACACACAGATACTTTCACACCTACCAGAGAGTCTCTATTTGCGGAATTGAAATGCCACTGCCAACATCTTCTCGGTATTTAAGCAGGCATTCAATGTGAATGTAACTACGGATGCGGGTGTGGGTGAGTTCAAGAACCTCTTTGAACCATGACTAACTGAATGACTGATAGTTGAAAGCTAAAGTGCCGTGCAAAATGCCCGATTCTGCACTTGACCGGTGTCCAGCAGGCAAAGACCTCAGTATACAGAATCCAGACCTTACTGACATCAAGTATGAGCTGCTCGTCATAATTACATACAATACGAGTACGAAAGAAGTCTTCTCAGTTTGATGGGCTTGTGCATGGGCTTAAGCATTGGCCCATCGGCCATGGATGGGCCTTCAGCTGCTGGAAAATACGACTCAAGACGGCAAAGCCGAATGCCGCCAGCTGAATGTGTTTGTGTCGCCTACTACCAAGTCATTTGCTGGCTTCAACATAAGCTCAAAGTACATCTGTGTAGTTCTCACGACATCAGCTAAACCAGCAACAACAACATCAGTAGCAGCAGCAGCAGAATATGCCAGTAGCGCCATTGAGCCAAGGCTAATAGTGATGGTTGGGGCGAGGGTGAGGGCCAAAACTCAACCGCTTCATGCATGCGAATGCACGTTGGGACAAATGCAACAGAAGATCTGCTTAGGTCTGCATGATATTAAAGTTGGAAGGTATCTCATCTCCCGTGATCACATATATAAAGTAACATTAAGTAACTAAATACAATTAAATAAACTTTAATGCACATAAGATATGTAAACCTAAATCAATGCAAATGTAATTAATGTACAATAATATTAACACAGGGGGCTATGGCAAAATTACATAATGGGCAATTTGACCGGTCCTGGATTAAAATTAAGAAATTTAATATAAATAATCCAGAAAACTTGGCTCCTTAGATTTGTTGGCTTCCTTACTAGGCTTATTCAATACCATTTTTTTACTGCAACCAGTGTGCAGCTCAAACTCTTCAGGAAACTTTAACTATAGAGAATTTACGTCAAGAGACAAAATTATTTTCATAATTTAACACACACACTAGAATTTCTCTTTACAAAAAGGATTTAGCATGCTATATCTATATAAATACAAACAATGAACTCGACGAGAACTTCTCCTATTTATCAAATTTAGTCGTAATGAAAAATCCTGTAATTTATCCTTAATTTCAGTTTACCGGACTATGTATTAGGAAATTTCTCATATTAAGAATTTTGTTCTATCTTAAACGAAGAGATGAAATTTTAACTAGAATAGAGCTAAAGATTTTGGATTTGTTGAAGCGATGTCAGGATTGTATGGAAAGCAGGATTTTATAAAAACTAACGACTGACGAGGTTATCTCGAAGTGGCTAAGACTTATAATAGAATATGCAGACTAACTCGAGTTAACCAAGTAAATATGTTTATTAGTGCGTGCCAATTACAGAGAAGCTTAGACAAAGGCACATTTCTTTAGCCAAGGGAACTGTATATTAATGGAAGGTCAATGCACAAGCTGGCGGTGCGACGACCCGAAGTTCGTAGTCCGGGATCCGAGAGTAAAGCAATTAACAAAAACAAAAAATGATGCTAACAAAACTGCGCATTAGAACAGATCATTAATCTAGCACTCGGACTGGGCATGTTACATACAGATAGTCTTTGCACATAATCTTAGCATTGGTGACAACTAAGAGCTTCTAATTTCTTAATTTATTGAAAGCATCGGCAAAAAGTATAATAGCTGAGGAGCTAAAAACACAATTAATGCAAATCGAGACTGAGATCGGAGCACGGCGCAAGATCTGAATGCTTTTTCCACAATAGTTATTCGTTGTTCCCGTTTAGGGAAGACAATCTTATGCTCCTGAAAATATTTTGTCACTATTTCGCGATCAATAAGGCGCATAGTACTGTGCTGTGCATCTGATCCTTCTTGAAAATATTTGTGACCATCTCCGCCATTAAGTAAAAACGTCGGTAGAATCACCCCATAATATTTATGTCTATCCAGTGGTTGATAGTACGGAATCTCACAATCAGCGCAGAGAACAAAAATTGACGTAACACGTTTACCTTTTGGTCGGTTAAAATTTAAGACGAATCGTAGGCCAGACACTTGTAGGAAGCCTCCACCCGAGTCTGAATTGCGCAAAGATGCCGAGTGCTCCAACGACTTGACAAGGTTTGCTCCCTTAACACGGGCAACGGATATGGTATTGCCAAAGGGCAACACGGTCGCAATATCTGCGCCGGTTACAGTACCATCCTTGCCTCCATCGATTGATGCGCGTATTCCTATAGATAAAATATATTAAAAATTAATATATAGGGAGAGTTTAATAAATACCTCCTCCATTGAATAGAGCTATAGAGGCATCAGTCCAATAAAGTCCGCCAAAGTTTTCAGCCACACGGCCGTAAACCAGGGAGTCACAAATAAAATTTCCAAAGTTGCATTCATTATTTCTACATGCTACACGATCGCCATTTAAAAACACCTTAGTAGTTCCTATCACCTGACCATCCAGCTCATCTATTTTCTTCCTTTTCATGTCCAAGAGAGATTTCATACTGCTCTCGAGTTCCACCGACGAATCCAACAAGATTGGATTGCCTTTAAAATAGATTAGGTTCCCTCCATTGTCAAACTAAAAGTGAGGTTGAGTTTTTACGAATAAAACTTATAAATACTAATGAATAAAAAGAATACTTGTCTGTTACATTATTTACTTGCCTCCAGATGAATTTTACCCAAATACTTGGTATACGCATATGCCTGCACGACAGGCACCTGTCGACCATTTGGCTTGACAACAATGGTTGGATAGTTTCCCTCGGGTTTCTCTTTGGACGGTGGGTTACCCGTGTAGAGAAAAGTGTGCGAATGTCCACCGATGACAACATCCACATCTGGACAATTGATGGCGATTTCCTGATCCCTCTTGTAACCAGAATGACCTAAAGCTATTATAATATTAACTCCTTTATCTATCAGCTTTTGAGCTTCCGCACTTTTATGTACAAAATGACACATAGAAAATACACTTGTAAGACTACTGTTTTCAACTTCAAATTAAATTAAATCAATTACTTAATTGATGGTATTTCACTGTAGTACTCCAGATCGTTCAATGCAGCCAGTTCTCTTGTTTCAGGCGTAAGATATCCAATAATGCCAATCTGCTTTTCCAATTTTGTAATGATCGTTGACGGCACCAACCTCTTTGCACTTTCCAATTGAGGAACCTTACTTAGGTCCAAATTGCAACTCACAATGGGAAAGTTGACCTTATTGAGAAAGGGAAGTAATCCATCGATATTGTCATCAAACTCGTGGGTTCCCAGAGACTGGCCAATTGAGACGAAATCTTTAAACTAATGTAATAGATGTAATAACAGATTCGGGCAATACCTACCACTGCATCTGGATTGAGCATATTCATCAGTTCAGCTGCCAGATCGCCTTTGTAGAGTGTAAACCAGGGCGTTCCCTGATACGTGTCTCCTGCATTTAGAAAGAGCGTTGGTCCCTCAGCTCTAGTCTTAGCTATACTAAGATAGGACTTAAGGATTATCAAGGATGTGGCTGTGGGTACTTACGCCGTCGCCACTCTAGCTAAGCCTCCAAAGCACAAGCCTCTTTCGTCGTCTCCCTTGGGACACTTTCCGCTGCTTCCTTTCATTGGGTCATACCTGGCGTGCATGTCATTGTTGTGGACGATGGTAAACTTAAATCCATGACAGTGTCTAAGAAAAACCAGAAATTGTATCAAACTCCAAAGCACCTTAAACCGAAGTGCCATTTAAATATCCAGACTTATTTTTGCCACTAATGCGTTTTAGTATTTTGTGTCTTTTTGACTATTAGATCTTTACTCATTTGAAAACAGTTGATAAGTTAACTGAGAACATTAATACATATGTATTAATATTGAGTGCGTTCACCAAAACATATCGATCTCAGAAAATCGATTAAGCTTGATTGTTCAGTTCAAGGTGTACTTATTTAAGGTGATGTCTTCGATACACTTGTCCTCTTTGAGGTACCTATTTTGTCACAAGATTTAAAATTAAAAGTAACGAAATTAATACTATTTTTGGAAAAAACGGCTTCGAAAAAGGCTTCAATTCTTTACATATATAGCGTTAAATGGGCGTGTAATAGTGGCCTAATTGTTTCATATTACGAGTTTTCATCCATGGGCGTAGTGAGGGGGGCGCAAGGCGTACAGCTGCCCCTCCCCCCAGATTAATAACTTACTAAAATATTTCACACAAATTTTTGTGTACCGCGAAGAGAAATCAAGTAAAAACAACTTAAGCAGGAAGTTTTAGCTTTAAGCTGTATAAGCTTTAGCAGGAAAAAAAATAGTTGCAGCCTAACAGATTATCACCTTTGTCAAGTGTGTAAAGAGGTCGGGATGTTCTTTTCTGAAAAAAGATCCGCTTTTAAGATTGCTATGTCACAACCATGTACTGTTGAATGACCGCTCAGCACCTATTTATTTATTATTATTTCACTGCAATTAAAGTTAATACTGGCCTTTTATTTTTTTGTCTTAACTGAAATAAATTAGGAAAGCTTCTTCCAAAAATATGTATTTGAAGAGCCAAACAAATTAAATGGAATTCAAAAATGTTATGTTTGCCATTTATAGAATGTTATTTGCAAATTTCAGTTTCTTAATCAAAATTAATTATCATAATTTTTTCTTAACCTGTGTGGTCAAAGTATGTAACATGCAGAAGGACCCCGTAAAGTATATACGTACAATCAGTCTCAACATTTGCGGCTCCTGCTTAGCAAATAGGCTAAGTCTCAAAGAAAGTATTGGTTAAAAGTTTTATTAATTTCACGAATAATTAAATATTGGTTTACGAGCTAACACACTTAAACGCCAACATATTGATTTTAAAATAGCTTATATGATTAACAATAAAGAAACAGTTGAAATCCACAAATTATCAAGGCAACTGAATAATTTTATCGCAGAACTAGAGGTTACGTTTTCGAGAAATGCTCTAAATTCAATGCGACCTTCCACCTCCGGGTAGACTAATTTGTGATGCTGCAGATACTGGTTAACAGCTTCGCGGACTGTTTTTTGCATACGTAACCTCTCGGGATAGGCTTCCTCGATCATGATGTGGCCATCACCACCATCAAGTAAGAACTGCGTCACAATCACCTTGTAGTACTCGGTGTCGTTAAGGGGGCTGTATGAGGGAACCGTGCAACTGGCACATCGCACTTCCGCAGAGACGACACGGCTTCCCTCTGGCATGTCTGTATTATAGACAATGTGTAGACCGGAAACCTGAAGGAATGCTCCATCGGTCCAGCTAAGGACAACAGCAGCCGCGTGCTCGAGGGCATTCCAAATGACTTTTCCACTGATTCTCGTGATATAAAGATCATTATCAAACGGAATTGCAGTTAATATATCGCTCTGGGTTATAACGCCGTCAGATTTTTTCTCAATTGAGCTGCGTATTCCTAAAATACAGTTATAATAGTACTTTAAAATATATATTTGTAAATGTCAATAATGTCGGTCTAATCTAAAAAATAACCTTTAAGCAGAGGGTGATTTATGATGAATTTTCCAGAAACTAGTGGGCCGGTGACCCCGTACTTACTATGGGAAAAACTTATAATGGATAAAATTAAAACAAATTAAGTTAACCTAAATGCATATTCTATCAGGTTGATTACGATGTCTCATGAAACATAAAAGATTATCATACAAAGACTTGATTTTCGCTCGATCGGTTCTACGAGAGCTATATGATATAGTGGTCCGATTTAAACCAACTTTGGAAAGGACATATAAAACCAAGTTTTATGCATATTCAATCAGTTTGGTAACGATATCTCATAAAACAAAAAAGGTTTTTCATACTAAGACTGGATTTTCGCCCGATCGGTCCAATGACAACTATATGTCATAGTACTCCGATTTAAACGAACTTTGGACATGATATATAAAGCCAAGTTTTATGTATATTCCATAAGTTTGGTTTTGATATCTCATAAAACAAAAAAGTTTTTCATACTAAGGCTTGATTTTCGCCCGATGGGTCCTATGACAGCTATATGTTATAGTAATCCGATTTGAACCAACTTTAGAGAGGATATATAAGACCAAGTTTTATGTATATTCTATACGTTTGGTTTCGATATCATACTAAGGCTTGATTTTCGCCCGATCGGTCCTATGACAGCTATATGATATATTGGACCGATTTGAACCAACTTTGGTAAGGATGCATAAGACTAACCTAAATGCATATTCTATAAGTTTGATTACGATATCTTATAAAACTAAAAAGTTTTTTGTACTAAGACTCGATTTTCACCCGAGTTAGGCGTATGTTATAGTATGACAGCTATATGTTATAGTGGTCCGATTTGAAACAACTTTGGTAAGGATGTATAAGACTAACTTAAATGCATATTCTATAAGTTTGGTTACGATATCTCATAGAACAAAAAAGTTTTTCATACTAAAACTTTATTTTCGACCGATTGTTCCTATGGGCGCTATATGATATAGTGGTCCGATTAAAAAAAGAAACAAACTTAACCTGCCTGCAATATAGAGAAATCTTCATACCAAATTTAGTGTCACTAGCTTTTAAATTGCTCTTATAATTTGGATATGAAATTTTTTTTTTCGATTTGTGGGCGATATAGGGGGCGTGGCCGAACTTTGAAACAAACTTGATCTGCTTCCAGCATAGAGGAACCTACATACCAAGTTTGGTGTCTCTAGCTCTTATAGTCTCTGAGATCTAGGTGTTCATACAGACAGACAGACAGACGGACGGTCAGACTGACATTGCTATATCGACCCGGCTATTGCTGCTGATCAAGAATATATATACTTAATGGGGTCTGCCACGCCTCCTTCTGCCTGTTACGCACATATTCGGTAGAACAAACCCAATAGACCCCTGTACTTTTTTTTAAGTACGGGGTCTAAAAACGAGACTGGGGTCTCACTTAGGTTTTTTTTTTAAATCTTCGAAATTTCCATTGTTGTTTCCAAAACCATAGAAGCTTCCGAAAGTACTCAGGTAAAATTTAACAGGTGAAATAAGGGCACAGGATATCCTGTTTTGTATAATTGTGAATTGATTTATAAATTTAGACAATATTTAATTTACTTAATAATTTTTAAGCATATAGATATGTATAAATTATAAGAAAAAAAAGTTTCATTCGGTGCTGCTTAAAAACAATATATTAAGTAATAACCTTTTGCGTAAAACTTAATTTTCGACGTATCGTTTTTATGGAAGCTTTATGATATAGTGGTCCGATCCAAAAATAAAAAAAAAACTTGATCTGTGTATGGTGTCCAGGAACCTACATACCAAGTTTGAAAGCTCTAGCTCTTACGAAGCTACGTACAGACAGACAGGCGGCTTGTGATTCTGATCAAGAATATATATATTTTTTGGGGTCTGCCAGGACCCCTTCTGTCTGTTACAAACATTCTGCCAAATTGCCCATTTTCAATGGGGTGAGGGTATAAAAATAAAAAATATTGTTAATATTGTCAGGGTTGTTAACATTGTCAACTGGAAATCATTGACAATCGCGAAATCTACTCGGTGAAGTCTACGCGGCTCATCACTGTCCACGGATCAATTTCTTGCATTTTCTGACATTTGCTAACTTGGTTTCAAATAAATATTAATTTAATTTAATTAAAAATTAAATTAAATTAGTTTCTATTTACATACTTCCTTCACATACCTCCTCCATTGATTAGAGCTATGGATGCATCCGTCCAATAAAGTCCGACGAAGTCCTCAGCCACACGGGCGTGAATCAGAGCGTCACAAATTAAGTTGCCAAAATTACATTCCTTTTTTCTACACGACATACGATGCCCATCAAGATGTACCTTTGTAGTCCCCACTACCTGACCTTCCAGTTCATCAATTTTCTTCCTTTTCAAATCCAAGAGAGACTTCATTTTGCTTTCGAGTTCAACCGACGAGTCCAACAAGATTGGACTTCCTTCAAAATTAATTAGATTGCCTTCACTGTCAAACTAGCGAGGTTGTGTTTTTACGAATAAAACTCATTAATCCAGGACTTAATTCATTTAACATTGATATTTCTATATACTATTTACTTGCCTCCAGATGAATTTTACCCAAATACTTGGTATACGCATATGCCTGCACGACAGGCACCTGTCGACCATTTGGCTTGACAACAATAGTTGGATAGTTTCCCTCGGGCTTATCTGTAGACGGTGGATCGCCCGTGTAGAGAAAAGAGTGAGAATGTCCACCGATGACAACATCCACATCTGGACAATTAAAGGCGATTTCCTGATCCATCTTGTAACCAGAATGCCCTAGGGCTATTATAATATTAACTCCTTTCATTAAGAGTTTTTTCGCTTCCGAACTTTTAGTGCGAAATAGAAAATGGAAATTACTTTTGTCAAATTTCTGTTCTTAGCTTCAAATTAAATAAAATTAATTACTTAATTGATGATATTTCACTGTAGTACTCCAGATCGTTCAATGCAACTAGATCTTTTGTTTCAGGCGTAAGATAGCCAATAATGCCAATCTGCTTCTCCAATTTTGTAATGATCGTTGACGGCATTAACCATTTTGAACTTTGCAATTGAGGAACCTTTCTTAAGTCCAAATTGCAAGTCACTATAGGAAAATCGACCTTATTAAGAAAAGGAAGTAACCCATCGATATTGTTATCAAATTCGTGGTTTCCAAGGGACTGGCCAAGGGAGACGAAATCATTATAATGATGTAACTGATGGTCATACGAGCAATACCTACCATTGCATCTGGATTGAGCATATTCATAAGTTCAGCTGCCAGATCGCCTTTGTAAACAGTGTACCAGGACGTTCCCTGATAAGTGTCGCCTGCATTAAGAAAGAGCGTTGGTCCCTCAGCTCTAGCCTTAGCTACACTAAAATAAGACTTAAAGAATGTCAAAGATGTGGATGTGGTTACTCACGCCGTAGCCACTCTCGCGAATCCTCCAAAGCACAGGCCCTTCTCGTCATCTCCCTTGGGACAGTTTCCACTGCTTCCTTTCATTGGGTCATACCTGGCGTGCATGTCATTGTTGTGCACGATGGTAAACTTAAATCCATGGCATTGTTCGCGAAATATCAGAAATAGTATCAAACTCCAAAGCATTATCAGTTACAAGTACTTATTTGATTAGTATACTATTTTGTGTATTTTTAATTATTATTTGTTAACGTATTTATTTGAAAACAGTTGATAAGTTTACTGAGAGCATTAGCATTATTTAATCGAGGTTACTCCACGGGGAGCTGCACACTGCTTGCAGTCTTATACAAGCAGTGCATTCACTATGTACTGCTTTCATTCTTTTGCTTTACTGAGAATACTCTAATACTTTGAGTATAAGAAATCAGTATAAGGTATGGAAAACGCAAAGCAACGTGCCTGATTTTGTTGTTGAATATATGAGATAGAAAATTTAGAGAAATTTAATAAATATTATTTACTTTGGTAGCAAACTTGAATTTTTTGTTATGGTATCGAACTCTCTTCACAACAACGCGTTGTTTTAATTTGTTAATAGTGCACTAAAATTAAAATAAAATGCGTATTAACACAAAAGCCGATATCAGTATTATAGCTTGCAATCTCTTGGCTTCATATGCTACGGAGCTTGACTTTTCTAGTTCAGGAAATTCTTTTTCGTCATCAGTCTCCAGGTACTTTATAGCCTTTAGGAACAAATTCCTCTCTTCCCAATATTTTTTATTGATAATATCTATTTGTTTCCTTTTAATATCCAAAAGAGACTTGATATTGGTCTGTTGAGGAACCCACTTATCCAGTAGCATTGAGGTTCCATTAAAATTGAATAAATTGCCCATATCGTCGAACTATAAAATACGTCAGAGAAGATACGAAATTTAAAAGATTATCATCATTAGATCCTTGAACGATTTAATACCCTTCCCACAATATCTAACCTCTAAGTCAATTTTACCCAAATATTTGGTAAACGCGTAGGCTTGAAGAACAGGTACCTGTCGCCCATCTGGTCGAATCATCACGGTCGGATAGTCACCCTCTGATTTCTCCTCATATGGTTCATTCCCTGTATATAAAAACGTGTGCGAGTGTCCACCAATGACTACGTCAACGTCCGGACAGTGTAAAGCAATCATACGATCCTTTTCATATCCAGAATGGCCCAGCGCAATTATGATGTTAACACCGTTCATAATAAGCAGCTTCGCTTCAAGACTTAAATGACTAGAATATATTAATCAATTTTTCTGAAAAGTATTGTAAGGCACGTAATATTTCGTAAGCGGCGTAATGTATCCAATAATGCCAATTTTCCTGCCGAATTTTGTGATAACCGTCGAAGGAACTAAATTTTCAAAACCTTGTACCTGTGGAACCATACGCACGTTCACATTGCAGCACACAATAGGGAATTTGATCTTATCCAGAAAAGGCACCAGGCCAGCGATATTGTCATCGAGCTCGTGATTGCCCAGAGCCTGTCTCAGGATATGGGCTTATAAATACTTATTTAGTTTATACTATTCCTCACTAACCATTGCATCTAGATCAAGTAAGTTCGATAGCTCGGCAGCTAGCTGACCTTTATAGACTCCGTACCAGAAGATGCCATGAAAGGTATCTCCCGCATTTAGAAAGATCGTCGGTCCCTCGGCTTTGGCCTTTGCTACACTGAATTTTATGAATTTATGAGTATCGAGGTATTATTTCAGATGTGGAAGAAACTTACGCAGTCGCCACCCTGGCAAATCCTCCAAAGCACAAGCCTCTTTCGTCGTGTCCCTGGGGACACTTCCCGCTGCTTCCCCGGATCATACCTGGCGTGCATGTCATTGTTGTGCACAACGGTGAACTTAAATTCATGACTATGTTGGAAAAAGATCAGAAATAGTATCAAGCTCCAAAGCATTTCAAGCCAAGAATCCATTAAAGTATATTGCAATTACTGGGAACTTGAATGTACATGTCGATTCGTATTACTCATTACTGTTTATTTACTTGTAAACAGAAAAGTTTATAAATTGTTAAGAAATGTTTACTTAGTTTGAAACGCGTTTTAACTTTAATTTTTTTACCTTTTAATAACCAACGAAATACGAGACATTTTTGGTATTCCGATAAAAAACATATAAATTAAAGGGCTTTAGAGAATTTTAATTTAGCTTCAAAGTATATTAGGTAAAGGAAATACTCGAAATCTTTATAATTTCAAGTACGATTACATACTGGGGTGCGAACTTACACCTTAAGTTCTTAACATTGTGATAATATCTAGCAACATACGTTTTATGGGATCAGCAATGAGAAAACAATTGAGATCAAAAAAAATGACACGCAATTCATTACGCCTATCGCGGAACCAGATGTTACATTTTTGAGAAGTGACTTAAACTGAATGCGTCCTTCCAACTCTGGATAGACGAAGTCGTGATGCTGCAGATACTGGTTAACAGCTTCGACGACTGTTTTTTGCATACGTATCCACTCGGGATTGGCTTCCTCGATCATGATGTGACCATCACCACCTTCAAATAAGAACTGCGGCACAATCACCTTGTAGTACTCGGTGTCGTTAAGGGGGCTGTATGAGGGAACCGTGCAACTGGCACATCGCACTTCCGCAGAGACGACACGGTTTCCCTCTGGCATATCCGTATTATAGACAACATGTAGACCAGAAACCTGAAGGAACGCTCCATCGGAGTCCTTAAATCTAACAGCAGCCGCGCGTTCGAGTGCATTCCAAATGGTTTTTCCGCTGATTCTCGTGATGTAAATATCATTCTCAAAGGGAAGTACCGTCAATAGATCGCTCTGGGTTATCATACCGTCGGGTTTCTTCTCAATCGAGCTTCGTATTCCTAAAATACCAATAATGAAACAGTTTGTACGGATCTCCTAATAAATTTAAATAAACTTACCTCCACCTTGGTGGAAAGCAATTGACGCATCAGTCCAGTAATCGCCTCCCTGATCCTCCATAACTCGACTGAAGATCAACGCATCGGTAATAAGGTTTCCCATGTTGCACTCAATGGATCGACATGTTGACTTCTGTCCCTCCAAATACACCTTGCTATGACCCACCACGGATTTTTCCAATGCCGTTACATTCTCTCGATACAACTCCAATAGATTCAAGACTTCTTTATCTTGTGGCACAGCAGCATTCAGTAGAATTGGGGATCCATTAAACTCAATCAAGTTGCCATCTCTATCGAACTGTGAAGGACAGACTTCGGATAATGCTTGATAACAAAGTCGACGTAAGGTCAGCCAACCTTGACATGCAATTTTCCCAGATACTTCGTATAAGCGTAGGCCTGTACTACAGGAACCCGTTTTCCACTCTTCTGGGTGATCACTGTGGGATATGGTCCGTCCACTCTCTCAACGCTGGGCCTATCTCCATTGTAGAGGAACGTATTGGTATGTCCGCCAATGACAATGTCAACTTCCGGGCACTCTTTGGCAATTTCTTGGTCCTTTTTGTAACCAGAGTGACCCAGAGCAATGATGATTTTGAATCCTTGAGCCTTCAGTCTTGCTGCCTCAGCGCTGTGAAATGGTCGCTCGTAAGACTAATGTTTAAAATCCTTAAGATAACTTACTTGATAGCGACGATCTCTTCATTGAATATGACGTTATTTTTAATGGACAACACTTTCGTATCCGGCGTAAGATAACCAATAACAGCAATCTTGGCACCATTGGCCTCAAGTATGGTGGAATTTGCCAAGTTTTTCGCGGAAGCCAAAGTGGGTTCATTGTTAAGATCCAAATTACAGGACAGAACCGGGAAGTTAACATTATTAAGAAAGGGAATTAGACCCTCTACTTTTTCATCAAACTCGTGATTACCAAGGGACTGCAAATCTCAATCAGTTGTAGAAACAGCTAAGACAATTTAAATCGAATCTTACCATAGCATCAGGCTGCAGTATTTTGAGAAAACTGCTGGCTATCTTATCCTTGAAAAGGGCAAACCACGCAGTGCCAGTATATGTGTCACCAGCGTTTAAATAAAATACGGGGGCTCCCCCCTTTTTAGCCTCTGCTCGAAATTTTCGAACTCTGAAATTACAATATAGCTTTTATTGGTTGTATTGATAAACGTGAATTCTGTCACTCACTCGTACGCCACACGTGCAAATCCTCCATAGCATTTATTGTTAGTTACATCCTCGGGAGGACACTTTTCGCTGTTCACATTCGTCTGCTCAAATCTGGCATGCATATCATTATTGTGAAGGATGATAAACTCAGTAGCTGCAACAGGCTTTCCTGGCACAGGATTGGCATTCACAGTGACAATAGACAGCAATACGATGGCTAAACTTGTCCAATGAACCATTTTTAAACTGTGAATCACAACAAAATTGTAAATAATATAGTAATCAACTAAATCATGCTTCCCTTAATGCTGGAAAAACTTTGTGTTCTTTCCCCACGGAATAAACTAGGAATAAACTGACCCTATCGAAAATGGGATGACTTTGAAAAATCCACTCTTTACAAGTCAGGCAAGTAAGAAACTTATTTCAGTAACATTATTATTTTGACACCTTGTCATAATACCCTAATTTCCATAAATTTTTAGAGATATACAATGTTATTTTGGTTTTTATCATTTTTATTGGAGTGTGTACGCTTGCCTCACATTAAGTTAATTGCCTAGTCTCCCGTTAAACGGGTTATCCGCATTGTATACGAAAAGATTCCTCAAATTGGTTAACTCTTTGTAATCTGAAAATCTCCTAATAAATTGAACGTAAACTAGATTCAAAACTAACCCTTTCGTGTTCCCTTATTTATTAAACATTTTAACCCAATTAATTTGTTGACACAGCAATTTCATTAAAGTAATTTATTTTATAACTTAAACCGGTATTGGCTTCATTTTCAGTTGATGTTGTACTTTTATTATAGATGCCGACGAAATTAGCTTGGAGAGGGAAACAAGACACCCTTTGTACGAGTCAATGGCTATCATCTTTAAGTTGATTTATTGTTTTGATTTTACTGAATTAGCTGACTCTTTAATATGAGTATATCAGTCGAAAATTGTTTTATGAATTACAAAATAAATCTATTCTTCGTGTTAGGGGATTTTTTAAAAAATATATGAATATAATAGTTTGCTGTATTAAACGCAATTGCATATAAATTCAACCGAAGCTTGAATAATTGAATATAATCGGTTTTTTAAATAATACACGTATTTCACAATAACTTTGATTATGTGGAACCCACAGTAACAATACAAAACATGCAAATAGTTAAAGTGTCGGAGAATAGAAAAACTTAACTTAAATAAATAATTTGTTATGGTTAGGTTGGATACCTGCGATTGCTACTCGTATCTAAACGAGTATAGTTACAAAATGTTGATGATTCTCGGTTGCAGATTCAAATCGATTGTAAAAACGTTGAGTTTTGGTTGCCTGGAAACAGGGCCATAACAAGACCCCTCTCCCTCTTAACGCACACACTCACACAGACCTATAAACAGCGTACCTTGAGAGCATACTTGGGTAATCAATTTCAAGTCGTACGAACTACAGATCACACAACTGCAACTTGTCAGAGATTGAACCGGTACCACCGACGTCTACTATCGCACTGACACCGCGCAGATTCCAAATGCCGGTACAGACTCAACAACGAGAGCGAGAGCGACAGCGACAGCAGCATCGACACGGGCAGAGACAGTGGCAGAGGCAGCGGCAGCGGCAGCGGCAGCGACCGAGGCAGAAGTGCCGACCGATCTGTCACTTATCGAAATTAGTTACACTGTAGAACACCACGCACGCATACTGAGAGTGAGAGTGACAGAGACACTGAGAAGAGCGAGGGTCCAACTGCAGTCTCAAACGGTTCTTGAAATGCGTATCGGTAAGGCTTACTTATCGCCCACAGTCCACAACCCACAGTCCACATCAGTCTTGCTGTCTTATCAGTCAAAGTGTGGGTGTCTGTGTTTATGTCGGTGTCGCGATCGCACCTAATCGCGACTTTTCATTTACATCCGAGCCTTCATGTACATACATAAATATGGGCATCTAAAGCAGGTTCTTTATCTGTATCTGTAACTGTATCTACTGCTGTTGTTACTATTGCGGTTTTTTTAATAAAAGTAAATGATCCCGCTTTTCTGCATTGCATTAGATCGAAAATTAAAGTAAAGTGTCTGTGCAAAAAGACCTAATTTTATAGCGCACAATTTCCAGAGATACAACAAAAAAATACGTAGTTTATGCGCTCTTGATCACGACTAACTCTCAGAAATTGATAAACAAAGAAGAGCCAATATGCGTAGGACAGATGCTTTATTATCAAAGTATGGGTATTCTCAATTAATGAGAAACAGAAAATTGCTTTTAAGCTTGTTATTGCAATTGCTTTACAATGTTTCATTTATCAACTATCTTATGTTCGATCAGCTGTTTCTCTACTAACTTTTCATAAGTCAAATAAATGGCATTTTACGTTAAAATTGCTTTATATGTACATTAAAGATTAGCTTAGGTTTTTTTTCAGCGATTATACCCAGTCCAAATTTATCCGATCGTTATTATCTGGTATCATGATAAGCTGAACTGCACAAATGTATGTAACTATTCACATGTCTCATTTGAAGCTACAAATACAAATGTAGTGTACAATCTTAAACTTGTGTATATCTTTAGATCGCTAAATATAACAAGACTATTTCAGGCTGTTAGTCTATCACGACAATCAGCCAAGTAAGTATTTATTGTATATATTGCGTTATAAATTTACAACTCTCGTATACTGTTTTATAAATTGGCACTATAGCTGTAGATACACTTAAGATTAGTTAAAAAAACGAGTGATCAAAGAGGAAACCAGTATTAAAGCAAAGGAACCAATAATGCTTCCCGCACCGGAAGGTCCTCTGATGACAATACGACCCTCGTTTTCAGGATAGACGTAGTGACGTGCCTTCAAATACTGGCCCAAGGCAAATTGATCATTTTTCTCGAGGAGCTCAGAGTACGGTTCTTGTTCCTCTTTTAAGTTATATCCATCGCCTCCATTCAGAAGAAAATTGTTAACAATCACCTTGTAATACGCCGATTCATTGAGATGGCTGTATGAAGGAACATTGCACTCGGCACATCGCACTAGGGCGGAGACTACACGGTGTCCCTCCTCCATGTCATAGTCGTACTCCACACGAATACCAGCAAACTGCAGGAAACCACCATTCGAGTCCTGGTTCCGTATGGAAGCCGACCGTTCCAAAGCGTTTCGCAATGTTTTGCCAGAAATGCGCGTAATGTAAAGACTATTCTCAAAGGGAAGCACTGTGAGAATGTCACTGCCCGTAATTGAGCCATTGGAATTCTTATCGATCGAGGCACGAATACCTAAAATACCAATAATCAATTGCAATTTTGCACAATCCCAACGTATATCAACATACCGCCTCCCTGTATCAAAGCAATTGGAGCGTCAGTCCAGAAATTACCGCTCTTATCTTCTAATACGCGAGTGTGAACCATAGAATCGGCAACAAGATTACCGAGATTGCACTCTCTCATGCGACATATGTTTCCTCCCTCAAGGGTAACCTTGGTGTAACCAACGATCGTTTGCTCCAGAGCCGTAATATTAGGACGGTATACATCAAGTAAGTCCAACAGATCTTGTTCCTGGGCAATCGAAGCATTTAGTAGAATAGGTGATCCATCAAACTCAATTAAATTTCCTTCTGCATCGAACTAAGAATGAAAATATAAATTGATTTTGTTCTCTTATTTACTTAAGATCATTAACTAACCTGGACATGTAATTTTCCCAAGTATTTAGTGTAAGCGTACGCCTGTACCACCGGTACTTTCTTTCCGCTCGGCTGCACCACCATGGTGGGATAGGGTCCTCGAACAGCTTCAGGGTTCGTGTCGTCCTTATCGGCAACAGGTTGACTTGAGTCCAGAAAAGTGTGAGAGTGACCACCAATAACAATGTCCACTTCTGGGCAGTCCCTAGCTATCTCCTGATCCTTCTGGTAGCCAGAGTGACCCAGGGCAATAATAATTTTGATACCCTGATCCTTCAGCTTCTTTGCTTCGGCACTGCAATAAGTCAAATCTCTCGTATTGGTTTTTCAGAGAGTAAACCTTTGACATAATTACTTGATAGACACTATTTCCTCCTCGTATTCCACATTGTTTTGAAAGGAGAGATTCTTAGTGTCCGGAGTAAGGTAACCAATGACACCAATTTTTAATCCACTCACTTCGAGAATGGTAGAATTCGACAGTGATTTGGTAGATGCCAATTCAGGTTCATTCGTCAAATTAAAATTGCAAACCAATACAGGAAAATCCACAGCATTCAGGAATGGTATAAGGCCTTCAACATTCTGATCAAATTCGTGGTTGCCAAGCGACTAGAATATGGTTAAAAGATAGTAAAGACAAGAATTTATGGCTGAATCTGTGTGAAGTCTCACAATGGCATCTGGCTGCAGTTTGTTAAGGAAAGCGCTGGTAATATTGTCCTTGAAGACGGTGAACCAGGCAGTTCCAGTGTAGGTATCACCCGCATTCAAATAAAGAACTGGAGTTCCTCCCTTTTTCGCCTCTTCGCGGTATTTGCGCACCCTGAAATGTCCCATAACCGTAAAGATTCTTTCATTGGTCACTTTTAGTCAGGACACTTACTCATGGGCAACACGTGCAAATCCGCCGTAACATTTATCCGTATTGGCATCCTCCTGAGTGCAAGTTCCGCCATTCACATTCGTCTGATCGAATCTCGCGTGCATATCATTGTTGTGCAATATGATGAGTTCCGTGGCAACAGCCTTGGGGGCAAGAGGATTGGCTGTGATCGGGACTAACAGCAAACTGCACGCGACGATAACCAGTTGACAAATCATGCTCGAGTTTGAGAGCTGAAAATAAAGTAAAGTGAATGACACCAGAGAAGTCAGTGAAATGAATCTCAGTTACGACAACTTCATATTAATCGCAATAATCGCTATCTTTGATAACTTTAACAGATATTGATAATAAAAAGGGCAAATTGAAAAAACAACACAGCTTGACGACTTATCTGCTCCTCCATTAATAAATAACAACTTATCAGGCTCTGCAAATATCGACGGCAAATCAATATTGGAGTTTACAATGGGTACTAAATCTAATCGCGTATCTCAACCTGACTTCTACAGTGTATGTGTACCTACACGTTTACAAATTCAATTCTTTATATTTTCATTGAATGATTTGTGGCCTCTTTATCACACTTATGTACCCAATGTATATGACTGTACAACTAAACTATGGTCTAGGTAACATAAACTCAATTAGCAAATGTTTGCGTGATTTGTGTGTATATCTTAAATATGAATGAATTTATATTACAACAAAAGTATCTCGCGTTTTACTTTCGTATTGACGTTGATCGACACACAGCCGCTTCGACAATAGAAGATGAAGTTTGCACGATATCAAACATCAACAACAATAATAAAAACAATATTCGCATAATTTTCAGGCTTAAATACTTTGGGAAATACAATTCAAGCCCAAAATCTGTCGTTTACATATATATTTCACGTTTGTTCGGTATTCTCTTTCGTTATTCGTACTTACGTGCTCTCGTCTCAAAATCCGCTAACAAACTGACCGCCAAACGATGTGGAACCGCGGCTATAACCAAAATACTTCAATATTGTCTCACTTAGCGATTACGATACGACGATACAACGCAGCGCGTAGTTGTGACTGTGTCTGTTTTTTAAAAGTGTTTTTTGTTGTGTTTTGTGCTTTTTTTTGGCGTCAGCAACGATTTAAATAGGGCTATTGTATTTATTTGCAGATACGCGCACTACGGCTCTAATTGCTATTGCTGATTATCTTATAAACTCTTGCTTCTCTTCTCTTCTCTCTCTCTCTCTCTTTCTATCTGAATCTATCTCGCTCCCGTACTGATACCTAGTATCAGGACACATCACAAATCTAATCTATGTTGGCAAACTGCAACCTGTTATGACCAATCATTCAAATTCTGTTGCCACAAACCTAGTACATTTTCAGGAAATATACAGAATATATACTCGCAGTTCTATAGCTCTATATATACCTCAGATACTCGTACACGTTTTTGTTTTGTACGAGTTTGTTTTATGTCCAACAGTTGTTCAAACAGAACGTGACGTTCCCACGCAAGCATATATGTAGGTTTGAGTACATAAATGTATTCTTCTGCTACTGTAAGTTAAATTGGCCAGAAATATGTTACCATTACTATGTTCACAATAATCTATATATATATACAAGTTCATGAATTTTTACAAATAAACTTTTTTAGATATAGTATTGAGTTGGAAAAAACTTAAAAATCTGCCGATGATCATTTATGACTAGCAAAATTGTACAACATTTTAAGACCCCGTACTTAAAAAAGGACAGGGGTCTATTGGGTTTGTTTTACCGAATATGTGCGTTACAGGCAAAAGGAGGCGTGGCAGACCCTATAAAGTATATATATCTTGATCAGCATCAATAGCCGAGTCGATATAGCAATGTCCGTCTGTCTTTCTGTCTGTCTGTCTGTCCGTCTGTCTGTCTGTATGAACACCTAGATCTCAGAGTCTATAAGACTAGAGATACCAAACTTGGTATGTAGGTTCTTCTATGTTGCAAGCAGATTAAGTTTGTTTCAAAATTCAGCACCGCCCCTTTTAACGCCCACAAATCGAAAAAAAATTTCATATTCAAATTATAAGAACAATTTAAAAGCTAGTGACCCCAAATTTGGTAAGTAGATTCCCCTACAGTGCAGGCAGATAAAGATTGTTTCTTTTTTGGATCGGACCACTAAAACATATAGCGCCCATAGGAACAATCGGTCGAAAATCAAGTTTTAGCAGGAAAAACTTTTTGTTATGAGATATCGTAACCAAACCGATAGAATATGTATCTAACCGGTTTTATATATCCTGACCAAAGTTGTTAACATCGGACCCCTATATCATATAGCTCTCATAGGACCAATTATGTGAAAATCAAGTATGAACTTTTAGCAGTCTTAGCATTTGCCGTAGTAAGTACGGGGTCTCCGACTGTCGAGAATGCTCGACTGTAGCTCCGTACGACTAGTTTTATATGGTAACAAAGCCATCACTTGTTTTGTCATGTCAGGCCTTTTGCAATCGCCAAACACAAAATTTTCGAGGCAAGTGTTATATTACCAGATGTTCATTTATCAACTTAAGTATTCGTAGCATTGTACATTCAATGGAATTTTTAAATATCGGCAAAATTTTTAATTTGTGGCTTACATAAGTATATGCATAATATTATCGTATTCTATATTTATATATTTATTTATGTTATTATGCTTTGACACTTAAAAATGATTTATTTATTTTTAAGGCTCCATTCCAAATATATTAAGAGTGGGCGACATCCCATATATAGCACGATAGTATCTGAATACCTTTCCTAAGTAATTTGATCAATATTTTAAATAACACTTAGATAATTTATTAATTTAAGCTCTTAGTGAATTTATATTTTCTATGATCGATATCAAATTATATATCTTCATTAGAGTGGTTAAATTTTTTTCGCGACAAAGTGGCTATGAAATTCATAATCTACGATGAATTCTTAGAAGAATTGCCCAAGAAACCATATGTCTAAGATCAATATCGAGCTTCAACTTTAAAGAAGAAGACTTTCATGTGTTTTGCATTACAAAACTGTCTGTTGGGTAAAACTTTCCTCAAAAAAAAAAACACAGGTAAACACCGAATTATAATGAATTTAGAGATAAGAATGAGTTGGCGGACTTAACTAGTTTTTTTTTAATTGAATTTTAAGCATAAGCACTTTTGTCAAGTTTCAATAAATTTGCATTAATTTTAAAATTCAATTGAAAAAAACCGCCAACTTATTCTTATTTTTAAATTCATCTCAAATACCTACGGAGGGCAGTTCGCGCTAGTGACGAAAGCAGCACGAAGAATGCGAAAGGCGATTATCAATATATACTGCTAATATAAAAAATTTGTTACGACTGTCCGATCAGATCGAGTTAAATTATCACTGCGGACGGCAGATCGCGCTAGTGACGAAAGCAGCACGAAGGGTGCGAAAGGCGACTAGCAATATATACAGCTAATTTGGAAAATTAGCGATGACTGTCCGATCAGATCGAATTAAATACCGATCGAAAGGTTTAGCCTTAACTTACAAAATGACATACTAACTCACCTGGGTCATGATATACGGGGGTACACCCCCGGTGAAGCTAATGGGGCTGTTAGGCCCTTTTGGTAGGTTATTTTATTTTTTTAGAAATTCTAATTAGAAAAAAT